>CM077921.1:121727573-121805073 GCA_039797435.1 Crotalus adamanteus
GATAGATAGATAGATAGATAGATAGATAGATAGATAGATAGATAGATAGATAGAATAGATATAGATATAGATATAGATATATAGATATAGATATAAATATAGATATAGATATAGATATAGATATAGATATAGATATAATAGATATAGATATCAGATAGATAGATAGATAGATAGATAGATAGATAGATAGATAGATAGATAGATAGATAGATGTATAGATATAGGTATAATAGATATAGATATAAGAGATAGCTAGCTAGATAGATACATAGATACATAGAGATAGATAGATAGATAGATAGATAGATAGATAGATAGATAGATAGATAGATAGATAGATAGATAGATACATAGATAGATACATAGATAGATACATAGATAGATACATAGATAGATACATAGATATAGAGATATAGGTATAGATATAGGTATAATAGATATAGATATTAGATAGATAGATAGATAGATAGATAGATAGATAGATAGATAGATAGATAGATAGATAGATAGATAGATATAAGATATAAGATAGAGACAGACAGACAGACAGACAGAGAGATAGATAGATAGAGATATAGGTATAGATATAGGTATAATAGATATAGATATAAGAGATAGATAGATAGATAGATAGATAGATAGATAGATAGATAGATAGATAGATAGATAGATAGATAGATAGATAGATAGATATAGGTATAATAGATATAAAGATAGATAGATATAGGTATATAGATATAGATATATTGTTCTTATGCTTCCCTAGGAAGGGAAACGCCGAAGAACTTACTATGCAATCAGTCCTCAACTTACGACCACAATTGAATTCCAAATTTCCATTGCTAAGCAAGACAGTGAGATTTGCCCCACTTTAGCAACCTATCTTGCCACAGATGTTAAGCAACTCACTGCAGTTGTTAAATGAGTAACACCGTTGTTAAGTGAATCCTGCTTCCCCATTGATTTTCCTTGTCAGAAGGTCGCAAAAGTTGATCCATGTGACACACACCCCCGGGACGCTACCACCATCATAAATATAAATAAGTATCTAAATTATGATCATGTGACCGTGGGGATGCCGCAACAGTCATAAGTGTGAAAAACAGTCACGGGTCACTTTTTCAGCACCGTTGTAACTTCAAACGGTCACTAAACGAATTATTGTAAGTGGAGGACTATCTGTATTTCAAATAACAGGATAATATCAGTAGATGGTGCCCCCCTTCTTTCTCTCTCTCTCTCTCTCTCTCTCTCTCTCTCTTAGAGCAGCTATGCTGCATTCTGAAAACAATAACTGATCAAGGTTATAACTGAACAAGATTTAATGAAAAAATAGCTAATTATTAGTTTTCTGGCTCCAAGGGAGCAGCCTTGATGAAGCCAGGCAAGAATGGAGTGATAATCATAATAATAAAACAATCCTCACCAGGAACTTTTCAAGATTCAAAGATTCATTTGAATACTTCCTTCTTGTTCCATCCTCCACATCAGTGTGTGTGTTTGTGTGGGATGTTTGTCCTCCACTGTTTTTATCCATTGAAGCAAATCACTCGTTAATTGAAGGGGTGTGTGGAACCGGGGAAGAAATCTTTATAGTGTGAATTTATGTCATCTATTACACAACCACTCTATCTCAAAGACAGGACGCTTGCTGCCGTTAGAATTTGCCCCATTATATGACCTTGCTTGCCAGAGTTCTTAAGTGAATCTCTGAAGAGAAGGACGAGGGGAGACACAATAGCAGTCTTCCAATATCTCAGGGGCTGCCCCAAAGAAGAGGGAGTCAAGCTATCCTCCAAAGCTCCTGAAGGCAGGACAAGAAGCAATGGGTGGAAACTAAGAAAGGAGAGAAGCAACCTAGAACTAAGGAGAAACTTCCTGACAGTCAGAACACTTAACCAGTGGAACAACCAGCCACCAGAAGCTCTGAATGCTCCAACACTGGAAGTTTTTAAGAAGAGACTGGGCAGCCATTTGTCTGAAATGGTATAGGGTTTCCTGCCTGAGCAGGGGGTTGGACTAGATGACCTCCATGGTCCCTTCCAACTTTATTATTATTATTAGTTGTTAAGTTAGCAAAAGGGAAGTGAAGTGAATTTGGCTTCCCCCATCGACTTTGCTTGTTAGAAGGTTGCAAAGGGGGAACACATGATCCTGGGCAATTAAAAACTGCATAAAAATAAAAAGCAAAGTAATAAGACGTAGAAAACCATGGGACACAATGGTTGCCTTTCTTTCTTTCCTTCCTTCTTTCTTTCTTTCTTTCTTTCTTTCTTGGTTGCATTTCCTTCCTTTCTTTTTTCTTTTTCCCCTCTTTTTTCTTTCATGGTTGCATTTCTTTCTTTCTTTTCCTTCCTTCCTTCCTTCCTTCCTTCCTTCCTTCCTTTCTCTTTCTTTCTCTTTCTTTCTTTCTTTCTTCTTTTTTCTTTCTTTCTACCTTCCTTCCTTTTTTTCTTTCTTTCTTTCTTTCTTTCTTTCTTTCTTTCTTTCTTTCTTGTATTTCCTTCCCTCCCTCTTCCTTCCTTCTTTCCTTTCTTTCTCTCTTTCTTCTTTTTTTCTTTCTTTCTACCTTCCTTCCTTCCTTCCTTCCTTCCTTTCTTTCTTTCTTGTATTTCCTTCCCTCCCTCCCCCTTCCTTCCTTCCTTCCTTCCTTCCTTCCTTGTATTTCCTTCTTTTCCTACCTCTTTCTTTCTTCTTTCTTTCTTTCTTTCTTTCTTTCTTTCTTTCTTTCTTTCTTTCTTTCTTTCTTTCTTTCTTTCTTTCTTTCTTTCCTCCTTTGTTCCTCTGGTGCATGATGCTAAATTTGGGCTTTGTTGGTTTTGAATCGAGGCTTCACAGCCCAAAGTCTCCCCCAGGTTTGCCTGCTTTGACACCTGTCCTTTTCTCACTCCACAGGCACTTCCTGTTTAAACCTGGAGGAACGTCTCCACTCTATTGTACCACCTCGCCAGGGTATCCCTTGACATCCAGCACAGTCTACTCACCACCCCCTCGGCCCCTCCCCAGAAGCACGTTTTCCAGGCCTGCCTTTAACCTGAAGAAGCCATACAAGTATTGTACCTGGAAATGCGCTGCTTTTAGTGCTATTCTCATCTCCATCACGCTGGTGGTGCTGCTGGCATATTTTATAGGTAAGCTGCTACCTCTGATTTCCTACTTAGGGAAGAAACAAATAGTAGTAGTACTTGTAGAGCAAACGGGTTAGGATGGACAATACCCCCCTTGTGGGAATGGTTCATTTTGATAGTTGAGAATATTTGTAATTCAAGAGTTAAACCATGGGGTCCTTGGTGGTCTCTGAGCTAGGTTGTTTTCTTGCAGACATTTCATGACCCAACTAGGGAACGTCATCAGTGCTAGAATGGAAAGGGTTTTGCGGAAAAGGAGAAAGGGAGGAGGAGGAGGAGGAGGACTGTGGGGCCCTTGATGCTGTCTGAACTTGATTATTTTCTTGCAGACATTTCATGACCCAGCTAGACAACCTTATCAGTACTAGATGGGAGTGGGGTTTTGGGGAAAGAGAGAAGAAAGAGAAGGTGCAGGAGGAGGAGAAGGACGACACTGTGGTCCTTGGTGCTCTCTGAACTTGATTGTTTTCTTGCAGACGTTTCATTACCCAACTAGGTAACCTCATCAGTGCTAGAAGGAAGTGGGGTTTGTGGAATAGAGGAGGAGGAGGAGGAGGAGGAGGAAGATTGTGGGGTCCTTGGTGCTCTCTGAACTTGATTGTTTTCTTGCAGACGTTTCATTACCCAACTAGGTAACATCATCAAGAATGATGATGTTACCAAGTTTGGTAATGAAATGTCTGCACCAAAGTCAGAGAGCACCAAGGACCCCACAGTCCTCCTCCTCCTCCCTCCTTCTCCTCCTCCTCCTCCTCCTCCTCTTCCACTTTCTTCTAATACTGATGCTGTTACCAAGTTCGTTAATGAAACGTCTGCAAGGAAACCACCAAGCTCAGCAAGCACCAGGGACCCCAGAAGGTTCAATCTGCTCTTTAACCTGAGTATAGGTCAGTGGTGGCGAACCTATGGCACGGGTGCCAGAGGCGGCACTCAGAGCCCTCTCTGTGGGCACGCGCGACATCGCCCCAGTCCTAGGCCTTCAGCTGGGTTTTATAAAACCTTTTCGCTTTAGGCCTCCGCTGCCGTGTGCAAGAAAGAAAAAAGGTTCAATCAATCAGTCAATTTCAACTTTTCACGGGGGAAAAAAAGATCTTGCAAAGTTGGAATTGATCGATTGAACTTTTTAGTCCCACCCAGTCTGTTACCACCGCAGCCACGCCCACCCAATGGGCCACGCCCACCCAATGGGCCGCACCCACCCGGCACCTGATGATGCATAAGTGGGTTTTGGGTTGCAGTTTGGGCACCCGGTCTCTAAAAGGTTCGCCATCACTAGTATAGGTAGTCCTCAACTTATCACCATAACTAGGACCGGAATTTCCCTTGCTAACTGAGGCGCTTATTTATTTATTTTACTTTTATTGATTGAAATTATACGCCACCCATCTCCCTTTTCAGAGTGGCGCCTGGTTTGACGACCCTTTTTTCTGCCACGGTTGATAACCCTGGTTGTTAAGTGACTCACACTGCCACTAAGTGAATTTAAAACCTTTTCCCAGCTGGGAAGCTGAAAAAGGGCGAACACACTTGACTTGCTGCAGCGGTCATAAATGCATCCCAGTTGCCAAGCCTCTGGATTTTGATCCCATGATGATGGTGGGAACGTAGCAACGGTTGTAAGGATGAGGACTGCTCGTTTTTCAATGCTGTCATAACTTCTGCCCAGAGTCACCTTAACGGTGAGATGGGTGGCATATCCGTTTAGTCAATAAAATAAATAGAAGTTGGAACGGTCACTAAATAAATGGTTATAGGTTGAGAACTTCCTGTAGCCCGAACAGGAACGTGGTTCAGTGTCTGCTAAGAAAGAAGTTTGATTCCTTGCTGGGTCTCGGGCGGATGGGTGACCTTCCAGCAGACCTTTGAAATAACCAGGGTCCTTTCTCCGAGATTTGTACATTATGATGTCACACCGTCCTCTCTTGACACCTTAGCAATTAGGGATGTGCTGATGGATAGGGAGACTGACCTTTGAATGGGTAACCGAGCGTGCTCCGTAAAGGAAGAGAAGCCAGGATGAAAAATGGACGTCAATTAATTTCGGTTAATTAAAAGCCACCGTTACCATTGTTTTCCTTGCATTTAATCCCATTCCCCTCTTCATACAAATTAAGATTGAATAGCTGAAAGGGAAGGGCACGTTCAAGGCCACGTGTCGTTCAGGCAGGTGGGGTTGTGTATCCTTCTCGCAAGTCGGGATTTGCAAAGGAAGAGCCAATCCTGTAGATAACGTGTTTGTCTCCAGCAGAATTGGCGGCTTCCTTTGCTTTCGCTGCACCGAACTTGGCATAAACTCGGTCACTTTTCAGCTCCTCCTTAGAAGCGTCCCAGGTTGAACGGAGGCCCTGTACTTGCAAAGCGGTACACCTCTGTGGGTGTATCCCAGGGTCTCCCTACACTTGTTCGTTATCTAATCCACAGCTCCCCAACTTTTCCGGGTTGGCGGCTCAGAGTAGGGGGCAGGGGGAAAAAAGAGGGGATGGTTTTGTGGGAAGGGCAGGCTCGTGTGTGCGTGCACATGAGCGCCTGCGACGTTTGCGGTGACACTCATGCAAGTGGGGCCGTGAGCACCTGCAACGAGGCTTGCACGACTGGAGCCCTGTGTGCACACCGGCCGGCTACTCAGGTGGTCCAGTGGCGATTAGGCTGTGGCCCACAGGTTGGGGACCCCTGATCTAATCTATGTGCAAAAACGTCCCCTTGCAGCATTACTACAGCGTGTATGGAAACTTAGAATAGAATAACAGAGTTGGAAGGGGTCTTGGAGGTCTTCTAGTCCAGGATCCCCAACCCCCGGGCAGTGGACCGGTGGCGGGCCACAGCATGCCAGCAACCGGTCTGCACAAAGAAGCAAAGCCTCATCTGTGTGATGCAGGCATCACACAAAATCACGCACCCTCGGTCCACATAAAAATCTTTCTCCACGGAACTGGTTCCTGGTGCAAGCATGGGACCGTGTGAACGCACGCGACGCAAACTGCCACAGCCTGGTAGCGGGCCACAGCCCACAGGTTGGGGATCCCTGCCTTATGAGATACCATCTTCTAGTTCCCTTCCAGTTGAGTGGCTCTTGACTCAGAATTTGTTGCTTTTGTGTTCCTATAATAAGAACATGCAAAGCCAGGAAAGGTGGTAACCCACAGTGCAGGGGTCCCCAACTCCTGGGCCGTGGACCAATACCGGGCTGCGGCATGCCAGCAACCGGTCCACACAAACAAGCAAAGCCCCATTCGCAGGATGCAGGCAGCACACAAAACCACACACCCTCCAGTCCGCGGAAAAACGTCTCTCCATGGAACCGGTCCCTGGTGCCCAAAAGGTTGGGGACCTCTGTCTTACATGTATAGGACATCTTTGAATGGAGAAAGGAAAGGGCAGAGACCTTGATCATGTCAGTGAGAAATGGGCCATTTCTTTGTCAAGAGAAGACCTGCAGATTCGGCCTTCAGGTTGGGGAGACCAGTTAGGGCTGTGAAGTTTAAAGAAAACTCCCGTGGGTTAAAAATGGGGGAGCCAATAAGACGCTAAAATCTTGGTTCTCCTACCACGTTACCTTTGTTGCCTTTTCAGCCACGGTGTAATATGATCAGACATGATGAATCGATCAGGGTGAAATTGCTAGCAGGTCGATGGGATTTGTCACCTTCCATTATTCGTCAAACAGATCCTGGGGTGATTTTTTTGTTTGTTTGTTTTTTGTCTTGTTGGACATATCCATGTGTTAGAGGAACTTTTTCCTAGTAAGTGTCAAAGTTTGGCGTCATTCAAAAAATAGGATTTTCTATTTTCTAACGACCACGATTGACCACAGGCACACTGGCTGAGGAATTCTGGGAGTTGAAGTCCACAAGTCACGAGGGGGCCAAAGTTTCCCCCATGCTGGCTCAGGAATTCTGGGAGTTGAAGTCCACAAGTCCTAAAAGGGCAAAGTTTGAAGACCCCTGTCCAAGACCCTCATTTTGATTCGTGTTGGCCTCAGTTTGGCTGGCTGCTTTCTTGCGCAGTTAGTCCTTGACTTACGATTGTAATTGAGCCCAAAACGTAAGTTGCAAAGTGAGACATTTGTTAAGTCAGCTTTTTCCCCCATTTTATGACCTTTCTTGCCACAGTTGTTAAGCAAATCCCTGCACTTGCTAACTTGGTGAGACGTTAGTGAGTCTGGTTCCCCATTGACTCTGCTTGCCACAAACGGGTCACGTGACCCCAGGGACACTGCAGCCGTCGTACATATGAGCCCGTTGCTAAGCATACGAATGTGGATCACATGACTACAATGGTCGTAAATGTGGGAAATGGTCATGAGTTCCTTTTTTCAGTGCCGTTGTAACTCTGAATGGTCACTAAATGAACTGATGTAAGTTGAGGACTACCTGTACGTTTATATATCCATGAGAAAAACCAGCCAAACCCTACATGCTATTTTTTGCATCTTTACCTATTGAACTAGTTATAGGTAGTGTAGTCCTTGACTTAGGACCGGTTGCTTAGCGACCGTTCAGACCTCTCTGGAAGTATTTATGACCTGGTTCCGAAGTTTTAACAGTCTTTCTGTCACAATGATATGACCCCATTTCGGGCATTTGGCATCACATTAAATGCATTAATTGGCATTTCCTGCACCCAACAATCATGTGACCATGTTTGATGACGGCTTTTGCCGAAAACCCCAAGTTACTTCTGGTTTTCGGCAAAACTGCAGCCTAACAAACAATGGGTTCGTTTAACGACCGCTAGAAAAAAGGTCATAAACATGGGTTAGTTGTGTGACAGTTGATTTACAAACCGTCGCAATATACGACCGCAGTGAATAAGCTCCGTTACTGTCCTACGTTGAGGACTACCCATATAGAACAAATCAAAATATGGCACATTTAAGGAAAGAAAGCAGAATAAACTGGCTCCTGCACTAATTAAAATGGACCCTAAACTCAAATATATTTAACAGTTTGGTGATATCTTTCATGTTGCATTAGACCTCAGGAAGCAAAAGCAAAAACAAAACGCAACTGCAGGATCCTGTTTTTTTCGAGGCGACAATCATGAATCATAATTACAAATTTCTCCAAGAATTAGTTAAAATCAAAATTAATTGTTTCCGCTCAACATAAACATATTTAATGAGCAGACTCCGCTATCAGGCTAACTGTTCTAATCAGCAGGTGGGGGGGGGGGGAAATGCAGATAGTTAATTAGATTTAATGAAAAACCGTGTGTAATTTTTAAGTATAATCAATTATTTATTGATGTAATGAGCGGCTCTGGCTGGGTTTACTAATTAACTCATTTAAAAATTATGAATAACCTTTTCATTGGTAATTATTTTCTACATCTTGTCAAGCTGCAGATAAAAATTGCATTATCTTAAAATGAAAAAAAAAAACAAAAAAACCAGCCAAAGCAATTCCTTTCCGCCCCAATTCTCCTTTGCTGAATAAAATGGAGATTTCCGGGTCCGTGTTTTTCACCATTTCTTGGGTCACCGGTGAGGTGGTGATGGTTGTGTAACTGTGCCTGGACTTGTGTAGACATTTTTCCAATGTAAATAACAGCGAAACCAGAAACGGTGATGCAACAGCTAGAAACAACAGCCATCTCACTGATGCAACCCCAAAAATGGAATCTGGTACTTGAAGTATGCTTTCATCATTATCCAAAACACAACTAGAAAATGCTGTCAGTATTTTTCGTAGAATTAAGAGTCGTAGAACGAGAGAATTAACATTAGATTATCTTCTTTTTTTTTCGGGTACGGTCTTCAATGCAGAAAACTTGTGGCTTCTTTTAAATCCAAGAGTATTGCAAAGCAATTCATTCTAATCTAGTACTCAACTGTTGCAATAAAATTTCAACAGCACGAAAAAGAATTTTGTATTTTCAAATGACCAGACTCAAAGAGCAATAACCTAGAACAGGGGTCCCCAACCCCCGGGCTGTGGAGCGGTACCGGGCCACGGCATGCCAGCAACTGGTCCGCACAAACAAGCAAAGCCCCATCTGTGGGATGCAGGCAGCACACAAAACCACACACTGACACATACACACACACACACAGACACGGTCCACGGAAAACTTCTCTCCATGGAACCGGACCTTGGTGCCCCAAAGGTTGGGGACCTCTGACCTAGAACTCAAAAACAAAAGTAAAAATAGACAATCTATTTCATTTAGTGACCATTCAAAGTTACGACGGCACTGAAAAATGGGACTTAGGACCGTGAATTACGTCCTTTGTAGCATCCCCATGGTCACATGATCAAAATTCGGATGGTTCATATTTATGATCTTCGCTGTGTCTCTGGATCATGTGATCTTCTTTTGCAATCTTCTGACAAGCAAACCGAGTGGGGAAGTCAGATTTATTTAACAGCCGTGTTACTCATTTAGCAACGGCAGCGATTCACTTAACAACTGTGGCAAGGAAGGTCGTAAAATGGGACAAAAAACCCCTCACTTAACCAATGTCTCACTTAGCAGCAGAAATGTTGGGCTCAGTTGTGGTCGTAAGTTGAGGACTGCCTGTATGCTTCAGTGCAGTCGGCACCTACCCAACTTCAACAAAAAGTGGAACTGAAAAAGCGACTTATGGCCCTTTTTCACACTTACGACCGTTGCAGCATCCCCATGGTCATGTGATCAAAATTCAGACGCTTGGCAACTGACATGTACTTATGACGGTTGCAGTGTCCCGGGATCACGTGATCGTCATTTCTAACCTTCCCAGCCAGCTTCCGACAAGCAAAGTTAATGGGATAAACCAGATTTGTTTAATGACCACATGGTTGAATTGAAAGCTGCAGTGATTCGCTTAACAATCATGGCAACGACAATCTTAACAATCAGGTGTGACTCGGTTAAGAAGCGCCTTGCTTAGCGGTAGAAATTCTAGGTCCAACTGTGGTCGTAAGTCAAGGACTTAGGTGTACTTTGACCTGCTGACGTCACATCTTCAAGAAGAAAAGCAAACTCACAGCTTGCCAAGATACCAATAATTAAATTAATTTATCAGACCTCATTACCACATTGTCTCCAGAGGTTGTGGCTGCTCCATCACTGGAGGGGTTTTAACTGGACAGCCATTTGTCTGAAATGATATGGAGCAGGGCTGTCAAATTCAATTTCATTGAGGGCCACATCAGCATTGCGGTTGCCCTTAAGGGGGGGGGCGGGGGTGTGTGGCCAGGGTGGGTGCGGCCTACTGGGTGGGCGTGGATGGAGTGGGTGTGGCCTACTGGGTGGGCGTGCCGAGCTCTACATCGTTCGCGTCAAGGGTGCCTGTGGGGTCCTGGGCAGGAGTGGGGCAGATCTGAGGGTCTCTGGCAGAAGGGGGTGGGACCGGGGCAAGTGCCAAGGCATGGTCCACTGGAGGAGCCTCACTGTTCCTCTCAGGCCATGCAGAGGGGGGGCTGGATGGTGGTGCGGGCTGCCCGGAGCCCTGGACAGCAGAGGTCAAATGCCCAGCCTAGCCCTCGAGCACCCGCGGCACCAAGCCCAGCCCCACTTCCCCAAGGGGGCGCCCAGCTGCACTTACCTCCTCCTCAAGGCTGCTGCTGCTGTGCTTGCTCTCCTTAGCCAGGTTGCTCATGATGGCTACGAGGGCAAAGTCAGAGGGAGGCCCGTTCCCTCTCCATGGGAGGAGACCCGGCTTTTTATCCAAAGCTTCCTTAGCAATAGGATGGGAGACCCCAGGATAGGCTGGAGCCCATCGAGCCGGATATGTGAAGTAGATAAGGGCCATTTGCTGGCCACTTCCAGGCGATGGTGCATTTCTTCATGCCTCACAAAGGAGGACACCTCCCCAGCATGCCCCCAGGGGGCAGGGCCAACGTGGCAGGGGCTGGCTCCTTGCTGTTTCCAGACAGCCTTGTGGAGCTAAGACCGAATGCGTTTCAGCATAGATGGCCACCACAAAATTGTACATTGGCTCCCGGCCGGCCTGGGCCAGGGCCAAGGCAGTGGGGGCCGTTCCCTCACTGTTTCCAGGATGGCTTCGCGGGCCACATGAAACCTCTTCGCGGGCCGCATCCGGCCCCCCGGCCTTGTGTTTGACATGTCTGGTATAGGGTCTCCTGCTGGAGCAGGGGGCTGGACTAGAAGACCCCCAAGGTCCCTTCCAGCTCTATTCTGATTGAATGAAGAAGTGATTTGTCTATTGGAGATTTGTCTATTGTCTAAGGAAAAACTTCCTCACAGTGAGGACAATTAACCAGTGGAACAGCTTGCCTCCAGGTGTTGTGGGCGCTCCATCTCTGGAGGTTTTTAAGAAGAGATTGGACAGCCACTTGTCTGAAATGATATAGGGACGCCTGCTTGAGTAGGGGGCTGGACTAGAAGACCTCCAAGGTCCCTTCCAGCTCTGCTATTCTGTTAAGGCCACGATGGTTGTGTGAAGTCCAAAACCGCTCAGGGTCCCTTTCAATTCTGTTCTTCCTAATTTCCATCGGCAACCGCCCCACTGCAAGTCTGTTAAATTGTGGTTAAATCCAAGTTTCACTGTGTATTATTCCTCTCCTGCAAGTTTATATTTCAGCCCTGATTTTACACTGCTAATTTTAATCGAGTTTAATTGGGTCGAGTTAGCAAAATATGTTTCATGCTGACAGGTTAAATTAAGGCACTTGATGTTTCCGGATTCATGATGTTAAATTCTCTAAACAATATTTGCTTTCTGAAATAACTCAGTTCATTGAGTTTGGGAGAAACATACTATTAATATCTCAGGAAAAAACTACCAAATTGAAGGAAGTACCGCTTCTTTTTTTAATTTAGACCCTGTGATCCGCGTAGGTATTTTGAGCCCAGTTCTGCATCCCTGGAGCGCCTCCAGAATCAGATGGCATCACACAAAATAAATTGTAGATCAACACGCTGTTATTTTTAATCACTTTTCTTTGGATTAGGATTTGTTTTTAATCTGCTATCTATAATGCCATCTTTGCTTTTAACTCATCCAGTTTTTTTAAAACGAGAGAAAGGCGGAAACAGGATCTATATTGCAGGATCCAATCTAGGTCGGATCACTGGGACCGGAGATTTAATCTTCCAAACTTTTGGACTCGTCCTGGCACCGATCCTCAAGGAATGTCTCTCTCTCTCCCAAAATATGTGTTTTGGGTTATTATGTGCGTGGTTTTTATATGGCGCTTGATTGTGTTTGGGTTTTTAGTTGTGGATTGGAGTGTTGATGGCTTGCTATAAGTTGTTGGTTGTCATTAACACTTGTGCTGCTAAACCGTCGCCTCCTAAGTAGTTGATAAGCTGGTGGTAAATCAGCATTCCTGTTTACTTCCATCGCTTCTCTGGCTGTTTTTGTTCTTACCCGTCCAACAATCTTAGTAGCTGCGAAATTAAATCTACATCCTTCTTCATTGCACAGTGACCTATATTTCTACTTTACGCGCTATCCTGTTTTATTAATGGTTTGAATTTATAAGACACTGCAGCTGTAAGAAAAGTACAACATTAAAACAATTTAAATGTTTTTTTTGTTTGTTTTTGAGGAAAGAGGCATCTGGGCTGGTGGGGGGGGGGAGCCAACCTGTAAGCCCAGGAACTGATCAAACATTATTGTCCAGGGAAATGGCCAGGTTTTAAAAGTTTATTTTAACCAAGCTCAGAGTGGGATCTTCACTCCGTCGTTTTAATTCTTGCTTTGTTGGAACTCATTATTTTAAAAAAAAGGGGGGGGTGGAGAGACCTCCAGTTTCAAGTTATTCACCCCTTCCTTAAGTCATGAAATGGAATAATCCCACGTACGGTCAGAAATCAGGAAATGGGTTATAATCTCCCATGTCCTACCTATTTCTTCGCTATATTCACTACATACAGTACATACTGGCTAAACTATATAAGGAACGGTTGCTGGAATTGGGTATGTCTAGTTTAACGAAGAGAAGGACGAGGGGGGACATGATAGCAGCCTTCCAATATCTGAGGGGCTGCCCCAAAGAAGAGGGACTCAAGCCATTCTCCAAAGCGCCTGAAGGCAGGACAAGAAGCAACGGATGGAAACTCATCAAGGAGAGAAGCAACCTAGAACTAAGGAGAAACTTCCTGACAGTGAGAACAATTAATCAGTGGAACAGCCTGCCTCTGGAAGCGGTGAATGCTCCAGCACTGGAAGTTTTGAAGAAGAGACTGGACAGCCATTTGTCCGAAATGGTATAGGGTTTCCTGCCTGAGCAGGGGGTTGGACTAGATGGCCTCCAAGGTCCCTTCCAACTTTATTATTAGTATTAGTACTAGTACTAGTATTCATATTAGTATTATTAACATACATACACATACATACACACACGCACAGACACACATATACGCACACACACACACACACTGTATTTACAAGTAGTCCTCAACTTAATTCATTTAGTGATCAAAGTTACAACAGGAGTGAAAAAAGGGACTTACTACCATTTTTCACACTAATGACCATTGCAGCATCCCTGTGGTCATGTGATCAAACAGACACTTGGCAACTGGTTCATATTTATGACTGTTTCATTCTCCTGGGGTCAGGTGATCCCCTTTTGCGACCTTCTGACAAGCAAAATCAATGGAGAAGCCAGATTCACTTAAGAACCCTGTTGCCAATTTAACAGCTGCAGTAATTCACTTAACAACTGTGGCAAGAAAGGTCATAAAATGGGGCAAAACTCCCTTCCTTCCTTCCTTCCTTCCTTCCTTCCTTCCTTCCTTCCTTCCTTCCAAATTTCATTACTGAATATGTAATTTATTTATTCCTTCCTCCTTTTCCCTTCCTCCTTCCCTCCCTCCCTCCCTCCCTCCGTTCCTTCCTTCCTTCCTTCCTTCCTTCCTTCCTTCCTTCCTTCCTTCCTTCCTTCCTTCCTTCCTTCCAGATTTCATTACTGAATATGTTTTGTTTTATTCTTCCTTCCTCCCTTTCCCCTTCCTTCCTTCCTTCCTTCCTTCCAAATTTCTACTGAATATGTAATTTATTTATTCCTTCCTCCTTCCCTCCCTCCCTCCCTTCCTTCCTTCCTTCCTTCCTTCCTTCCTTCCTTCCTTCCAAATTTCATTACTGAATATGTAATTTATTTATTCTTTCCTCCTTTTCCCTTCCTCCTTCCCCCCTCCCTCCCTCCCTTCCTTCCTTCCTTCCAGATTTCATTACTGAATATTTGTTTTATTCTTTCTTCCTCCCTTTCCCCTTCCTTCCTTCCTTCCTTCTTTCATTCCTTCCTTCCTTCCTTCCTTCCAAACTTCATTACTGAATATGTAATTTATGTTATTCTTCCTTCCTCCTTCTGTCCCTTTCCCCTTCCTTCCTATCACTTCCTTCCTTCTTTCCTTCCTTCCTTCCTTCCTTCCTTCCTTCCTTCCTTCCTTCCATCCATCCTTCCTTCCTTTCTTCCTTGCTTCATTCATTCATTCATTCATTCCAATTTTCATTCCTGAATATGTATCTGAAATGAAAACAATGGCCATTCAAGTCAAATGCAGCTAAAAGGAGGGGTAGAGTGTTGTTTTCACTTAGTAACCCCCATGTCTGGTTGCTAATTTTGGCGTGCTTGAAAGTGACCCTACCTAAGCTGATTTGCCTTCGTCTCAATGCTGGCCCTTCAGACCTGCACTTCACGGCCTCTCTGTTAATCCCATCCTTGAGTCCTACAATGGGTCCTTTTGAAACATCTCTGGGAATCTTCTTTTACAAAAGAACTCCCTATAGCCAAAGACACGTGGTGTGCAGCTGTAAGAATATGTGCTAAGGGCCTATAGAAAAATGGCCGAGGCAGAACAATTTTAAGCACTTCTCTTCTAACGTAACGGCGGTGGGAAGACTAGGTGTGTTCCTGTCCTTTTGACAGCTTAATTAAGATTCCTAGCAGCTGTTGTAGAGGAACAAACCGAAGGAAACCGTTGGGTTACAATGGGTCCCCTGTGGGAGGATTAACACAATCCACTTGTCTGGTTGAACTTGGTTGGGTTTCTCTCTAGAGACTTCCAGCAGATCCAGGGAGCCCTAGAAGATCTGCAGAAATGCAGAGACTGACAAGATGGCAGCCAAAGTAGACTTTTTCATCTCTCTTGGCTGTCATCGGGCATCTGTCTGGATCTTTGCAACCTAAACCTGGAATTCTGAGACATCACTAGCTGTGGACAGCCGTACAAGTGGGTTGGTTGATTGGTTAGTTCATGGGTAGTCAACCTTGGCTCTTTTATGACTCGTGGACTTCAACTCCCAGAATTCCTGAGCCAGCCATGCTGAGGGAAAAGGGAGAGGTTTCCAAGCTGAGCCATGCTGGCTTAGGAATTCTGGGAGTTGAAGTCCACAAGTCATGAAGGGGCCAAAGTTTCTCCCATGCTGGCTCAGGAATTCTGGGAGTTGAAGTCCACAAGTCATAAAAGAGCCAAGGCTCCCCATCCCTGGGTTAGTTAGAAAGATGGATGAAGGAAGAAAGAGAGAGAGAGTTCTCTACTTACAACAGTTCATTTGCTGACCATTCAAAATTACAACAGCACTGAAAAAAGTGACATGACCATTTTTCACATGTACAATTGTCACAGCATCCCCACGGTCACATGATCAAAATTCAGACGCTGGGCAACCGGTTCATACAGTATTTGTGAGAGTTGCAGTGTCTTGGGATTGTATGATCCCCTTTTGCGACCTTCCGACAAGCAAAGTCAATGGGGGAATCCAGGTTCACTTAACAACCATGTTATTAACTTAACAAATGCAATGATTCACTTAGCAACTGTGGCAGGAAAAGTAGTAAAAATGGGACAAACTCTCTTAACCAATGTCTCACTTAGCAACATAATTTTTGGGCTCAGTTGTGATCATAACCCAAGGACTACCTATAGATAGATACATTAGATAATGATGATGATGATGATGATGAAAGGGACCTTGGAGGTCATCTAGTCCAACCACCTGCTCAGATAGGAAACCCTACTCCATTTCAGACAAATGGCTGTCCAGTCTCTTCTTAAAAACTTCCAGTGTTGGAGCATTCACCACTTCTGGAGGCAGGCTGTTCCACTGATTAATTGTTCTGACTGTCAGGAAATTCCTCCTTAGTTTTAGGTTGCTTCTCTCTTTGGTTAGTTTCGATAGATAGATAGATAGATAGATAGATAGATAGATAGATAGATAGATAGATAGATAGATAGATAGATAGATAGATAGGGATATAGATAGCTAGATAGACAGAGAGAGAGAAAGAGAGAGAGAGAGAGAGAGAGAGAGATGGAGATAGATAGATAGATAGATAGATAGATAGATAGATAGATAGATAGATAGATAGATAGATAGATAGATAGATAGATAGATAGATAGATAGATAAGCAGGCAGACAGACAGACGACAGACAGACCATGCTTGCAATTGAGAGCAATCAAAGGTTAGGCTCCTTTTTGATATATTTTTATTTCATGTCCAGAACTCAACTGATTCCACTTTGTTAAGTCCATCACTGCAGTTGTTAAGTTAGTAACACGGCTGTTAAGTGAACTCGGCTTCCCCATTGATTTTGCTTGTCAGAAGGTCGGCAAAGGGGGAAATCACCTGACGCCGGGGACACCGCAACCGTCATAAAAGAGTTGCCAAGCATCTGAATTTTGATCACGTGAGCGTGGGGATGCTGCAACGGCCATCACTGCTCAAAATGATTCTAGGTCAGTGTCGTCGTACCGTTGAATCATCACTAAATAAGCTGTTTTAAGGACTACTTGTACAAGCTGGCAGCCAAGGCATTGGAGTGACACGATAACCGAGCGTGTAAGCCAGATCATGGGGCCACGCTGTCCATCAGGGCAAAACGCTCAAATAATGCGTGGGGTTGACCTCCCGCCTGAAATACCACTTAGAGCAGTGGTTCTCAACCTATGGGTCGGGACCCCATTTGGGGTCAAACGACCATTTCACAGGGGTCGCCAAACAACGCAGTCCGCCATTTGTTTCCCCTTTTCCTTAGCTGTGCTACTCCCTTTTATTCTATTGGCTTTTGAAAGCCAATAGAATAGACTCTCTTGAATAGAGTCTAATTCTATTGGCTTTCAAAAGCCAATAGGAATTGTCCAGGCTGTCTCTGCCCTGCTGAGCCCGCCAAAAGTCCCATTCTGCAAACGGGGCTGCACCAGTTGAGTAGTCCTCAACTTACGACCGGTTGAGTAGTCCTCGACTTACAACCGGTTGGGGGTCGCGGCATTAAAAAGGTTGAGAACCACTGACTTAGGGCTGGGAATTCTCCTCCCGAAGTAAAATCGGACAGCCATTTTCTCCACTGCTTTTATTTTCAACCTGACCATCTGGTTATCGGTAGGGCTGTTAATGCTGACCCGTCCCAGTTCCCTCGATTTATGCCTCTCCAGTGCTCTGTGTTGGGTTTTGATTAGGGGGGGGGTTTCTTGGGAGAAAGGAGTGTCCTTAATTTCATTGTGTCAGCTGCTTAATCAGCCCTCCCAGACTTGGCTTCATTTGTAACCGTTTGCCAGACCTTTTTGTGAAGAAGAGAAATACTCTCCTTTTCCACATTCCTCTCCCCCCCCCCAAATTAAAAAAAGAGAGAGTGTGTGTTTTATACTTGAAGCCCATTCGCACCATGGAATAAAACATCCCTACGGCTTTTCTTGCACAAACGTCTTTGTCAGACGGTCTTAGGCAGGCTTTCCCCCCAGGAAAGCGGTCTGGATGTCAGAAACATCTGCTGCATTTTGGGGTCTTCTCATTATAATCCAGTGGGCTTTCCCTCAGCATCAACCTGACTTTGAAAAGTTTCCAATAAGAGACAAAAGAGTAATGCTCGTATTTTGCTGCATGTAATTTAATCCTACCACCACACCATCCTCCTTTGGCTTAGGGTGAATCTATTTCCAAATAACAGAACAGAACAGAACAGAATAGAATAGCTACGGGACTTGAGTTTGGCTAGTCTAAGGAAAAGAAGAAATAGGGGAGACATGATAGCAGTGTTCCAGTATCTGAGGGGCTGCCACAAGGCAGAGGGGGGGTCACATTATTCTCCAAAGCACCAGAGGGAAGGACAAGAAACAATGGTTGGAAACTGATCAAGGAGAGAAGCAACCTAAAATTAAGGAGAAAGTTCCTGACGGTGAGGACAATTAACCAGTGGAACAGCTTGCCTCCAGAAATCGTGGGTGCTCCATCGCTGAAGATTTTTAAGAAGAGACTGGACATTCACCTGTCTGAGACGGTATAGGTCCCTTCCAGCTCTGTTATTCTATTCTATTCTATTCTATTCTATTCTATTCTATTCTATTCTATTCCATTCCATTCCATTCCATTCCATTCCATTCCATTCCATTCCATTCCATTCTAGAAGTTGTGGTTCTGTGGGTTTGACATTTGTGTGTTGTATGGAATGGAATGGAACGGAACGGAATGGAACAGAACAGAGACTGGATGGGACTAGACTGGAACAGAACAGAATAGAATAGAATAGAATAGAATAGAACAGAACTGAACAGAACAGAACAGAACAGAACAGAACAGAACAGAACAGAACAGAACAGAACAGAATAGAATAGAATAGAATAGAATAGAATAGAATAGAATAGAATAGAATAGAATAGAATAGAATAGAATAGAATAGACTTTCCAAGAAAGTCCAGTTGGAAAAGCATCTCTGGGACAACCATGACCTGGATGATTGAGAATCTCCATAAGTTTTCTCCATTTTTTTTCACAGCCCCATTTGCTTTCCTTTTTCCTTTTCCCCATCTCCTTTTACTCTCAAGGAAATCCTCCTTTTATTCCCCTTGCCTTTCAAATCAAAGCTGTGAATTTTGATGGTAGGCAATTCTTTTCCTTCCTCAAATCTCCTGCCTGAGCAGGGGGTTGGACTAGAGGACCTCCAAGGCCCCGCCCAACTCTGCCATTCTGTAGGCTTACCTTACAAAAACCTTTTATATTATTCTGTTTCTTAGCTACATGGGGTGAAAATTTCACTGGGTAATAGTAAGCACCCCTAGGATTTGAATGACTGATCATATCCAGAAAGACCGTCAAAACAGAACCAGTTGTAACAGCTGAATATGTAAACTTTCTGCAGTGTGTATCTAATCATCACAATGGGAGGGAACACATTCAGTACTATAAAAATAATGACATATTTGTTTGGCCCCAGCTGGGGGTAAAAAAAAAAAATCACAACAGAAAATTATGCGACTTTTTTGTAGGAACAATGAACCTTAGGCTATAATATTAGTCTTCAGGATGTCAGAAGCCTCTTTGAGATTCCTGTTGTATCACACTGTTATGTTGTTAAAGCAAATACGTTTCTAGAAGACCAGCTTATGTATTTTATCCAAGTTTTCCCAAAGCAATATAAAATGCAATTGATTCGTTGTGGGGCACTTATTTATACTCCTTGGTTCACGGTGGTAATTAGAATCAGAATTTCTACCGCTAAGCGATGCACAAACGTTTGTTTAGGGAAGGAAGTCACAACGGCAGTGAAAAAGGCGACTTCTGACCGGTTTTCAAACTTACGACTGTTACAGCATCTCCATGGTCACCCGATCCAAATCCAAACACTGGGCAACTGGCATGAACTTACGACTGTTTCAGTCTCCTGGGGTCATGTGATCCTTTTTTACAACCTTCTGACAATCAAAGTCAAGGGGGAAGCCGGATTCACTTAACAACCGTGTCACTAATTTAACAACTGCAGTGATTCGCTTTAACAGCTGTGTCAAGGAAGGTCGTAAAATGGGGCAAAGAAACTCACTTAACAACTTGCTTAGCAACAAATGTGGCGAGCTCAGCTGTGTCTGTAGTCGTAAAACGGAAGTGTCCCATGACTGCATCGGTTAGCAACAGCAATCGTGGCAGTCCCTCTTGCTGTTGTTAAGTGAGGATTGCTGGTTGTTAAGCGAGACCTGCTGGCTACCAACAAAGACAGTGGGGAAGCCAGCAGGAAGTCGCAAGTCCCAGCCAGCTCACAGGCAGGCTGGTGGTCAGATAAGTGGCTGCTGTGGTAGAGCATGGAGAGGTGAATGGTGGATGCTGCCAGGGATGGGAGGATGCATGGATGGCTCCTACAATGCTGCATAAGTGTGGCCAGGTGTGCTTACTCCATAGCCAGGCTCCTCAAGAGATAAAGCATTAGGACTGGGAACAACTTGGAGAGCCAGATTGACCTAGTGGTTAAGGCACCAGGGTAGAAATCAAGAGATAGGATGGAATGGAATAGGAAATGGAATGGAATGGAATGGAATGGGAAATACAATGCAATAGAATAGAATAGAATAGAATAGAATAGAATAGAATAGAATAGAATAGAATAGAATAGAATAGAATAGAATAGAATAGAAGCTGGAAGGGACCTTGGAGGTCTTCTAGTCCAGCCCCCTGCTCAAGCAGGAGAACCTACACCATCTCAGACAGATGAATGTCCAGTCTCCTCTTAAAAATCTCCAGTGATGGAGTGCTCACGATTTCTGGAGAAAAGCTGTTCCAGGTTGATTGTCCTCACTGTTAGGAAGCTTCTCCTTAATTCCAGGTTGCTTCTCTCCTTGATCAGTTTCCAACCATTGTTTCTTTTCTTGCCTGCTGGTGCCTTGGAGAATAGATTGACACACACACACACACACACCGCCTTGTGGCAGCCCCACAGATACTGGAAAACTGCTATCATGTCTCCCCTATTTCTTCTTTTCTTTAGACTAGCCAAACCCAAGTCCCGCAGTTGTTCTTCGTATGTTTTGGTATCCTGGCCTTTGATCATCTTAGTTGTTCTTCTCTGAATTTTTTTCAAACACAAATACCTTCTTTGTGATATGGTGACCAAAATTGGCTACAGTATTCCAGGTGTGGTGTTACTAGGGCTTTGTAAAGCGGTACTAATACTTGGTGTGATCTTGAGTCTATGTCTCTGAGCCAATCACCAGGAGACAGTGAGTTCAAGTCCTGCCTTAGGCACGAAAGCTGGCTGGGTGACTTTGGGCCAATCACTTGGGAGACTGTGAATTCTGTTCCCGCCTTAGACATGAAAGTCAGTTGGGTGACTTTGGGCCAATCACCAGGAACCTAAGAATTCTAGTCCCGCCTTAGGCATGAAAGACAATTGGGTGACATTGGGCCAATCACCAGGAACCTAAGAATTCTAGTCCCGCCTTAGCCAAGAAAGCCAGTTGGATGACTTTGGGCCAGCCCCTTTTTCTCTCAACCTAACCCACCTCACAGGGTTGTTGTTGTGGGGGGAAAAGAGGGTAAAAATAGCGCCAGCTTTATTGGCCACCTTCAGTTATTTATAAAAATGATAATGGCAGGATTAAAAAAAAAATCTAAATAACTAATGAAATCGGCATGCTGGAGCAACTTGCAACTTTTCCTTGATTCTGCTTGCGGGAAGCCGAGAGGAAAGGTTGCAAATGACAATCTGGTATTTGCAACCATCTTGTGAACTTCTAGCCAAGCAATCACATCACCACAGAGATGCTAGGACACCCAGAACTTTGAGGACTGCATGTCCCAAAGGTGTTTTTTTTCAGGAGGCAACTAGACTGTCTTGTTTTTCTTTGAAGACGTTTCGCTTCTCATCCAAGAGGCTTCTTCAGCTCTGACTGGATGGTGGGGAATGGCAGGATTTATACTCCTTGCAGACAGCTGGCCATTTGCCTTCTTTCTAGAGCAGTGTTTCTCAACCTTGACAATTTTAAGGCATGTGGACTTCAACTCCCAGAATTCCACAGCCAGCAATGCTGGCTGTGGAATTCTGGGAGTTGAAGTCCACATGCCTTAAAATTGTCAAGGTTGAGAACACTGTTCTAGAGAGTCGTTGAGGCCACCTGGAGGTTTATCTGTGTCATCAGGGTCACCTGAGTAGGTGTGCAAATGGGTGTGGAGCCTTCTTGGAACTGCTGAAAGGACTGTCTTGTAGACTGGAGATAAATAGATCACCCATTTGCACCACTCAGGTGACCCTGAGGACACAAGTAAACCTCCAGGTGGCCTCCATGAGTCTCTGCTGAGGCAGGAAACCCTATACCATTTCAGACAAATGGCTGTCCAGTCTCTTCTTAAAAACTTCCAGTGTTGGAGCATTCACCGCTTCTGGAGGCAGGTTGTTCCACTGATTAATTGTTCTAACTGTCAGGAAGTTTCTCCTTAGTTCAAGGTTGCTTCTCTCCTTGATCAGTTTCCATCCGTTGCTTCTTGTCCTTCCCTCTGGTGCTTTGGAGAATAGCTTGACTCCCTCTTCTTTGGGGCAGCCCCTGAGATATTGGAAGACTGCTATCCTGTCCCCCCTCATCCTTCTCTTCATTAAACCAGACATACCCAATTCCAGCAACCGTTCCTCATATGTTTTAGCCTCCAGTCTCCTGATCATCTTTGTTGCTCTTCTCTGCACTCTTTCTAGAGTCTCAGCATCTTTTTTACATTGTGGTGACCAAAACTGGATGCAGTATTCCAAGAAAACTAACTGAGTTTTGTCCCAGAATTGCTACACAGAAATCTAATAAATAACACAGATAAAGGAAATGAAGTAACTTCATGCGATATGTTCCAGTACATGTGTTGGCAACATTGGTGTATTAAGTATTCATGCATTGTGGGCATTGAATTGAGTTTAGGAATTATCGTTCATCAATTAAACCATTTCCCTTTTCCACAAATTACAGGTTGCCTAATGAAATGGTATACTTAAAGTTCTATTGACCATAACCAACTGGTCTGTTATTTTAGTAATTATTTACATGCTCCCTGTAAAATCTGCCTTCCTTGCTTTCCCTAATTACAGCAAATACCCCAATGGGAAGGTTCATTTTTAATATATACAAATTAAAACTCTATTTAGAGTTGCAATGGGACCATGTCGTGATTGACTTGATCGCGAAGAACTGTGCCCGGGTAGCAATTAGAAGACAGAAAGTGGAAAATCTTTCTTTGTGTCTTAGAAAAATCTAGATGGGAAAATATTATTTTAGAAAGAAAAAACATATAGCTTTGGCGACCATATTTTCTTGGAAAAAATAAAGGACAGATCGGAAAAGGGGTGAAAAAAGAGATTCATAAAGATCAGTTATTTGAATTGTTTATGTGTATATGCTTGCTTGGCAAAGGAAAAATCAAGAGCTAAGCCAGGAAAAACTTTACAAAAACACAAAAAAAAATCTAAAAAGCATGAAGAGAAGTTATTTCTGCAATCAAACTATGCATTGCATGGTTCCATGTGTATATAAAATGTTAAATGTCCTAAATTACAGGTACTTCCTCGGCTTACAACGGTTTATTTAGTGACCGTTCAAACTTATAGCAGAAAAAAGTGACTTATAGACCATTTTTCAAACTTGCAATCTTTGTAGTTCCCCATGGTCACGTGATTAAAATTCAGAGCTTGGCAACTGGCATGTACTTATGATCCACTTTTGTGACCTTCTGAAAAGCAAAGTCAATGGGTAAACCAGACTCACTTAACAACCGTGTGACTAATTTAACAACTGGTGATTCGCTTAACAACTGTGTCAAGAAAGGTCGTAAAATGGGGGCAAAAATCACTTAACAAATGTCTCGATTAGCAACAGAAATTTTGGGCTCAGTTGAGGTAGTAAGCTGATGAATACCTATAGTTCTACTCCAAAAGAAAATCCATCCAGGGACCAAAAAAAAAAAAAAATAAGAAAGAGGAGAAAAAAAACCGCCATAATCTGTTTAGGAGGCAGTTAAGAGATTAGGACAGGGATCTTCAAACTTGGCCCTTTTATGTCTTGTGGACTTCAACTCCCAGAATTCCTCAGCCAGGCATGCTGGCTGAGGAATTCTGGGAGTTGAAGTCCACAAGACATGAAGGGGCCATAATTCCCCCATGCTGGCTGAGGAATTCTGGGAGTTGAAGTCCGCAAGTCATGAAGGGGCCATAGTTCCTCTATGCTGGCTGAGGAATTCTGGGAGTTGAAGTCCGCAAGTCATGAAGGGGCCATAGTTCCCCCATGCTGGCTCAGGAATTCTGGGAGTTGAAGTCCGCAAGTCATGAAGGGACCATAGTTCCCCCATGCTGACTGAAACTCGGATGCTCAAGCTGGGATGCGTTGCTGCCCTGAAATACGAACATCAGCAAAGAAATGCTGACTCTTCTGCCCACACCAGGGTGGTCTTGGCCAATACAGGCAGTCCTAAACTTACAACAGTTCATTTAGTGACCGTTCAAAGTCACTGAAAAAAGGGACTTGCAACCGTTTTTCACGGTTACGATCGTCGCAGCATCCCCACGATCACCGCGATCAAAATTCGAGATGCTTGGCAACTGGTTCATACTTATGACCGTTGCTTTGACCTGGAGGGGGGTCGTTTGATCCCCCTTTTGTGACTTTCCAACAAGTGAAATCAATGGGGGGGGGAAGCCAGATTCACTTAACAACCGGTTGACTAACTTATCAGCAGCAGCGATCCACTTAAAAACGGTGGCAAGAAAGGTTGTAAAATGGGGCAAAAACTCACTTCACAAATGCTGGGCTAGAAGACCTCCAAGATACCTTCCAGCTCTATTCTATTCTATTCTATTCTATTCTATTCTATTCTGTTCTATTCTATTCTGTTCTATTCTATTCTATTCTTTCCTGTTATTCTATTCTATTCTATTCTATTCTATTCTATTCTATTCTATTCTATTCCATTCGATATTTTCTATTCTGTTCTGTTCTGTTCTATTCTATTCTATTCCATTCCATTCCATTCTATTCCATTCCATATATTCTGTTCTGTTCTGTTCCATTCCATATTTTCTATTCTATTCTATTCCATTCCATTCCATATTTTCTATTCTATCCCATTCCATTCCATTTCATATATATATATTCTATTCTATTCTATTCTATTCTATTCTATTCTATTCCATAGTTTCTATTCTATTCCATTCCATATATTCTATTCTATTCTGTTCTGTTCCTATTCCATTCCATTCCATTCCATATTTTCTATTCTATTCTATTCCATATTTTCTATTCCATTCCATTCCATATTTTCTGTTCTGTTCTATTCTGTTCTATTCTATTGTATTCTATTCTATTCTATTCCAATCTCTATTCTATTCTATTCCATTCCATTCCATTCCATATTTTCTATATTCTATTCTATTCTGATTGATCACTCTGCTTTTATTTTTTATTATTGCACTTCCCTTACCCGTCTCAAAGAAGTCAACAAGCCAATGAAAGGCCAGCTGTATGTGTAGCTTTGTAAGGGTCTCCCCTCCCCCCCGACTCTCTCTCTTCTTTTATTCCTTTCAGTCCTTCTGTTTTGTTTTGTTTTTCTGCTGACTGGTTTGGATTTCTTTTCAACAAAGGGAGCCTCTGATGCTTCGCTAAGCATGCCTTGTCTTCGCTCTTTGTGGTGATCTATCAAAATCACTCCTTTGGCTCAGCTAACACCCTCACTCCATCAGCTTATCCAAAGAAAAGAGTCAATTTTCTCCGCCATCTAACTAACCATTTTTGTTCTTCAACACATACACAGATTCCTCATTTCCGACTAGCATTCTTCCCCTCTCTTGTCTATTCTGCTGAGGATGGATTTTCTTTTTCCTCCTCCTCCTCCTTTGTTGATTTCTTATCCTGTTGCCCTTGGGTGACTCAAAAGCAATCAGGAAGCTTATTTCCTGAAATCTAATTTTCAACCCAAGAC
This sequence comes from Crotalus adamanteus, assembly GCA_039797435.1. Taxonomy (NCBI): domain Eukaryota; kingdom Metazoa; phylum Chordata; class Lepidosauria; order Squamata; family Viperidae; genus Crotalus; species Crotalus adamanteus. The sequence continues at coordinate 121,753,305 of CM077921.1, forward strand.
AAGGGGGCTATTAATACAGATTGTCCTCAACTTATGACCTGAACTGAGCCCCAGATTTTGGTTGCTAAGCAGATAACAGAATAACAGAGTTGGAAGGGACCTTGGAGGTCATCTAGTCCAACCCCCTACTCAGGCAGGAAACCCTATATCATTTCAGACAAATGGCTGTCCAATTTCTTCTTAAAGCGTTTCAGTGTTGGAGCATTCACAACTTCTGGAGGCAGGTTGTTCCACTGATTAATTGTTCTGACTGTCAGGAAATTCCTCCTTAATTCCAAGTTGCTTCTCTCCTTGGTTAGTTTCCATCCGTTGTTTCTTGTCCTGCCTTCTGGTGTTTTGGAAAATAGGTTGACCTTTGTGGCAGCCCCTCAGATATTGGAGGACTGTTGTCATGTCACCCCTCGTCCTTCTCTGCTTTTGAAAACATGGAAGAACTAGATCAGGGCACTTCAAACTTGGCCCTTTTATGACTTGTGGACTTCAACTCACAGAATTCCTCAGCCAGGCACACATGCCTGGCTGAGGAATTCTGGGAGTTGAAGTCCACAAGTCATAAAAGGGCCAAGTTTGAAGACCCCCTGAACTAGATGATCCAGGGAGTAAATGACTTGCAAAGTATTCTTCCCTCAGGGATTATAAAAGGCATCGATTGTTAATATACTCCCTTAGAGGAATTAATACACAGGATGTCTGCAGATCATAATAATGATTCCATGCAAGCGATATCCTTTCTCTCTCTTCACCAGGGTGCATTTTGGGCCCTTGGCATTAAAAATAAAAATAAAAAAATCAGTTCCGCTGAAATCCTGCGGCACCACTTCTGTGTCTGCTGCTAAAAAGAGAGAACAAAGTAGTTTCAATTAGCAGAGAGAAGCCACACACAGAGCCTTAAGCCCTCAATAGCTGCACAGTGGAGCAACTTTTCAGTGCTTTTTAAATGGATTTTAATTGCACTCTGCTCTTTTGGGAGACGGCAGTTCTTCCGTGGAGGTTGGGGGGGGGGAGAAGAAAAAAAAAAGCTATTGAGCGTTGCCCGCCAGGTGGAAAAATAGGTGTTTTGTGCTTTGAGTGCCTTTATTTTGATCGATTGGTTCGGGCTGAGGCGGTTTCAAGGGAGACCATCGGGAGACCATTTCCGAGCCCCCACTTAGCTTTTAGGCATTCTCTTAGCGACTCAGAAATGTCTTTTCATTCACAGAGGAAACTTCTGTTAGTTGGGAGAGGACAAAACACGTTTATGAGCTTCACTGTGGGAAGAAATGGCTTAAGCCAGGTCTGAGCAACAAGGTCAGGGGAGGCAGATACAAAGATAGATAGATAGATAGATAGATAGATAGATAGATAGATAGATAGATAGATAGATAGATAGATAGATAGATAGATAGATAGATAGATAGATAGGGAATGCAATCCGTGTGAAGTGTGAATTGTCTGGCTGGTCAAGTTCAAACCAGGATCTGCTCCCAAAGGACAAGATGATTGATTGATGATAGGTAGGTAGGTAGATAGGTAGGTAGATAGATAGATAGATAGATAGATAGATAGATAGATAGATAGATAGATAGATAGATAGATAGATAGATGTAATTAGGTAGGTAGGTAAGTAGGTGCAGAGGTAAAGAGAGAGAGAGAGAGAGAGAGAGAGAGAGAGAGAGATAGATAGATAGATAGATGTAATTAGGTAGGTAGGTAGGTAGATGTAATTAGGTAAGGAGAGAGAGAGAGACAGACAGACAGACAGACAGACAGATAGATAGATTGCTCCTAGAACCACGAAGCCGAAAACACCAGCCTGAAGAAGACGATGAGACTTCGTCGAAACGTCGCCAAGACACTTCCAGTTTGACGCAAGAGAAAACCCGAATAACCAAAGACCTACATAGATAGATAGATAGATAGATAGATAGATAGATAGATAGATAGATAGATAGATAGATAGATAGATAGATAGATAGATTACCATTAGCTACGGAACCAAAGGCTGAATGCCAGCCTAACAAATAAATCAAAACAGATCTGCTGCTGTTTCTATACCCGATTTGCAGAGTCCCAAACAAGTGGCTTCTTAGAAAGGAAGGGTGCGATTGCATTGCCAATTACTTACGTGCATTCAAAACAGTTTGAGGGGAAAAAAGCTATTTTTGGCTTGCCTCCAAAAGTTGCGGGTGCTCCAACCCTGGAGGTTTTTAAGAAGAGACTGGACAACCATTTGGTCTCCTGCTGGAGCAGGGGGTTGGACTAGAAGACCTCCCAAGGTCCCTTCCTTTATTCTGTTATTCTGAAATGCCAGGGTATAAGCAAATGACCTTGGGAGACAGAAGGAAAAGCTAGAAAACAGTGGGATAAGAGGCAGCTGAGCCCGCCGAAGGAAGAGGAGGTGGCAGAGATCTCAGAAGGGACCCTTCCTGGTTTTCCGGACCCTAAAGGTGATGAGAGAAGAGACCCTTTCAGCCTTGCATGACTCTGTTATCGTCCCCTTACAACAAAGGGACAGAGATGGCACTCCTGGCTGTGCTTCTTATCCGGACTACCTCGCAAGGCTGACGCATAAAAGCAGGAGTGACGTTGCTTTCAATAGGCGGCATAAAATTAGCCAGCGATGGCGTTTGTGTGGGAATCAGAGGTTGGAAAACGAAGTTGGAAAATCATCTTTATGGCTAATAAAACTTTTCCCCTCCCGCCTGCATCGCCCAATTACATCTGAGCTTTGCTGCTGCTTGTGACACAGTTGTTGGCTTATTTAAACTTGCCACATTTTGCTGTGTTAATTTAACGTGTAAAGAAAACATGACACACAAAGCGTTCACACTGTTTGTTTCTCTTTGCCAGTACTCCTTGTGCAGCAGGCATCCTCCCACTCCTCGCTAGTCACGAGAGCTGAATTATTAGATGCAGTTTTGCCGTTAACTAACATTACTTGCATTGCAAGTAGTCCTTTGGGTTACAGCCTTTCATTTAGTGACTGTCTGAAGTCAAAACGGCAGGGGGAAAAAGTGGCCGTTCTTTCACACTTGGCAGCGTTCCCCACGGTCACGTGATCAAAACCTGGACTCTTGGCAACTGGCTTGTACTTGTGACGGTTGCAGTGTCCCGGGGCCATGGGATCACCTTTTACGAACTTCTGACAAGCAAAGTCAACGGGGGGAACCAAATTCATTTAACCGTGTTAGTAACCTTCCGTGTTTTCCCGAAAATAAGACCTAACCGAAAAATAAACCCTAGCTTGATTTTTCAGGAGGCTCATAATATAAGCCCCACCCCCAAAAAATAAGCCCCAGTTAAGATCGTCAGCCAGACAGACGCATTTAGTACCATATTTCCATGAATATAAGACCTAACCGGAAAAGAAGCCCTGATGCGTCTTTTGGAGCAAAAATTAATACAAGATCTGGTCTTATTTTTGGGGTAACACGGTTCACGTAACATCTGTGGGAAGAAAGGTCGTCAAATGGGGCAAAATTCACTTAACAACTTAGCAATGGAAATTTTGGAGTCAGTTGTCATTATACGTCAAGGACTAAATTGTACTACTGACTTCTCCTCTTGTGGTGTTTATAACGCCGTCCATTCTTGAGGGACATTGCATTGTTGCTTCTGTCAGCTTCACAGAAGGTGGTGGAGGCATCTAGCCAACCTTCGCTGATCTTGAAAACGCTAAGCAGGTTGGGCTTGTTTAGCACTGGAAGAAGTGAAAGAGCAAGAGTAGTGAGGCAAGACACCATGATGTTGTTGTGATTCCTCGCCAGCCAATGATCCGGCAGCTGAGTCTGAGGAATCAGATGGGGAGGAGTGGCCTGGAGTGACATGAGTGTCAGAGGAAGGCTCTGAGGAGCTCCAAGACTTACAGTCGGACGAGGAGCCTGGCCCCTCTACTCATGCTCAGGCTGAGACACAGCTGTGCTGGGAGCCTGAGTTGGACAGTGATGAAGAACAGTTGGGACAAATCCAGGATGCACAAAAGCACAGGCAAAAGAAGCGAATAGAACAGAGGAATGCAATGGGGCGGCTCCAAAGGCAAAGGAGAAGACATTAGGAAGCCACGCCTTGACTGCATTATAAAAGGGAAGGTGTGGGAGGTGCTGGTTGCCAAAGGCAACCATTCAGGTTAAGGATCGAGTTTCTGTGGACTGTGTTTTGTTTGCCTTGGACATTGACTCAGGTCTGTGAATAATAAAAAGGGATTGGTTTTTTCTTGCAGTTCTGGCCTGTTTCTTGGAAGAAGGGTTTCTCCTTGTGAGCTTAAAAAGGATTGACATAGGCTGGGACAGAACAGATGTATATTTCCATTGTTTAAGTGTGCGCCCCATTTTTGTTAATAGAACCTCTCTTGGCAATGAGGATCTTTTAAACCAGGGGTGTCAAACTCAATTTTATTGAGAGCCGCATCAGCATTGCGGTTGCCCTTGGGGGGGGGCGGGTGTGTGTGGCCAGGGTGGGTGCAGCCTACTGGGTGGGCGTGGATGGAGTGGATGTGGCCTACTGGATGGGCATGGCCAGCTCTACATCGTTCGCGTCAGGGGGGCCTGTGGGGGCCTGGGCAGGAGTGGGACAGGTCTGAGGGTCTCTGGCAGAAGGGGGTGGGACCGGGGCAAGCGCCAAGGCATGGTCCATTTCTTCATTCCTCACAAAGGGTGACACCTCCCCAGCATGCACCCAGGGGGCGGGGCCAATGCGACAGGAGCTGTTTCCTCGCTGTTTCCGGACGGCCTTGTGGAGCTAAGACTGAATGCGTTGCAGCATAGATGGCCACCACAAAATTGTACATTGGCTCCTGGCCGGCCTGGGCCAGGGCCAAGGCAGTGGGGGCCGTTCCCTCACTGTTTCCAGGATGGCTTCACAGGCCACATGAAACCACTTCATGGGCCGCATCCGGCCACCGGGCCTTGTGTTTGACATGTCTGCTTTAAATAGACCTCAGTAATACAGGAAATTTGAGATCCTGTAAGAACAGCAGATGCAATGGATTGGGCCTCCTCTGAGGTGGTTTAGAAAATTTTAGATTTGTAACTTATAAGGTGACCAACTTTTTTAAAATGAAAAGGAGGACACAAATAAATTGAAGAAAAAAATATCATAAATAAAATAAACATTTTATTCATTGAAACATAATACAGACAACTTGCATGTGCAAAGTTTGCCAGCCAGGTGTTTTGGCGCGCTCAGCAGCAATTCCTATTAACTTTCGAAAGCCAATAACGGGAGTAGCAGAGCTCATTTAAAAGTTGAAAAAAAAAATCTAAAAAAGGTGCCGGAACACCATTCTGAGCGTTCTATGAGAGGAAAAAAAAGCCCTGTAGATTAGTCTTCAAATATCGAAAAGGAGGACATGAAAGAGGACACTTTTTGAGGGAGGACAGAACTCACAAAAGGAGGACTGTCCTCCCTAAAGGAGGACAGTTGGTCACCTTAACTTAGATTGGGTGAACAAAAAATGTCCCGCAAAGAAGAGGACCATCAGACTATTAGACCATTGTCGCCAAAAGAACATGGATGTGTCCTTAAAGTTTGACTCGTGGGAGACTTTATAGGTAGTCCTCGATTTACAACAATTCATTTAGTGACCGTTCAAAGTTATAATGGCACTGAAAAAAGTGGCTTACGACTGTTTTTCCCACATACGACCATTGCAGCATCCCCGTGGTCATGTGATCAAAATTCAGATGTTCGACAACTAACTCCTATTTATGATGAATTGCAGTGTCCCGGGGGGGGGGCATGTGATCCCCTTTTGCGACCTTTTGATAAGCAAAATTAACAGGGAAGCCAGATTCACTTAATAACTGTGTTACTAACTGAACAACTGCAGTGCTTCACTTAACAACTGCAGCGAGAAAGGTCGTCAAATGGGACAAAATTCGCTTCACAAATGTTTCACTTAGCAACAGAGGTTTTGGGCCCAGTTATGGTCGTAAGTCAAGGACTACCTGTATTCACAAATGCTGAATCCCACCTCAAGAGTAGGCAATACCGATAGCATCTGCTATTCTTATAGGATCTCAACCTTGCTGTATTACTGGAAGATAATAGCCTAGACCAGGTGTAGGCAACCTTGGCTCTTTTATGACTCGTGGACTTCAACTCCCAGAATTCCTGAGCCAGCATGGCTGACTCAGGAATTCTGGGAATTGAAGTCCACAAGTCATAAAAGAGACAAGGTTGCCTACCCCAGGCCTAGACCAAGAGTGTCCAACTTTAGCAACTTTAAGACTTGTGGACTTCAACACCCAGAATTCCCCATTTGGAGTTTGAAGTCCACAAGTTGCCAAGAATGGGCACCCCCGACTAGACTTTCCCAGTCTGTGATTGGTTGCTTGATTGCTTGTTTGATATCCCACCTTTTAATTCTGGAGATTAAGACAATGAATTAAAATCAGTGTCCCTTCTTATTACTTTTCCCTCAACTTTCTTGTGAGTTAGGCTGGGCAGAGAGAGAGAATGTGCTTAGTCCAAGGTCACTTAGGGAGGACCCATTGCTGATTGTAAGAGGTGATCTACTCATCTCTGCTGGGCTGAGCAAGAATGAATGACTCTTAAGTCACATGGTTAGCTTTCGTGGTGGACTAAAATCTAGATTTCCCTGCACCCAGTCTATCAATAAAGCCTACTCCTCTAATGAGTTGGAGCTGCATTACCTTGAATCCTCCTCCAGATTTTGGTCAATACAGGGAAGAATTCTGGAGGTAAAATGCCCGCCTCATCTGGAGATACAACTGAGGGACGTTCTCCTAGATCAGGGGTCTTCAAACTTGTCCCTTTTATGGCTTGTAGACTTCAACTCCCAGAATTCCTCAGCCAGGCAGGCTGGCTGAGGAATTCTGGGAGTTGAAGTCCACAAGTCATAAAAGGGCCAAGTTCGAAGACCCCTGTCCTAGATGCAAGCCGCCTTTACCTATCAACCCAAAGGCCTCCAAGACAAATTCCATAATGCTGATTATGGAACCCTGAAGGATTGAACGTCCAATGTCAGCCCTGGTTGTTGTTTTTTTTCACATTTCACAATTCTGCTAGGCGGAGAAAGATTCTCCCCCACCCCAAAGTTGACTTTTCTCGTTGCTCACCGCAGCCATGCACCTGTTTGGCCTAAACTGGCACCTGCAGCCGATGGAAGGGCAGATGTTTGAGATCACGGAAGACACAGCCGGCAGTTGGCCAATGCCAACAGACGTCACCTTGCATGCCTCAGGGGGCACAGGGATAGAGTTACCTGAGAGAAAAGGCAAAGTAGCCGGGGAAGGTACGGTTGATGTGTTTGTCCTTCTTGTGTGTCTCTCTGCCTCTGGATTCCAGAGAACCACCCTCATAATAACATCATTGCCTTCCCCTCCAGTTGCCTCTTCATTCCAGAATGTTCTAGAGTCAGTAGTTGTGCACGCACTCACGTTGTCATCTCTCCCTTCTCCAACACTGACCCAAACTTACATTTTCACCCATCCAGAGCCATCCATCAAGGGAAAAAATAATAATTCTCTTTCACGTGTGTTTATTTATTTATGTATGTTCTTCCAAAACCTTCCTGTCTTCCTTGACATGTGTTGATAATTTAAAATAGTTTGTTTTAACGCTCCTTTTCCCCTCCCACAGGGCTACCAAATGTTGATGTTTCTTGCTTAATTACTCTTTGTTGTTGTTGTTGTTGTTTTCCATGGTGATTTTGCTGGTAAAATGTATGCCTAACGCCAAAATATGTTTAAAAGCTCCCTGAAACCACACGCTTCGTCCTCATTTGCTATCTCGAGGCCAGATTCCTGAATTATTCCCCATTTTGGAAATTGGTGGAAAACCTACAGGTAATCCTCCAGTTATGATCGCAACTGGGATCAGAAAATTTGGCATTAAGTGGTGCGGTCATTAAAAGAGGCATTTATGTGGCCATACCCGATTTTACAACTTTTTTTTTTGCCGTGGTGGTGAAGCGATTCATCACATGATCACGATTTGCAACTTTTCCCGCCGGCTTCCCCAATGACTTTGCAGATTCCCCCATTGGAGAACCTGGATTTGCTTAACGACCCTGTGATTCACTTCATGACCGCAGGGACTACTTTTACAGCCATTGTAAAAATGTTCATAAAATCAGGTCCAGTCACTTGGCAACTTGATTTACAGCGACTCCGACTTTCGATGGACCCAAAGTTCCAGTCCCAGTTGTAGTCATAAGTCAAGGACTATCTGTAGAAGCAAAAGGAAGCACAATTATTTAACTTTTTTTCCTCAGTGCTTCAACATCTGGAAGTTGTTCATTCCTATCCTTTACTGTCCAAGAGAACGCCATGTTTTCTAAAATTTATCTCGCTTCTCGGGATGCCAGAAGACATTGCTACTAGCTGAAAGTAGTAAACTGTTAACTATTCAAAGCCATGTAAAAATCATCCTTTGCTTAGGAAAATTGTGGCACCTTGACAACCTATCACCGTATCTCAGGAGAAAATCCTGAGGTAAAATCCTGTCTTTCCTTAGAGCTAAGCGTTGTGTGCTACAATAAAACTCAGGATTGCTTCTGCTATGAGAGCAGCACAATTTTTCCCCGTTAAAGTAAAAAGATGGGGAAATTAAGAACTTTTTGTGCCATGCTGATAATCTAGCTGAATTAAAATCTGTTCTCTCTTCTCCAAATGTTCTGGCTCACAACGGAAAAATCTAGAACTCAACTGTGACTTCAGAGCCACATGCAGAGAGCAATCGCATGTACCTGAAGCATCCACTGGGCTGTTTTGAGGGGGAGGGTTCGGTGTATTTGTTTTCTAATAATGGCTTTATTAGTTCAGATGTCAGTGACCAGATTCCAGTTCATCTATGTTCATTCGGGGATCAGTAAAAACCTGGCCACTCTGCCTGGCCATCATGGATCTCTTTGTATGTTCTCTGATACAGAGATAGAGAAATAGAGAGATAGATGAGAGAGAGAGAGAGAGAGAGATGATAAATAGATGACAGACAAACGATATAGATAATAGCCAGAGGATGAATAGATAGAGACAGAAGACAGACAGATGATTGATAGATTAACAGACAATAGAGATATAGAGGTAGGGAGGGAGAGGAGAGACAGAGAGGATGGATAGAAATGATAGATAGATAGATAGATAGATAGATAGATAGATAGATAGATAGATAGATAGATAGATAGATAGACAACAGCCAGAGGATGGATAGAGACAGAAGACAGACAGATGATTGATAGATTAACAGACAGAGACATAGAGATAGAGAGGAAGAGGAGAGACAGAGAGGATGGATGGATGGATGGACGGACGGACAGACAGACAGATAACAGCCAGAGGATGGATAGAGACAGAAGACAGACAGATGATTGATAGATAGGCAATAGAGAGATAGAGGTAAGTAGGAAGAGGGAGAGAGAGAGAATGGAGAGATAATAGACAAAGGATGTATAGAGAGAGAAACAGAGAGACACAGACCAGGCCACTCTATGGCATATGAAAATAAGAACCGGCAAAGACCCAGAAAAACATGTGGTCCACTGCAAAGGAAGCCATTGCTATGTCCAGGAAAATGAACACATTATAATTGCTTTCATCTCCCTCTCACCCAAAGTTTTCCACCAGCGTGAGAAAGGGCGTGCTAAAAATGGGGCACAAATCCCCAGAACGGATCCCGTTAATTGGTTAATGATCATGTTGCCTCCTGAGATCAGAAAGCAGAAAGTTCAGAAGCCAAGAAGGGATTAGACTTAGAGGCTTTGCACCCAGATCTCCTTGACCCTGCCACACTGTCATCCAAACAATCAGACTAAAGATTGCTCAGCATATTAACCCCAAAGCCCAGAGGGCTCTTAGTCAAGCCTCCATATAGAGGTAGTCCTCGAGTTAACAGCCATTCATTTAGTGACCATTTAAAGTTACAACGGCACTGGAAAAAATTGATTTTTGACCCCTTTTCACGCTTAAGACCGTTGCCGCATCTCCAGGGTCACGTGATCAAAGTTCAGACGCTTGGCAACTGATTCATATTTATGACGGCTGCCATGTCCCGGGGTCACGTGATCCCTTTTTGCGACCTTCTGACCAGCAAAGTCAATGCGGAAGGCAGATTCGCTTAGCAACAGGGCTGCTAATTTAACAGCCAGAGTGATTCACTTAACAACTGTGAAGAAAGATCATAAAACGAGGCAAAAACTCCTTTAACAGCTGTCTTGCTTAGCAATGTAAATTTGGGACTCGGTTATGGTCGTAAGTCAAGGACTACCTGTATTTTAAAGGGGTTACTATTCGGGACTTTATTCAGAAACAACAGGATCCTCTATAGATACAGATAGTCCTTCACTTACCACCACAATTAAGTTAGTAGCACGGTCGTTAAGTAAAACTGGCTTCCCCGTTGACTTTGCTTGTCAGAAAGTCAGGAAAGATGATCACATGATCATCCAAGAGCCAAGAGCCAAGCATACCTGAATTTTGATCACATGACTGTGGGGTTGCTGCAACGGTCGTCAGTGTGAAAAAAACAGTCATTATGTCACTTTTTTTCAGTGCCGTTGTAACTTTGAACGGTCACTGAATGAAACTGTTGTCAGCTGAGGGCTGCCTGTGCTTGATTTTATTGAGCCTTAAATGTTGGAAAGCTGAATTCAAAAATTGCTTATTTTCGTGTGGGTGAGACGAGACTTCCATTATTAGATGTTTCTGGAACGGCAGCAGAGTTTTCAATGGTTGTCTGTGCAAATTCCACTCTCTGTACAAGAAAACGTATCTCTTTTCAGTTGAATGTTCACATACCCACAAATACCGCACATATTTTAAATAAACTAACACCAAAGCAGCTAATCTGTCCACAGGGGGGGATTTGTGTTAACTTCCTAACAGATGGAATCACTTAAGTTTTAAGTAGACTTTTACTGTCTGGAATATAAAAATATGTTACGGCTGCAAGAATATACCTCCATTAAACGGTATTGTCAGGGAATTTGGCTACATAAAAAGACTGCGGCAGGAGAGGGAGCGTTTTAATTCTTTCTTCCTCAAAACCCACTTCCATTTATTTTTCAACAAAGGAAGAAAATGACAGCGCTGTCTCCATCTTGGCATAAGAGCGGTTTTCCTCAAAGAGGGATGGACTTCAATTCCCAGAATTCCCCAACCAGCATGGGTGGCTGGGGAATTCTGGGAGTTGAAGTCCACTCCTCTTGAAGTTTCCAAGATGGAGAAATATAGATTTAGAGGTTTATCTTTCTGTGAGCTTGATGTATTTCTGAAATTCAGGGATGGCTAGCCAGCCCTATGAGCTCAAAATTACACATCTACAGATAAATGTGAAGCTCTAGCAAGGGTCACAAAAGCACACCAAGTTGCAGAAATGTATGAATAATTTTAAAAAGGAGGGCCCCAAATTTGCCCACTGAGGTCTAGTAACCTCAATGGGGGCAAAAACAGGAAGATGATTTATTTTTACGTACAGGTAATCCTCAACTTAAAACAGTTCATTTGGTGACCAAAGTTACAACAGTACTGAAAAAAGTGATTTATGGCCATTGTTCACACTTAATGACCGTTACAGCATCCCCATGGTCATGTAATCAAAATTCAGGCACTCAGCAACTGGCATGTACTTACGACGGTTGCGATCGCCTTTTGTGACCTTCTGACAAGCAAAGTCAATGGGGGAAGCCAGATTCACTTCACAGTGGTATTGCTAACTTAACAAGTGTAGCGATTCACTTAAGAAAAGTCGTAAAAAGGAGCAAAACTCACTTAACAAATTTTTTTGCTTAGCAAGCGATTTGGGGCTCAGTTGTGGTCGTAAATTGAGGACTACCTGTATTTATCAAATTTACTTCCCTTTCGACTCATGGTGTGAGAAGACACTGTGCGGCTTGCCACATAATAAAACATATGGAAATAAAAGCAATTATAAATTCAACACCAGAATAAATTATAAGAGATTAAAACAAATTTAAAAAAAAAACCAGGTTTAGTGCGCAGAGGCTATGCAGCTTCTCTGTTAATACACTTGTAGAAAAGAGACTAAGGATTTTAAATTTTAAATTTGGGAGCAAAGAAATTAATAATGAGAAAATTCAAAGGGTGCGAAGAGATTAAAAAAAAAGTTAACTATTAAATTTTCAGGTTCCTATTCTTTGTGGTTTTTAATTTCATTTTTTCCTACTTTTCCAATAACAACAAACACAGAAGGAAAGGCATTCATACAAATAAAACCTGACTGTAATTGTCTGAAGAGGTATTTTTCTATTTTTTTTTCTTTCCGAAAAGATATTTTCCTAAATAAAGACACAACAGTAGTAATAATAATAACAATAACAACAACAATCAATTGAAGGTAGCCTTAATATGTATTTCTGCCTACCTTGCTCCTGTAAAAGGACCGTAAAAATGACAGCAGAGGGAAGAAAGATATCTAACAAAATTTATCTAGTATGTAACATTTAAAAAAAATAATTTCAGTAATAATTCCAAAGGAATAGAAGATTGGAAATTGCTGGTTTTACAGCCTCTCAGACTGGGGGGAAAAATGCCTTGATTGTCCAAAGAGGAGATAATTTTTCAATGAAGAGAATCTTCATTTAATCCAAGATTTTGTTTTTATTTTCCTATATCTCAGCAGGAAAGTCCAGTACTTTTTTTCCTGAAGACAGTTTTATAGACACCGGAGAGATTGACGTTGGCAGACGAGTCATGCAGAAAATCCCTCCCAGCCTATTTTGGAGATCTCAGGTGTTCATTGACCATCCTGTACATTTGAAATTTAATGTTTCGTTGGGAAAATCGGCCCTGGTTGGGATTTATGGAAGAAAAGGACTCCCACCTTCGCACACCCAGGTGAGGTGAATTCTGAGGAGATCGGATTGATGCAAATAAAACTAGAAGGATTATTACTTGTGCTTTGAACTTAGTTCGTTTAATTGCATAATAAAGCCCATAATGGTCAGACTGGGATGGGGGACCACAAGGAAATCCCAGGACTCCTTTTATTGTAAAGCTAAAGGAACAGAATCTTTCAAGACTGAATGCGCTTCCCCTCTCTTTATGACAGGTAGTTCTCTACTTAACAACCATTCATTGAGTGACCGTTCAAAATTGCAAGGGCACTGAATAAAATAACTTATGACTGTTTTCATACTTACGACCATTTCAGCATCCCCATGGTCACCTGATCAAAATTCAGACGCTTGGCTACTGACTCATATATATGACAGTTTGCAGTGTCCCGGGGCTCATGTGATCCCCTTTTGCGACCTTCTGACAAAGTGAATGGGGAAGCCAGATTCGCTTAATAACCGTGTTACTGACTTAACAACTGCAGTGATTCACCTAAGAACTGTAGCAAGGTCGTAAAATGGGGCAAAACCCACTTCACAATGTGTTGCTTAGCAATAGAAACGTTGGACTCAATTGTGATCGTAAGCTGAGGACTACTGTATTCTGTTTTCTATTATCTTTTCATAAGATTTAGAGGAAGCTGGGATCCCGTGGTAAATCACCCTAAGGCAAGATTTTAGATCGTTCTGAAGGGATCCTATAGTTTCTCTCATGGCTGTAGAATTTGGTTACCACAGGGGTCTTCAAACTTGGCCTTTTTATGACTTGTGGACCAACTCCCAGAATTCCTCAGCCAGGCACACGTGCCTGCCTGAGGAATTCTGGGAGTTGAAGTTCACAAGTCATAAAAGGGCCAAGTTTGAAGACCCCTCGGTTATCACCACTGAGAAGGCCCCGGCCTTGTCTTCACTCCTCTGCTTCAGATTACAAGGGGAAATAGAACAGGCCATTTTCCAGGTGTGGGTACACCTGTGTTAATCTGAGGGAAATATATATTTTGTAGTTTAGTTTCTAGCTTTTACACAATTACAGGGAGTCCTCGACTTGCGACCAGAAGGGTGCCTACCCATTATGGTTGTAAGTCATGACAGTCGTAAAGCGGGTCAACCAGATGACCTACCTCATTATACGTCCGTGGCAGCCATCATTAAATGAACGGGGGACATTTAACAAAATACAGTCATCATTAAGTGAACACGATGGTCATTAAGTGAACCCATTGTCTGCCATGGGCCGATTTGGTGGGGAAAAAACAGAAGTAAATACCAAAGGTTTTTTTTTTGTGTGTGGCAAAACTATCATAAAAACACGGTCACATGACCACGAGATGCCACAAATGGTCGTAAATGCGGAGCAGTTGCTGATCACCCCCAAATAAGTTCATGTGACCTCAAGGGGGCCCAGCCATCAGAAAGTCAGAATCAGGCCATAGGTAGCCCCAGGATAGTCTGTCGTAATTTTGAATGGTCACTAAGAGACCCATTTTACGACTTTTCTTGTCACAGTTGTTAAGTGAATCACTGCAGTGGTTAAGTTAATAATGTGGTTGTTAAGTGAATCTGGCTTCCCCCATTGACTTTGCTTCCCAAAAGGTTGCAAAAAGGGATCACGTGACTCCGGGACACCGCAATTGTCATAAGTACATGCCAGTTGCCAAGCCTCTGAATTTTGATCATGTGACCACGGGGATGCTGCAATGGTCATAGGTGTGAAAAGCGGTCATAAATCACTTTCTTCAGTGCTGTTGTAACTTTGAAGGGTTACTAATTGAATTATTGTAAGTCGAGGACTCTCTGTGACCAGGACCTGAAAGTATAAGGGTAGTCTTCGTTTCAACCCGTGTGTTCTTCCCATTTGTGTATGTTGCAGTTTGACTTTGTCGAGCTGCTGGACGGACGGAGGCTGCTGAGTCAGGAAGCCAGGAGTCTAGAAGGACCACAACGACAACAAAAGGGCTTTGTGCCACCAGCCAGCCATGAGACAGGATTTATCCAGTATTTGGATTCGGGAATGTGGCATCTGGCCTTTTACAACGATGGAAAAGAATCCGAGTTGGTCTCCTTTCTCACCACCACTATTGGTAAGGGCATCTAAGTTTTACCAATAAAAGGGAATATTTGCAGCTCAGGGTTGAACTGAGGGGCCCTTGATGCTAGCGACACTGATGATGTTACCTAGCTGGGTAATGAAACGTCTGCCAGAAAACCCACCAAACCCAGAGAGCATCAAGGACCCCACATCTATGTTTTCCAGTTAGCTCAATGAACCAGATCCTGTCTTCCTCCCATGAAAACATCCACACAACTAAAGAGAGCCATAGCTAGTTAACATACAATAACAGGTTGGAAGGGACCTTAGAGGTCTTCTAGTCCAACCCACTGCTCAGGCAGGAGACTCTATAGCAGGGGTGTCAAACTCACAACGTCACATGACGTGTCGCGACGTATCGCGACTTTTTTTTCCATTGCCAGCAATGGGGTGGGTATGGTTTTGGCATGACACATCCGGCCACGTGCCGGCAGTTTGACACCCCTGATCTATAGCACTTCAGAGAAAATGGCTGTCCAGTCTCTTCTTGAAAACCTCCAGTGATGGAACACCCACAGTCTCTGGAGGCAAGCTGATTAATTGTTGTTATTGTCTAGTTCCAGATTGCTTCTCTCCTTGATGAGTTTCCATCCGTTGCTTCTTGTTCTGCCTTCAGATGCTTTGGTTGATTCCCCCCCCCCCCTTTGTGGCAGCCCTTTGGATATTGGAACACTGCTATCATTCATCCCAAGCCCCTCTCTTCATTAGACTAGACATACCTAGTTCATGCAACATAATATACAACATCAACATTGTTTTTGTTTTTGTTGTTGTTAGTTATGAAGTCATGTCCGACCCATCGCGACCCCATGGACAATGTTCCTCCAGGCCTTCCTGTCCTCTACCATCTTCTGGAGTCCATTTAAGCTCACGCTTACTGCTTCAGGGACTCCATCCAGCCACCTCGTTCTCTGTCGTCCCCTATTGCCCTGCATCTTTCCCAGCATTAGGTTCTTCTCCAGGGAGTCCTTCCTTCTCATTAGGTGGCCAAAGCATTTGAGTTTCAACTTCAGGATCTGGCCTTCTAAAGAGCAGTCAGGGTTGATCTCCTCTAGGACTGACCGGTTTGATTGTTTTGCAGTCCGGGGGACTCGCAGGAGTCTTCTCCAGCACCATAGTTCAAAGGCCTCAATTCTTTTGGCGCTCAGCCTTTCTTATGGTCCAACTTTCACAGCCATACATTGCAGCTGGGGAAACCATGGCCTTGACTACACGTACTTTTGTTGGCAGGGTGATGTCTCTGTTTTTTAGTATGCTGTCTAGATTTGCCATAGCTTTCCTCCCCAGGAGCAAGCATTCATGATAATAATCTAGTTCATACAAGATGACAGGACAAAAAGCTAGCTTTCCATAACAAGCCTATCCAACTACATTATATAATGCATGATTTCGTAAACTTGTCCACTTCCAAATGGGTGGACTTCAAGTTCCAGAATTCCACCACTTGATAAAGAATTCTGGGAATTGAAGTCCACAAACCTGAAGTTGCCAGAGTTAGAAAACATAAGAATATCATTTTGCAGTAAACCAACTTAAGTTTATTGAGTTGGTTTTGGGTAAAATATTTTTTTGTTTACTCTTTTTGATAGGCTATTCTACTAGCACACTTAAGGTAAATAATGTCATAACATGGTTTGGGTGCTGCAGCAAAAGAAGCACAAACATGATCTTGTGGGGATGAAAAGGAGTGGTTTAATGTAGTATTTAATACCGAATAATATGGGCTACATTTTCAAAATGGCTTCTTCTCCAAACTGTTCTTCTCTTCCCAATAAATCTAGCCATGCCATACATTTTTCAGTTTGAAGGGTTAAGGTTGCAATTGTGGATTGACCACATAGTGTCCTTGGAATGGATGGTCTCCTTTTGGCTATCCAGGAATTCACACTTAATCCAAGAATTTCTTAGAGTTACAATAGGACATGGTTTGGCCAGCAGACTCAGTGGTCAGTTTTCTTTTTCACTCGATGGAAACCTGAATATGTTGTTATTTGAAGACGCCTCATTTGATTCTTGGGTTCATTTTGATGTGGTTTGTTTCTTTTAAAACCGTGGTGGCGCAATGGTTAGAATGCAGTACTGCAGGCTACTTCTGCTGACTGTTGACTGCCGGCTGCCAGCAGTTTGGTAGTTCAAGTCTCACCTGATCAAGATTGACTCCATCCTTCCAAGGTCAATAAAATGAATACCCACATAGGTTAACCCCATCTACAGCTGCTTTATATTTCAAGACAACTATATTTAATATTTGCTAATCCACTTCAGACTCTTCTATAAAAATATACGCATACCGTGTTCCCAACCACAAGGATTGTTTAATGGTC
Organism: Crotalus adamanteus; assembly: GCA_039797435.1. NCBI lineage: Eukaryota > Metazoa > Chordata > Lepidosauria > Squamata > Viperidae > Crotalus > Crotalus adamanteus. Next base: position 121,770,511 of record CM077921.1, read on the forward strand.
TAATTTATTTATTTTTTCCCCCCGGACTGCACAATGACACTTCGTTGTAGGGACCGACATTTCTCCTTCTTCCCCAAGCAGCTTTAGTGTTGAGTCTCTGCTGTATTCAATAACTACCTGAGAGCCACTGGCTGTAATTTGTCTTGGCAGGTTAATTAAAAGTCTAGGTCTGATTAAAGCAAAGTCATTAAGGGATGCAATATAGCATTTATTTATTCACTTATTACTTACCTTGAGAGTTTATTTAATCTCTGGTTGAAATGCAGGGGTAGTATAGGGCAGGGGTAGGCAACCTTGGCTCTTTAATGACACGTAGACTTCAACTCCCAGAATTCCTGAGCCAGCATGGGGGAACTATGGCCCCTTCATGACTTGTAGACTTCAACTCCCAGAATTCCTGAGCCAGCATGGCTCAGCTTGGAAACCTCTCCCTTTCCCTCAGCATGGCTGACTCAGGAATTCGGGGAATTGAAGTCCACGAATCATAAAAGAGCCAAGGTTGCTTACCCCTGGTATAGGTGGTCCTTGACTTACTGACATTTGTTTAGTGACAAAAGTGACTTCTGACCATTTTTCACACTTATGACCGTTGCAGCATCTCCATCGTCATGTGATCAGAATTCGGATGCTTGTTAACTAAGTCACATTTATGACAGTTGTGACGTTGTGGGGTTGTCTGAACCGAAGGGGAATCCAGATTCACTTAACTACCACGTTCCTAACTGAACGACTGCAGCGATTCACCTAATGACTGTGGCAAGGACGGTCGTAAAATGGGGCAAAACTCACTTAACAGCTGTCCTGATTAGCAACGGAAATTTGGGGTTCAGTTGTGGTCGTAAATCAAGGAGTACCTATTTTCGTGGAAAAAACCTAATGGAAAAGAAAAGAAACAGCAACACAAAACAATAATTCTTACTTTAAGATTCAGAGGTTTATTTTTCTAATAATTTGGAACATAGCAAGCGTAATAATACAACATCACTTACATTAACGACCCATTGCAATGAGGACCACATGGCATAGCAGATTCCAAAAGGACAGCTATAGACCAAAGGCAAATCAATCAGGTCCAGTCCCAACCCTTTATATCCTTTCTCGTTCTAAGACTGTAGTCAGATGGTCTGCTGATTTTTGCTGACTTTCTACCGACTTCCTGCTGACCTTCTACTGAACATAACTTTCCAGTTGCCTCATGAAAAAGCATCTTTGGGATAACTATGACTTGGATGATTGAGAAACTCCATAGATCAGTGGTGGTGAACCTATGTAGTCTGAAAGTCACTTTTCAGATTTAAGGAAGAATCTCTGGTTCTTAATTCTGTGGTATTCTCTTTCCTTGTAACTAATTCCTCTTTAATCTCCCTTAATTCCTCTTCTGGTATGTTTTGGTTTGTAGAATAAACAGTTGTAGTCTGAAAGTCAGTTTGAATGTTTGGGGTAGAATTAACTCTTCGTTCTGTAACAATCCCTTTCCTTATAGCACGTATTTCTTCAGAAACCTCATAGATTTTTTCCAGTATAAGCTTACAGTTTAAGTGAGGGTAGGGTTTCTCCATTTTAAAAGTAATCAAAGGAAGTCCTTTCTTTATTATCATTATTTTTTTTAATGAGGGCTGTAATTAAACAGTGTCCACCCCCTCAGTTCCCACAGCTGCACCAGCTTATCTTTTCCAGGAATAATCTGAAGGTCAAATCTTTCTCTTCAAAGAATAGTTGCAATATTAACTTTTCACCACTAGATGTCCTCAGTAAATAGAAAGTCTTTTCCAGACACTATTTTTTTGTCCTTTTTTCTATTTTTTAAAGCAGGAGTTCTAAACCTTGACAACTTAAGACTTGTGGACTTGTTGAAGTCCACAAGTCTTAAAGTTGCCAAGGTTGAGAAGCCCTGTTTTAAAGGAAGGAGTAGGGGAAAAAATAATCTTCCAATATTAGCTACTTACACAATTCGAAACAGCATTTTTTCCTGTATCCCAAAATAACTAAAAATAGAGTGTAGCCTTTAAAAAATTCTTTGTTCTCAACGCCTTTCTTCCCACGCACACAGAAGCTGCCTTTTCCAAACGGGGAAATAATTCCAACCAAGTTTTTTCAGGAAAAAAAAAACCAAGTGGGGGAAAGAGAGGGGCAAAAAGGGTCTCACCCGGATCCTCCGTGGTGGGTCTAAGATCGCTTAGCTGTAATTATGACTTCGGCTGGTGCAGCAGGGTAATCAGCCATCTTGCAGGATGATTGTTACTCCGTCAGCCCTAAGGAAATAGCTGGGGCCGTGGGAGAAGCTGCCGCTCTCCCGCAGTCACCAGCAAGCCTCCTTCTCGGTGATCGCCCCTCCAGGGCGACTTTTGACCCACTAGGGCAGTGGTTCTCAACCTGTGGGTCAGGACCCCATTTGGGGTCAAACGACCATTTCATGGGGGTCGCCAAACAACGCAGTCCGCCATTTTTCCCCCTTTTCCTTAGCTGTGCTACTCCCTTTTATTCTATTGGCTTTTGAAAGCCAATAGAATAGACTCTCTTGAATAGAGTCTAATTCTATTGGCTTTCAAAAGCTAATAGGAATTGTCCAGGCTGTCTCTGCCATGCTGAGCCCGCCAAAAGTCCCATGCTGCAAACGGTGCTGCACCAGTTGAGTAGTCCTCGACTTATGACCGGTTGAGTAGTCCTCGACTTACGACTGGTTGGGGGTCGCGGCTTTAAAAAGGTTGAGAACCACTGCACTAGGGGGTCTACCGACGCAGAAAACCCGGCCAGATTGGAGATGAGTCCCCAGACACGACTGGCGTCGCCGTTTATCGGAACCGGAAGTCGATTTTCTTGTTTTTCAAAGAGCTGAAAAAGTTTCTTGGATGAGAAGTGAAACGTCTTCAAAGAAAAACAAGAAAGTCCAGTTGCCTCATGAAAAAGCATCTTTGGGATACCTGGAAATAGTTGAAGTTAGAGATTCCTATTTTGAAGCCGTGAGTGTTGTTCCATGCTGAACAATAACATAAAAATGTACAATTTGGATTATCTTTAAGTCGTGTGTGAAACCACCTTTGAGTGTTTGTGCATCATTTAAACCAGTATTTCTCAACTTTAAGATTGGCGGACTTCAGTTCCCAGACATCCTTAGCCAACCTTGCCAGGGTTGAGAAACTCTGATTTGAACCATTGTATCTTGTTGAAGAAACATGAGTTTAAAAAGCAGGGTAGCAGAATGTATGAATTGAGCTACATCAGGGGTAGTCAACCTTGGCTCTTTTATGACTCGTGGACTTCAACTCCCAGAATTCCTGAGCCAGCTGTGCTGGCTCAGGAATTCTGGGAGTTGAAGTCCACGAGTCATAAAAGAGCCAAGGTTGACTACCCCTGAGCTACATTCTCACCCAGAACACTGGAATTCAACAATTTGGAGCAGTGTTTCTCCACCTTGTTGACGCTAAGAAATGTGGACTTCAACTCCCAGAATTCCCCAGCCAGAGTGCTTAAACATCTTAAAAGCTCCGAGACTATTTCATAAACCTTTCACATCAGCACCCCTCTACAGGTAGTCCTCAACTTATAACAGTTCATTTAGTGACCATTCAAACTTACAACGGCACTGGAAAAAGTGACTTAAAATTCACGACCATTTTTCACACTTATGACCATTGCAGTATCCCCGTGGTCATGTGATTTACATTTGGGTACCTGACCACTGGTTCACATTTATGACAGTTGCAGGGTGCTGGGATCATACGATCCCCTTTTACAACCTCAGTTGTGGTTATAAGAGCCGAGGTGGCGCAGCAGTTAGAGTGCAGTACTGCAGGCCACTTTAGCTGACTGTGTTCAGCAGGTCAGCAGTTCAAATCTTACCGGTTCAAGGTTGACTCAGCCTTCCATCCTTCCGGGGTAGGTAAAATGAGGACCCAGATTGTTGGGGGCAATGTAAATATATATATACATTGCTTACTGGTGTACACCGCTTAGAGAGTGCTTGCACTTAAAGCGGTATAGAAGTCTCATAAATAAATAAATAAATAAATAAATAAATAAATAAATAAATAAATAAATAAATAAATAAGTCAAGGGCTATCTGTACTCTTGAGTCTTGATGGATCTCTCTAACAAATTTCCTGACAGTTAGGACAATTAACCAGTGGAACCAGTTGCCTCCAGAAGTTGTGAATGCTCCAACACTGGAAGTTTTTAAGAGGAGACTGGACAGCCATTTGTCTGAAATGGGATAGGGTTTCCTGCCTGAGCAGGGGGTTGGACTAGATGACCTCCAAGGTCCTTTCCAACTCTGTTATTGTATAGTCCTTGACTTAATTAACCAGTGGAACAGCTTGCCTTCAGAAATTGTGGGCACTCCATCCTTAGAGGCTTTTAAGAAGAGACTAGACAGTCACTTATCTGAAAGGGTATAGGTTCTCCTCCTTAAGCAGGGGGCTGGACTAGAAGATCTCTAAGGTCCCTTCCAGATTCTATTTTATTCTATTCTATTCTATGTTCTACTCTATTCTATTTTCTGTTCTAGTCTATTCTATTATCTATTCTATTCTATTATATTCTCTGTTCTACTCTATTCTATTTTCTGTTCTACACTACTCTATTCTATTTTCTATTCTATTCTACTCTATTCTATTCTATTCTCTGTTCTACTCTACTCTATTTTCTGTTCTATTATATTATATTGTATTGTATTGTATTCTATTCTATTCTATTCTATTATTCTATTCAAAGTCACTAATAAAGAGAGTTTCTTTCTCCAAAGAACAAAACTGAGAACATCTGTTTCTTCAAAGTTACCTCTCTTGAACTTCTTGACACCTGAAAATTTACAGTGGGCCATATAACCATTTTTGGCCAAGCCATTACAAAATGGCTAATACACACACTTGGCAGCAAACACAGGGAGGAAGCAATAGAGTAATGGCTTCTCCTTGTAATAAGTCCCTTCCATTCCCTGTCCTTACAAATTATAGCAAGGGAAGACCAAGGTCTGTCTCTCTCCCTCCCTCCCTCCCTCCCTCCCTCTCTCTCTCTCTCTCTCTCTCTCTGTGTGTGTGTGTGTGTGTGTGTGTGTGTGTAATGAATTAGCTTCCTTGCAAATGACTTTGGCAGCATTTTTCTAACACAGATGCTCTTCTCTAAATTGCCTGGTGGATTTACCTCTGCCAGATTACAGTGATTTATTTATTTGGGACAATCTGGTCTTGAGTGGAACAAAACAGCAGGCCAAAGGAGAGCTGAAATCAGAGTATCTGGACCAAAAACCTCTTCAGAGATGCCAGGAAAGTAGCTGAGCTTCTAGAGATCTTTTCAGCAGTTCTTGATGTCAGTCTTGAAGAGCCAAGAAGCTCAAAGTGGACCCACACACACAAAAAATAAATAAATGAATAAATAAATATATGAATTACTTCAAGCTAAATATATCTGTAAGGAAGGTGGAGGTTGAACTAGCAGGAGTTTAGAATAGCCGCCCATCTTTCCCGCAACAAAAAATTCTAATAAATAATAATAATAATAATAATAGTAATAAAAAATTGGAAGGGACCTTGGAGGTCATCCAGTCCAACCCCCGGCTCAGGCAGAAAACCCTATACCAGTGGTGGAGAACCTATGGCACAGGTTCAATCAATCAGTCAATTTCAACTTCTTGCGGGAAAAAAAAAAAGATCTTGCAAAGTTGGAATTGATTGATTGAACTTTTTAGTCCCACCCAGTCTGCCATTACCACCATGGCCATGCGCACCCAATTGGCCACACCCAGCCAATGGCCACAACCAGCCAATGGGCCACACCCACCTGGTACCCAACGATGCATAAATGGTTTTGGGTTGCAGTTTGGGCACTCGGTCTCTAAAAGGTTTGCCATCACTGCCCTATACCATTTTGGACAAATGGCTGTCCAGTCTCTTCTTAAAAACTTCTAGTGTTGGAGCATTCACCACTTCTGGAGGCAGGTTGTTCCATTGGTTAATTGTTTTCATTGTTAGGAAATTTCTCCTTAGTTCCAGGTTGCTTCTCTCCTGGATTAATTTCCATCTGTTGCTTCTTGTTCTGCCTTCAGGCGCTTTGGAAAATAGCTTGACTCCCTCTTCTTTGGGGCAGCCCCTGAGAGATTGGAATACTGCTATCATGTCCCCCCTCGTCCTTCTCTTCATTAAACTAGACAAACCCAATTCCAGCAGCCGTTCCTTGTATGTTTTAGCCTCCAGTCCCCTAATCATCTTTGTTGCTCTTCTCTGTACTCTTTCCAGAGTCTCAACATCTTTTTTACATCGCGGTGACCAAAACTGGATGCAGGATTCCAAGTGTGGCCTTACCAAGACCTTGTAAAGTGGTATTAACACTTCACGTGATCTTGATTCTGTCCCTCTGTTAATGCAATTAACATTATTGTAAGTCACTTTTTTCACACATAGCAGTCGCTAAACAAATGATTGTGAGTTAAGAACATTACAAGCACAACCAGGGCCCCAAATTTCCCTTGCTAACAAGGAAGCCGCGCCTGTTAATATATAAATACTGCTTCCCCCCCCCCTTCAGACTCTGGCCTCCCCCCAAACGAACAGGATACCCTTTCTTCTTTTAGCCTCTGTCAATCACAGCCGGTCAATTCTCCCCATCTTTTCACTTAGGTAACTTCACTTGACAAAAGGCTCATTGACTGACATAATTATTTTCCCTTCAGGGTCAGAAAAAGGTTTACCTTATTTTAAACTTCATTTTGGAAGGGCAGCCGCTGCTCAACTTTTCCCAAAGCCCCAAAACTCCACATTTTTCCTGACAAGGCCTCCAGTGTTATCCAAACTTTTTCTAAAGACATTTCGGCTCATGGAAACCTCAAGAAACCTCAATCCTGGAAGGTTTTATAGTCTGTCTGTCTGTCTCTCTCCCTCTCCCTCCCTCTCCCTCCCTCCCTCTTTCTCTTTGTCTTTCTCTTTCTATCTCTCTTTTTCTCTGTCTGTCTATGTCTCTCTCCATCTATGTCTTTCTTTTTCTTTGTTTCTCCATCTCTCTGTCTCTTTATCTATTTCTCTTTCTGTCTCTATCTATGTCTCTTTTTCTCTGTTTCTCCATATCTCTCTCTTTATCTATTTCTCTTTCTCTGTCTGTTGCTCTCTTTCTCTCTCTCTTTCTCTCTCTCTGTTTCTGTCTCTTTCTCTTTCTCTGTCTGTTTCTGTGTGTGTGTTTCTCTCTCTTTCTCTCTCCCTCTCCCTCTTTCTCTTTCTCTTTCTGTCTCTCTTTTTCCCTATCTGTCTATGTCTCTCTCTCTCCATCAGTGTCTCTTTCTTTTTCTTTGTTTCTCCATCTCTCTGTCTCTTTATCTATTTCTCTTTCTGTCTCTCTCCATCTATGTCTCTTTTTCTCTGTTTCTCCATATCTCTCTCTTTATCTATTTCTCTTTCTCTGTCTGTTGCTCTCTTTCTCTCTCTCTGTCTCTTTCTCTCTCTTTCTCTGTTTCTGTGTGTGTTTCTCTCTCTCTCTCTCTCTCTCTCTCTCATTTTATTTTTAAGACAGAGCGTTCTTTATTGAATATACAATGTTTTTGGGGATAATCTGCACATGGCATGCTTCGTTCCTGTTTCACGTTATAGAGACATTTTAACTTCTATTTCGATATGAGCAAAATAGTGGGAGGTAGACAATGAGACGGGCAGGTCCATCTCCTGTATTTGTATATTTTGGCGTCTAAACATACATGGCTTCCAAAGAGCACAGCTTGCAAAGCCTTAAATTTGTTCCGGCAAAAGCAGCAGGGAATCAAGGTGTGAAAAATTATTATTATTATTATTGATGATGATGATGTTGGAAGGGACCTTGGAGGTCATCTAGTCCAGGGGTCTACAACCTTGGCAGCTTTAAGACTTGTGGACTTCAATTCCCAGCTTTGCTGGCTGAGGAATTCTGGGAGTTGAAATCCACAAGTCTTAAAGTTGCCAAGGTTGACGACTCCTGATTTACTCCAACTATTGGCTGTGTTGAGTTGTCCTGCAACAACCTGGCAGTGAGTTGGCAGAAGTGACTTGGCTGTGGTGGGCTGCCCACACTGAGTTGTCCTAGATCCCCCCCCCCCAAAGTTATGGCTGCTCCATCACTGGAGGTTTTCAAGAAGAGATTGGACAACCCTTTGATAGGATAGTGTAAGGTCTCCTGCCTTGAGCAGGGGGTTGGACTAGAAGACCTCCAAGGTCCCTTCCAGCCTTGCTATCCTATGTTGTTATTGTTGGTTGCAAAGTCATGTCCAACCCATCGCGACACCATGGGGACAACGTTCTTCCAGGCCTTCCTGTCCTCTACCATCTTCTGGAGTCCATTTAAGCTCACGCCTACTGCTTCAGGGACTCCATCCAGCCACCTCATTCTCTGTCGTCCCATTCTTCTCTTGCCCTCCATCTTTCCCAGCATTAGGCCCTTCTCCAGGGAGTCCTTCCTTCTCATTAGGTGGCCAAAATACTTGAGTTTCAACTTCAGGATCTGACCTTCTAAAGAGCAGTCGGGAGAAGACTCCTGCGAGTCCCCGGGATTGCAAGGCGATCCAACCGGTCAGTCCTAGAGGAGATCAACCCCGACTGCTCTTTAGAAGGCCAGATCCTGAAGTTGAAACTCAAGTACTTTGGCCACCTAATGAGAAGAAGGGACTCACTGGAGAAGAGCCTGATGCTGGGAAAGATGGAGGGCAAGAGAAGAAGGGGACAACAGAGAAGGAGGTGGTTGGATGGAGTCCCTGAAGCATGAGGCGTGAGCTTAAATGGACTCCAGGAGTTGTCCATGGGGTCGCAATGGGTCGGACATGACTTCACAACTAACAACAACAAATATTATTGAATTGTCGATTAACTCAGCCGCTGCATTGCTTTTTAAATGTTTAAATGTAAAATTAAAAAATCAATAAAATTTTCTTTAAAAAAAATAAAAAGAAATAGGAATTCAGGGGGAAAAAAGCCTGATTTGCAGGCTCCCCTACCCAGCATGAATTTACACTCTGCTTTCTAGATTTGGCTCATTCTTTATTCCCCATAATCTTTTTCCAAATTCTGCGGTTCTTCTGCGAGACTCTTAACCAACTAATCTCCTTGGAGATTTTGCATTTATTCTCACAGCCTTTCCCTTTATATAGGGGACAATCACGTCGTTCTTCCATGCATCAGACCTCTCCATGGCCCATCTACTCATATTTTAACGTTTCTCCAGTTAGGCAGTTCAAAATTCTCACACAATATTGAGAGCTCCCTATTCATCGTTGTTTTTCTTGGCCGCTGCCTTTTGTGGCCTTCGTTTTATTTCATCGCTTTTTATTTTTAATTCCACTCCATTTGGTCTTCTCCACTCTCTTTCCAAAGAATTTTTTTATTATTATTATTTCCATCAAAATCCATGCTGTATTTTCAACTCCGCTTTCAGTCTTAACCCTTCTTCGCTCTCTTGCATTGCATTGTTTGCAAACTTATTCCTGTGCATTATACAATAGATTTCTTTTCTTCTTTTTGTGCAGCAATTCTTTTCCCATATGTATTTCTTCTCGTCTACAGCTTCTTTTACTTTCGTATACTGCCAGATATGTTTTTTTATGCTTTCCATTCAACATAATTCTCCAAAGTTCCGTGGCGTTCCGTAACCTTTTCATTCCTTTTCAAGCGCTTCCAATTTATTATCGAATATTTTTTTCACACGGAAAGGTAGGATATGAGTAAAATAAATAACACTCTTCTTCTGCCAATTGGTATGTGAACAGGTATCACCTGAGCATTGGTTGATAACCAAGCTGGAAAAAACATGTGGTTCATCTGAAATTTGGTGGTTTCATTTACAGCCAAGGATCTAAGCCTCCATCTTCTAAAGCTCTCCCTTCTCCTTCCACCTCTTAAATCCAGTATAGATTTATCTTCTTCTTCCTTTCTTTTCTTAACATCAAATTTATTCTTTGCTACATACCAGTAAGTATATAACTCATAGGAGTAACTGTGAGAGAGATCTCGGAGTCCTAGTGGACCATCACTTAAATCGGAGTCAGCCGTGTGCTGCAGCTGCCAAAAAAGCTAACACAATCCTAGGCTGCGTTAACAGAGGGATAGAATCAAGATCACGTGAAGTGTTAATACCACTTTACAATGCCTTGGTAAGGCCACGCTTGGAATACTGCATCCAGTTTTGGTCACTGCGATGTAAAAAAGATGTTGAGACACTACAGAGAAGAGCAACAAAGATGATTTGGGGCCCGGAGACTAAAACATATGAAGAACAGTTGCAGGAATTGGGAATGTCTAGGTTAACAAAGAAAACTTTACCAAAAAACAACTTGGCAAACTTAAGTTGGTTTCCTGCAAAACGTTATTCCATGTTTTTAAGAAGAGACCAGACAATCACTTGCTGAAATGATATAGGTTCTCCTGCTTGAGCAGGAGGCTGGACTAGAAGACCTCCAAGATCCCTTCCAGCTCTATTCTATTCTATTCTGTTTTATTCTATTCTATTCTATTCTATTCTATTCTATTCTATATTCTATTCTACTCTACTCTACTCTACTCTACTCTCTGAAATGGTATAGGTTCTCCTGCTTGAGCTGGGGGCTGGACTAGAAGACCTCCAAGGTCCCTTCCAGCTCTATTCTATTCTATTCTATTCTATTCTATTCTATTCTATTCTATTCTATTCTATTCTATTCTATTCTATTCTATTCTATTTTCTATTTTCTATTTTCTATATTCTATTCTATATTCTGTTCTGTTCTATTCTATTCTAGTCTCAGAATTCTCATGACAAGCTAGGCTGGCTGTGGAATTCTAGAACTTGAAGTCTACATATCTAGAAATGGGCAACTTTAAGAAATCATGCATTTGTCTATAATATAATTGAGTAGCCTGAGGTTTATCTTGTTGTGGAAAGCTAGCCTTTTGGCCTGTTATGTTATATGAACTAGACCAGGGGTAGGCAAACTTGACTCTTTTATGACTTGTGGACTTCAACTCCTGGCTCAGGAATTCTGGGAGTTGAAGTCATAAAAGAGCCAAGGTTGCCTACCCCTGAACTAGACTATTATTATGAACCATGTATGTTGTACGAACTACGTTTGTGCTGTATGTTGTATTTTATGAACTAGGCATGTCTAACAAAGAAGAGGACAAGGGGGGACATGATAGCAGCCTTCCAATATCTCAGGGGTTGCCACAAAGAAGAGAGAGTCAAGTTGTTCTCCAAAGCCCCTGGAGGCAGGACAAGAAGCAACTAATCAAGGAGAGAAGTAACCTAGAACTAAGAGGGAATATCCTGAAAATTAGAACAATTAATCAGTGGAACAACTTGCCTCCAGAAATTGTGGGTGCTCCATCACTGGAGGCTTTTAAAGAGAGATTGGACAACCATTTGTCTGAAATGGTGTGGGGTCTCCTGCTTGAGCAGGAGGCTGGACTAGAAGACCTCCAAGGTCCCTTCCAACTCTATTATTCTACGTGTCTGGAGAATTACGAATGATGCATACTGGGTGGAGGCTTTAAAATATACAACTTTTAATATACTTTTTCATTATCACAGCTTCTAACAAGTACGACACAAGGATTGCTAGAGAGAGAGAGAGAGAGAGAGAGAGGGAGGGAAGGAGGGAGGGAGAGAGAGAGAGAGAGAGAAACCCTTAGTAATTAAGAATAATGCTACCCAGTAGATAAATAATGAAGGAATTCTGCAACAATCCCTCTTCCCCTAACCAATCCAGCGAGCTGGTGGATAGATAATTACTCTGAAATGAAGGAAAAGAGGAAAGATCTATTGGGAATCCAGCCAATTGGTCCATCTCTTTAACATGTACAATTGTAATTATATTTTTTTTTAGTCCAAAGAAAAAGTAATTCACATAGGTAATTGCAGGTCAGACCAAGAGAGCTTGGAAAAGCTTGTTGAAGTAACATCAGGATTAGGGAGGCCTGAGGTGTCAAATAGCATGATTGTGCTATTCTAAGGTTATTTTTTGTAGAAAAGGAGATGATTGTGTTAAAAGTAGACAGCCATACATCTCTGAAGCAAGGCCAGCTATACTGCGAGTACCTGGCTGTCAGCTGAGTATTTGGAAGAACACTTCCTGTTTATGACAATTTGCATTTACGTGCAAACAGATGGTTGAGAGTGCTTGAAGAAAGCTAGGACATGAGATGAATCCTTGACATGTCTAGTTTAAAAGCTTCTTGGCTTGAAGGGTTAAGCATAGCAAAGGCCAGGTTAAGCGTGTTGTAGTTTTTCGTAAGTAGGTTCCAGAAGAAAATACTCAGCATGGAGACCATTGCAGTCTCATCAAACTGTTCTGTCCCAGCCTACGTAAGTCCTTGTTATGCTCACAAGGGGAAGAAACAGGCAGAAACCGGAAGAAAAAACCAACCCTTTTATTCTCACAGACCTGAATCAATGTCCAAGGGAAGCAAACACAGTCCACAGAAACTCGATCCTCAACACGAACGGTTGCCTTTGGCGACCAGCACCTCCCACATCTTCCCTTTTATTATGCAGCCAAGATGTGGCTTCCTAATGCCTTCTCCTTTGCCTTTGGAGCCGCCCCATTGCATTCCTCTGTCCTACTCGCTTCTCTTGCCTGCTCATTCGTGCATCCGGGATTTGTCCCAGCTGTTCTTCATCACTGTCCAACTCAGGCTCCTGTGTCTCAGCCTGAGCGCGAGTAGAGGGGCCAGGCTCCTCGTCCGACTGTAAAGAGAGTCTTGGAGCTCCTCAGAGCCTTCCTCTGACTCTGATGTCAGTCCAGGCCCATCCTCCTCCTCCTCTGATTCCTCAGACTCACTGGCTGCTGGGTCCACTGGCTGGAGAGGAATCACAACACAAACAATGGCCAGGACAGGAGACAGTCAACAGTGGTGATGAAGGAAGCTTCTAAGATGTCAGCTTTAGGAATTCTGAGCTACTTCAGTCTAGTCCTGGAGGGTAATCCATGAGCTGACTAATTTCCTATTCTTCAGCAAAGGTTTGCAGATGCATCTCCTCCTCCTCTTCTCCTCCTCCTCATTGTAAACCCCACTCCCTTCTACCTCTGATGATGTTATCTAGTTGGGCCATGAAACATCTGCAAGAAAACCACCAAGCTCAGAGAGCAGCAAGGACCCCACAGTTGTCGTCGTCGTCGTCGTCGTCCTCCTCCTCCTCCTCCTCCTCCTCCTTTCCACAAACCCCACTCCTTCTAGCACTGATGATGTTACCTAGTTGGGCCATGAAATGTCTGCAAGAAAACAACCAAGCTCAGAGAGCACCAAGGACCCCACAGTCGTTCTCCTCCTCCTCCATCCTCTATTCCACAAATCCCACTTCCTTCTAGCACTGATTATGTTACCTAGTTGGGTAATGAAACATCTGCAAGAAAACAACCAAGATCAGAGAGCACCAAGGACTCCACAACATGGACAACTATTTTCCTTTAGAGTTAATATACCTGATTGGGCTTCTTGTCTGGACTACCTCACAGGGCTAATTCTTAATCAGCACCCATTGATGATGTTACTTAGTTGGGCCATGAAACATCTGCAAGAAAACCACCAAGCTCAGAGAGCACCAAGGACCCCACAGTCCTCCTCCTCCTCCTCCTCTTCCTCCTTTTCACAAACCCCATTCTCTTTTAGCACTGACGATATTACCTAATTAGGTAACAAAACGTCTGCAAGAAAGCCACCAAGCTCAGACTGCACCAAGGACTCCACAAAAGAAATAGGCTTTTTAGCTAAATCATTTAGCTCCTAAATCATCACAGTCCAGGATTTAGAAAGGCCCACCATATTCATGACACCATCACGAAATATATCAGCGACTTCCCTTTATGCACTGGGTAAGAGGCAGAGGTATTTTTGAGCTATGGTTTGGTTGCTTCAAAGAATGTATTAAATATAAGGAGCTGTTCTCCTACCACCACTGCTGTTTCTAACCTGTCACAGTGAAAAATGACTCCCCACCACGCTAAGACTTCTCGCCTGTAATTACATCCCATTTTAATTCAAACGTGCATTATATTTATGGAGGATCAGAAACAGCGGCATTCAAAGCAACCTTGCCGTTTTGTCATTTTTGTCAACCTTGCGTACCAAACTACCCTCCTGTCTTCATGAATATTTTAAGAAATCGTCAAACATGGTTTTTGATTTTAGGAGAAAAAAAAATGTTAATAAACCAAGGCAAGGATGAATAGTTAGAGCTGCCATTAAAACACTGTGGGAGTTAACTTGCAATTTCCTTCAAAAGGATTTTTTTTTTTTTTGGGAGACGAGAAATAATTGATACCGTATATGCCTGCGTATTAGGCGACCCGGCGTATAAGAAGACCCCTGTCTTTGGCGCCAAGTCGCATTCCTAGAACGTCATCTTATACGCTGGAAACTACCAGTATTTCCGGCGTATAAGACGACCCCCATCTTTGGCGCCGATTTTAGTGCTTGCGGAAGTCGCCTTATACACCGGCATATACGGTACTTGGGTGAAATCTGGAGTTAAATAAAAACATGGAGCAAAAACAATGCATTCTTCAGGTAGTCCTTGATTTATGAGACTAGTTCTTTAACAACTGTTCGAAGTTCACGATGGCTTGTAAAATGACATGCTGATTTCTCCCCCCCCCGATGGTCATGTTTATTCATACTTATTTGTTTTAATAAATAACACAATAACAAGAGTTGGAAGGGACCTTGGAGATCTTTTAGTCCAACCCCTGCTCAGGCAGGAGATCTTACACCATTTCAGACAAATGGTTGTCCAGTCTCTTTTTAACAGCCTCCAGTGATGGAGTGCCCACAACTTCACGAAGGAAGCCATTCCACTGATTAGTTGTTTTCATTGTCAGGAAGTTTCTCCTTAGTTCTATGTTGGTTCTCTCCATTGTTTCTTGTCTTGCCTTTTGGAGCAGGGGTCTCCAACCTTGACAATTTTACAAAGAATAGCTGGCTGAGGAATTCTGGGAGTTTGTCCACAATTCCTAAAGTTGTCAAGATTGGAGACCCCTGCTTTGGAGAATAGCTTTTTTGGGGCAGCCCCCAAGATATTGGAAGACTGCTATCCTGTCCCCCCTCGTCCTTCTCTTCATTAAACTAGACATACCCAATTCCAGCAACCATTCCTCGTATGTTTCAGCCTCCAGTCCCCTGATCATCTTTGTTGCTTTTCTCTGCACTCTTTCCAGAGTCTCAAAATCTTTTTTATATTGTGGTGACCAAAACTGGATGCAGTGGCTGAGGAATTCTGGGAGTTAAAGTCCACAAGTCATCAAAGGGCCAAGTCTGAAGACCCCTGATTTATGGTGCTTTTATGTCACTTTCAATTAGGCAAATCTGAGTGCTCACCAAAAGCAATACAGCACTTCCAATCAATAAAAGTGCACAATATACAATCCATAATCAATTGCACATCAATAATAACATGAAAGAAATTAAAACAAATGGGGCCCGTGTACACCTCAGGAACTTAATCCTTTCTAAATCCTCAACTGCTTGCTTAAACAGCCAGATCTTTTTAAATGTTCTAAATGTGTTTATCGGGTCTTAATTCTGCGGGTGATTCCATAGGAGAAACATTCTGATAAAACAGGGGTGTCAAACTGCTGGCCCGCAGGCCAGACGCATCAAGTGGAAGCCGTACCCACCCCATTTCCAGCAATGGCAAAACAGTGCCGATACGTCGCGCGACGTCGCAGGACGTCGTGAGTTTGATGTGTCTGTGATCAACTAACTCAGAGAAACAATCAAACGGTAAACAACAACCTAATCAAGGAACCACCAAGATCATTCAAATATTCAAACAACCAAATACCCTCTTGAACACTTTGCAGGGAATAAGGCATTCTAAGCCCAAATCTGACCAGGGCAGATTCTACTTGGGAGCAAGTAATTTTGCAGATACTCCGGTCCAAAACTCTGTAAGATTTTATACGTTAGTACCATTTCATAACTGTTGGGCGTGGAAGATGAAGTCCACAGGTGAAAGTTCAGTAAACTGATTTATTGCTAAACAGCTTGTGCACAAAAATCTTCTCAACTCACAATTAGCACCTGCTTGGACTTAGATAATGGTCCACAGAATTCAAGGGGGATTGGACTTAGTTCTGCTTGTGACTGTGTAGGAATTCTAGGCTGATCCCTCTTTTAACTCCGGCCCCAGTTTC
Organism: Crotalus adamanteus; assembly: GCA_039797435.1. Classification (NCBI taxonomy): domain Eukaryota; kingdom Metazoa; phylum Chordata; class Lepidosauria; order Squamata; family Viperidae; genus Crotalus; species Crotalus adamanteus. The sequence continues at coordinate 121,786,616 of CM077921.1, forward strand.
TGCCATTCCTCCTCCCACAGTCTAGACCAGGGGTCTTCAAACATGGCCCTTTTATGACTTGTGGACTTCAACTCCCAGAATTCCTCAGCCAGACACATTGGCTGAGGAGTTCTGGGAGTTGAAGTCCACAAGTCATGAAGGGGCCATAGTTCCCCCTTGCTGGCTCAGGAATTCTGGGAGTTGAAGTCCACGAGTCATGAAGGGGCCATAGTTCCCCCATACTGGCTCAGGAATTCTGGGAGTTGAAGTCCACGAGTCATGAGGGGGCCATAGTTCCCCCATGCTGGCTGAGGAATTCTGGGAGTTGAAGTCCACGAGTCATGAAGGGGCCAAGTTTGAAGACCCCAAGTCTAGAAGCAAACTGGCAATCAGTGAATCTCCCAGCACTTGACAAACCTAGGGCCTTCTTCCTTTAGTACTCAGACTTTGTATGAGGTTTGTACCAGCTGATGTCCCTGTGTAGTCTTCAAGGGCAAGCCCGTGTAGAGTGAGTTACAGTGACCCAGTCAAGGGGAGACCAACGTGAGAAGGACGATTGCCAGTGCTTCTGTTCCATCAGTGAATGAGCTTTGATGTTTCACTTTCCCCCTTTCTACATTACCTTCACTTTTTCTGTTTTCTTCTTTCTGCAGAATCAGTGGAGAACTGTCCCAGCAACTGTTATGGAAACGGTGATTGCGTTTCTGGAACCTGCCATTGTTTCCTCGGATTCTTGGGCCCTGATTGTGGACGAGGTAATTTTAATTTTTGGGTTAACTGTCACCATTGGCATAGAACAGGGGTAAGCAACCTTGGCTCTTTTATGACCCGTGGACTTGAATTCCTAGAATTCCTGAGCCAGCCATGCTGAGGGGAAAGGGAGAGGTTTCCATGCTGAGCCATGCTGGCTCAGGAATTCTGGGAGTTGAAGTCCACACGTCATGAAGGGGCCATAGTTCCTCCATGCTTGGCTGAGGAATTCTGGGAGTTGAAGTCCCCAAGTCATGAAGGGGCCATAGTTCCCTCCCTGCTGGCTCAGGAATTCTGGGAGTTGAAGTCCATGAGTCATGAAGGGGCCATAGTTCTTGGAAACTAAGGAGAAACTTCCTGACTGTGAGAACAATCGATCAGTGGAACAACCTGCCTTCAGAAGCGGTGAATGCTCCATCGCTGGAAGTTTTTAAGAAGAGACTGGACAGCCATTTGTCTGAAATGGTATATAATAATAATAAAGTTGGAAGGGATCTTGGAGGTCACCTAGTCCAACCCCCTGCTCAGGCAGGAAACCCTATTACCATTTCAGACAGATGGCTGTCCAGTCTCTTCTTAAAACCTTCCAGTGTTGGAGCATTCACAGCTTCTGGAGACAGGTTGTTCCACTGATTAATTGTTCTAACTATCAGGAAATTTCTCCTTGGTTCCAGGTTGCTTCTCTCCTTGATTAGTTTCTATTCATTGCTTCTTGTCCTGCCTTCAGGCATTTTGGAGAATAGGTTGACCCTCCCCTCTTTGGGGCAGCCCCTGAGATACTGGAAGACTGCTATCATGTCCCTCCTCGTCCTTCTCTTCATTAAATCAGACATACCGAATTCCAGCAACCGTTCCTTGTATGTTTTAGCCTCCAGTCCCCTAATCATCTTTGTTGCTCTTCTCTGTACTCTTTCTAGAGCAGTGGTTCTCAACCTGTGGGTCGGGACCCCATTTGGGGTCGAATGACCATTTCACGGGGGTCGCCAAACAACGCAGTCCGCCATTTTTTCCCCTTTTCCTTAGCTGTGCTACTCCCTTTTATTCTATTGGCTTTTGAAAGCCAATAGAATAGACTTTCTTGAATAGAGTCTAATTCTATTGGCTTTCAAAAGCCAATAGGAATTGTCCAGGCTGTCTCTGCCCTGCTGAGCCTGCCAAAAGTCCCATTCTGCAAACGGTGCTGCACCAGTTGAGTAGTCCTTGACTTACGACCGGTTGAGTAGTCCTTGACTTACGACCGGTTGGGGGGTCGCGGCATTAAAAAGGTTGAGGACCACTGTTCTAGAGTCTCAACATCTTTTTTACATATTCGCTTGAACATCCTGCAATGGATTTGAAAATCTCACGGTCTCCATTTAAGCTTTCGAAATGCTTGCTCTTCATCAAGCATTACAGTCTCCGTTTCTTCTCCATTTCCTCCTCCCCTTCTTTTGGGCTATCGCCTCTGAGCAAAGGGGGGGTTTAATAAACCATGGACCCATGAAAAGCACTGCCTTTTGAAGAAAAACCCTCTTCTGACAATAGCAGAGCTGGTGATCTTTGATCCTTGAGCCCCATCCATTCATAAGGTGGCCTCTACCCATCTCCTACCCTTGGCTTAAGCCTGAGGGGTTATCCTTCCTTTGTGGACAGTCTGGCCCCCACCATGTAGAAAGGAGGGCAGTCAGCAGGATTATAGGCAACCTCTGCCCTTCACTATATCTTTTCCTGGGGTCCCCCCAAAACAAAGCCTGACCGTCCCAAAGGTGTTTTTTCAAGAGGCAACTGGACTTCCTGGTTTTTCCTTTGAAGACATTTCTCTTCTCGTCCCAAGAAGCTTCTTCAGTTCTGACTGGATGGTGGGAAAATGGGAGGATTTATACTCCTTGCAGACAGCTGGTCATTTGCTTTCTTTTAGAGCAGTGGTTCTCAACCTTTTTAATGCCGCGACCCCCAACCGGTCGTAAATCGAGGACTACTCAACCGGTCATAAGTGGAGGACTACTCAACTGGTGCAGCACCGTTTGCAGAATGGGACTTTTGGCGGGCTCAGCAGGGCAGAGACAGCCTGGACAATTCATATTGGCTTTTGAAAGCCAATAGAATTAGACTCTGTTCAAGAGAGTCTATTCTATTGGCTTTCAAAAGCCAATAGAATAAAAGGGAGTAGCACAGCTAAGGAAAAGAGGGGGAAAAAAATGGCGGATTGCGTTGTTTGGCGACCCCCGTGAAATGGTCGTTCGACCCCAAATGGGGTCACGACCCACAGGTTGAGAACCACTGTTTTAGAGAGTGGTTGAGGCCACCTGGAGGCTTATCTGCGTTTATCTATACAACACATTCCTTTCAGCAGTCCCAAGAAGGCTCTACCCCCGTTTGCACACCTACTCAGGTGACCCTGAAGACACAGATAAACCTCCAGGTGGCCTCAACGACCCTCTAAAAGAAGGCAAATGACCAGCTGTCTGCAAGGAGTATAAATCCTTACCTTCCCCACCATCCAGCCAGGGCTGAAGAAGCTTCTTGGGATGTGAAGCGAAACGTCTTCAAAGAAAAACAAGAAAGTCCAGTTGCCTCTTGAAGAAGCACCTTTGAGTCAACCATGACCTGGATGACGGAGAATCTCCATAGACATCCAAGAAGCTTCTTCAAGCTCTGACTGGATGGTGGGGAATGGAAGGATTTATCCTCCTTGCAGACAGCTAGTCATTTGCATTCTTTTAGACCTGTGGGTCGCGACCCCATTTGGGGTCGAACGACCATTTCACGGGGGTCGCCAAACAACGCAGTCCGTCATTTTTTTCCCCCTTTTCCTTAGCTGTGCTACTCCCTTTTATTCTATTGGCTTTTGAAAGCCAATAGAATAGACTCTCTTGAATAGACTCTAATTCTATTGGCTTTCAAAAGCCAATAGGAATTGTCCAGGCTGTCCCTGCCCTGCTGAGCCCACCAAAAGTCCCATTCTGCAAATGGTGCTGCACCAGTTGAGTAGTCCTCGACTTACGACCGGTTGAGTAGTCCTCGACTTACGACCGGTTGGGGGGTCACGGCATTAAAAAGGTTGAGAACCACTGTTTTAGAGAGTCGTTGATGCCACTTGGAGGCTTGTCTTTGTCCTCAGGATCACCCGAGGGATGCATGGGTGTGGAGCCTTCTTGGAGCGGCTGAAACATCCTGCAGAAAGCACAACTCCACAACACAGTCCTTTCAGCAGTTCCAAAGAGGCTCCACACTCATTTGCACCACTCAGGTGACTCTGAAGACACAGACAAACCTCCAGGTGGTCTCAACGACTCTCTAAAAGGAGGCAAATGACCAGCTGTCTGCAAGGAGTATAAATCTTTCCATTCCCCACCATCTAGTCAGGGTTGAAGAAGCTTCTTGGATGAGAAGCGAAACATCTTCAAAGGAAAAACAAGGAAGTCCAGTGGCCTCCTGAAAAAAGCACCATTGAGTCAACCATGACCTGAAGGACAGAGAACCTCCATAGACAAAGCATGAAAGGCCGCTAGGCAGAGATCAAGCCCAGACTTCCCATTGCTAAGCAACATGGATGTTCAGTGAACTTGGCCCCATTTTACAGGTAGTCCTTGAGTTACAACCGTAATAGAGGCCACAATTTCTGCTGCTAAGTTGCAAACCTAAATGGGCCTAATCAAGAAAGAAAAGAAAAATAGGGGAAAAAAATTAAAAGGGGGGGGGAGAAAGTAAAGAAAAAAAGGGAGAACAATTCTTAAAAAAAAAATAATCTTTATAAATACAGGTAGTCCTCGACTTACGACCACAGTGGAGGGCAAGGTTTCTGTCGTTCGGTGAGACATTGGCCATGTAAATTTTGCCCCGTTTTACAAACTCGATTCCCGCCATTGTTAAGAGAATCCCTGCAGTTGTTGAGTTAGCCACCTGGTCGTTAAACGAATCTGGCTTCCTCGCTGACTTTGCTCGTCAGAAGGCCGCAAAAAGGAGATCGCTGCGACCGTCATAAATATGAGTCAGAGGCCAAGCGTCTGAATGTTGATCGGGTGATCCCAACGATCGTTAAGTGTGCAAAACGGTCCTAAGTTCGCATTTTCCAGGGCTGTTGCGTAACTTTGAACTGTTGTAAGTCGAGGACCGCCTGCACCGGATCGGCGATCGCATCAAGCGATTGGCCAACGTTGATTGCGTTCCTGACGGCCCTCTTTTGTGTGGTCTTTTGTCTCCTTCTCAGCGTCTTGCCCAGTGTTGTGTAGCGGGAACGGACAGTACATGAAAGGGAGGTGTTTGTGTCACAGTGGATGGAAAGGAGCCGAGTGCGACGTCCCGACCAATCAGTGCGTGGACGTCTCTTGCAACAGCCATGGGACATGCATCATGGGAACCTGCATCTGCAATCCGGGCTACAAGGGAGAGAGTTGTGAAGAAGGTAATTGCCTTTAAAAAAATTCCCGCGGTCCTTTTCCCACGATGAGTTCAGTTCCAAAATGCCGGACTTTTTTATCTCTTTCCCCTGGGTGTTGTCGTTGCTGATTTGAGTTTTGGAGACAGGACCCACCCAGCAGTCACCCCTACAACAATGTTTCTCCACCTTGGCAACTTTTAAGATATGTGGACTTCAGCTCCCAGAATTCTCCAGCCAGCATGCTGGCTGGGGAATTCTGGGAGTTGAAGTCCACATATCTTAAAAGTCGATAATGTGGAAAAACACTACCCTATAGACTAGATCAGTGGTTCTCAACCTATGGGTCGGGACCCCATTTGGGGTCGAACGACCATTTCATGGGGGTCGCCAAACAGCGCAGTCTGCCATTTTTTCCCCCTTTTCCTTAGCTGTGCTACTTCCTTTTATTCTATTGGCTTTTGAAAGCCAATAGAATAGACTCTCTCGAATAGAGTCTAATTCTATTGGCTTTCAAAAGCCAATAGGAATTGTCCAGGCTGTCTCTGCCCTGCTGAGCCTGCCAAAAGTCCCATTCTGCAAACGGTGCTGCAAGTTGTCTGCAGCGAAGGCGAGCTGTCTGGAAGTTTACACCCCTCCCTGCTGAGCAACTACTAAAAATGTAAGGAAAAGAGGGCCAGGGGTGGGAGGTGGGAGGCCGGCGGGCGCAGGGAGGGTTGCTGGTGTGTGTGGGGCCCAGCGGGTGCCTTACCTCCCTTGGGCTGGGCCAGCTGGTGGCCCAGCCGGTGGTCGCCCTGCGCCATCTCTGCCGCTTGCCAGCTACGCCTCGGCCGGCACAGGGGGTGGCACCACGCATGTGCGGTGCTCCCGGGCAGGGAAAGTCCTCAACTTATAACCAGTTGGGTAGTCCTCAACTTACGACAGTTGGGGGTCACGGCATTAAAAAGGTTGAGAACCACTGGACTAGATTTTGATTCTGGCTGCCTGGATCTTTTCCAAACCAATTGGGTAGTTCTTTGATTTACAAACTAGAGAACTCGTGCCTCATTGGGTCATTGCTTCAAAGGTAAACTTCTTACTCAAACATAGGAGCAGAATGAATGAAGGTAGATAAACAAACAAGCAAACAAAAACAATGGGAGTAACAGCAACGTCTGACTTCCCGCAGGCTTCCCCATTGAATTTCCTTAATTTCCAGTTCAAAGCCTGCAGTTTCTTTTTTTAACAGAATTTTTGATTGTAATAAAAGGATGAAAATTGAAAGAAAAAAGAAAAGGGGAAGAGAGAAAAGAAGGAGGGAAAGAAAGAAACAAAGAAAGACGGAACCGAGGGAGGGAGGAAAGAAAGGAAAGAAGGGACCAAGGGAGGGAAGAAGGAAGGAAGGAAGGAAGGAAGGAAGGAAGGAAGGAAGGAAGGAAGGAAGGAAGGAAGGGACCGAGGGAGGGAGGAAAGAAGGAAAGAAGAGACCTAGGAAGGGATGGGGGAAAGAAAAGGAAGAAGGGACCAAGGGAGGGAAGAAGGAAGGAAAGAGAGAGAAAGGAAGAAAGGAAGGAAGGAAGGACTGAGGGAGGAAAGAAAGAAGGGACTGAAGAATGGAGGAAAGAAGGGACTGAGGGAGGGAGGGAGGGAAGGAAGGAAGGAAGGGACCGAGGGAGGGAGGAAAGAAGGGACCGAGGGAGGGAAGAAGGAAGGAAAGAGAGAGAAAGGAAGAAAGAAAGAAAGAAAGAAAGAAAGAAAGAAAGAAAGAAAGAAAGAAAGAAAGAACCGAGGGAGGAAAGAAAGAAGGGACTGAGAAAGGGAGGAAAGAAGGGACCAAGGGAGGGAGGGAGGGAGGGAGGGAGGGAGGGAGGGAGGGAAGGAAGGAAGGAAGGAAGGAAGGAAGGAAGGAAGGAAGGAAGGAAGGAAGGAAGGAAGGAAGGAAGGAGCAGCCATCATAAATACCAATTACCAAGCCTCCAAAATTTGATCACGTAACCATGGAGATGCTACCGTGGACATAAATGTGAAAAATGGTCCTAAGACACTTTTTTTCAGTTCCTTTGTAACTTCGAACTGTCCCTAAATGAAATGTTGTAAGTCAAGGACTATCTGTAAAGGTCGTCCTCAACTTACCACCACAACTGAATCCAAAACCCTTGTTTGCTAAACGAAACATCTGTTTAGTGAGTTTTGCCCATTTTGCAGATCTTTCTTGCGTGGACAGGAAGTCTTCGACTTTACGACCACAACCGAGCCCAACATTTCCATCGCTAAGGGAGGAGATTGTTAAGGCGATTGGGGTCCCATTTCACAACTTTGCTTGCCACACTTCTTAAGGGAATCATTGTGACTGTTAAGTTGGTTACACAGTTGTTAAGTTGACCTTCCTTGTCAGAAGGTCACAAAAAAAGGAAGGACACAATCCCAGAGCACTGCCACCGTCATAAATCTGAGTCATTTGCCAAGCGTCCCAATTTTGATCGTGTGACCACGGGGACGCTGCAACGGCTGTGTGAAAAAGAAGTCCTAAGTCTTTTTTTTTTCCCCAGCGCCTTTGTAACTTTGAACGGTCACTAAACGAATTGTTATAAGTTGAGGGCTAACTGTATTCTCTAATTTCAAGGTTGACTCTTATTTATGGCGGTGTTTCTCAGCCGATTTCATAAGGATTGTCCAAAAAGCATGATTTCTCCTGCTTCATATGTCATTAGCTTTTTTTAAAGTCAGTTACGAGGCCAAACCTAATTACGATTCTTTCCTGGTTTTGCTGTAATTTTATTTACATGTCTATTTCTCGACTACTTGCTAAATCTCTTGAGGCTGTGCAAGCCAGAGTCGAGAGCTTTAAATAAATAGGAACTCATAATTGGCCGGCAGCCCAAATTTTTTAAAAAGCAGGCAAGAAATAACAGGCAGCTTTTTCCACACCACTTGTTGAGTGAAGTAGTTTTCCCTCTGTGCTTGAGTCTTATACAGTGTTCCGCTAAGAGGAAATTAATATTAAAAGTGTGCATAAAGACTGCTATACGGGACATTTATTCAAGTCTGTTCTTCTCTAAATCCTTCCGTAATGTTGATTTCAAATATTTTACAAACGTCACATTTTTCCTTTGGAGGAGGGACAGACCATAAAGATGCCTTTTAAAAAAAAATTAATTCAGTATGTTTCCAGTTGGGTTATATGGGCGCCCTCTATTTATTTCCTGCAATATTAAGCAATATTTTTAAAAAATATTAATGACATGGTGAGTTTTCTCCTCTCTTGGCTCATATTTGTAAAAAAAAAAAAAAACTGAACGAGCGAGAAGTTTCCTTGAAATTTTTAAAGCGGTGGAAATGTCTTTGTTGTACTCAAACTCCATCTTAATAGCCAGCCATCAACACCCCAAACCACAACTCAAAACCCAAACGCAACCAGGCACCATATAAATACCACGCACAAAATAGCCCAAAGCACATATTCCAGTAGAAATAGCTTCCCTGAGGATGGGTGCCAGCACAAGTCCAAAAGTTCAGAAGATTAAACCTCTGATCCCAGTGACTGACCCAGACTGGATCTTGGAACATTATCCGCCTTCATTCGTAAAAGTCTTAAAGTTGCCAAGGTTGGATACCCCTGGGTTAAATCATTGTTTTGGACGAAGAGAAGAGAAGAGAAGAGAAGAGAAGAGAAGAGAAGAGAAGATAGAATAGTATAGTGATGGCGAACCTTTTAGAGACCGAGTGCCCAAACTGCAACCCAAAACCCACATGCATCGTCGAGAGCTGGGTGGGTGTGGCCCATTGGGTGGGCGTGGCTGTGGTGGTAACAGCAGACTGGGTGGGACTAAAAAGTTCAATCAATCAATTCTAACTTTGCAAGATCTTTTTTTTTTGCCGCGAGAAGTTGAAATTGACTGATTGAACCTTTTTTTTTTTTTTTTTTTGCACATGGTGGCGGAGGCCTAAAGTGAAAAGGTTTTATAAAACCCAGCTGAAGGCCTAGGACTGGGGCGACGGTGCACGTGCCCACAGAGAGGGCTCTGAGTGCCGCCTCTGGCACCCGTGCCATAGGTTCACCACCACTGGAATAGTAGACTAGACTAGACTAGACTAGACTAGACTAGACTAGAATAGAATAGAATGGAATAAGGAATAGAATAGAATAGAATAGACTAGACTAGACTAGACTAGAATAGAATAGAATAGAATAGAATGGAATAAGGAATAGAATAGAATAGAATAGAATAGAATAGAATAGAGCTGAAAGAGACCTTGGAGGTCTTCTAGTCTAACCCCCTGCTCAAGCAGGAGAACCTATACTACCTCAGACAAGTGACTGTCTAGCCTCTTCTTAAAAATCTCCAGTGATGGAGCGCCCACGATTTCTGGAGGCAAGCTGTTCCACTGGTTAATTGTCCTGACTGTTAGGAACTTTCTCCTTAATTCCAGGTTGTTTCTCTCTTTGATCAGCCATTATTTTGCACTGTCTTTGCGTAAAGACAAATTTATATAGGTCCAGATCCATTCTGTTCTTCTGGGCCTACCTAAATTATTGTCTGTCTTGGCATAAGCTGTCTGAATACTCCGAATTTTGCGATTAAAGAATAAACACTTGATGTGCCCACTCTCACCTGAATTTTAGGAACTTAAGTCATGTTTCTCCTGATTTGTCTTTTTTTTCCCCGGAAATAAAAAAGTGTTTTGTTCCTTGGATCCTTTCCATTGGCTTTTACCCATCCTTGGGGGTCTCTGTGATGCCGCCAATTTAGAGCCCCGGTCATGGGTGATTCTTCAGCGCCATTCCCACAAGGAATAAAAGCCACAAGGGGTTTTAGGAGTCCCCATTCACTTTAGTAGGCTTGGCACTCATATATCTCCAGTGGACTGTGCCAACAGTCGTAGCTTCAGCACCCATCACTCATTCATGGAAAGAAGTCCCAAAATGGCTCTTTCAGGGCTGAGCCACTAACCTTGCTGAGTAGCAGGATTTTAAAGTACACAATTCTCTTTGAAAAAAATTGGAGTGGGGAGGAGAGAGAACAGAGAGAGTGGGAGAAAGAGAGAGATGGATGAAAGTATTTGCAAAAAAGAGAAGAAAAGGGAAAGAAAGAAAGAAGAAAAAAGAAAGAAAAAAGAGAAGAGAGAGAAAGAGAAAGAAAGAAAGAAGAGTGAGAGAGAAGAGAGAAAGAAAGGAAAAAAGAAAGAAAGAAAGAAAAAAGAGAGAGAAGATAGAGAAAGAAAGAAAAAGAAAGAAAGAAAGAAGAGAGAGAAAGAGAAAGAAAGGAAAAGAAGAAAGAGAAAAAAGAGAGAGAGAGAGAAAGAAAGAAAGGCAATAAAGAAGGGAAGGTAAGAAAGGAAGGAAAGAAAGAAAAGAGAAGGAAGAAAAAAGAAAAAGGAAAGAAGTTAGGAAAAAAGGAATGGGAAGGAAGGAAAAGGAAAGAAAGAAGGAAGGCAAGGTAAGGAAGGGAAGGGAAGGAAGAAAAAAGAAAGGAAGGAAAGAAAGAAAGAGGAAAGAAGTTAGGAAACAAAAAGGTAAGAAGAAAAGGCAGGGTAAGGAAGAAAAGAAAGGAAGGAAGAAAGGAAGGAAGGAAAGAAAAAGAAAGGAAGGAAGGAAGGAAAAAGGAATGGGAAAGAAGAAAGGAAAAGGTAAGAACAAAAGGCAGGGGAAGGAAGGAAAGAAAGAAGGAAGGAAGGAAGGAAAATGGAACAAGAAGGAAGGAAAGAAAGGGAGAAGAAGGAAGAGAAAGAAAGAAAGAAAGAAAGAAAGAAAGAAAGAAAGAAAGAAAGAAAGAAAGAAAGAAAGAAAGAAAGAAAGAAAGAAAGAAAGAACCCTTGTCACGGTGCAGAGCCTCTGAGCAATCCGGGCCAGTGAGGGTAAGATTAAAGCCGCCATTGTGCAGGCTGTCGTGTGAAAGGGCTCGTTTGGACATGAAAAATGGCCCTGGCTTTATGATGAATGGCGTGTCCTCGCCCCGCACGCCTCCCTCTCCTCTGCCCCCCCCCCGCGTTAATGCTGAGCTAGCAGCAGCGCTCTGCCTTCTGTGATGGAGACCCCCTTACCACTACCTTTTCCCCTGAGTGGGCCTTCTTCGGTGGGGTTGATTAATGGCCCCACTGTAGCCCCTTGTCACTTATCCTGCAATCTTTGTTCTCCACGACTCAACCATCTGCTAAGCACTTCAGGGACGGACACTCCTTGATTGGGGGGGGGGGAAGGGAGGTGGAAGCTGCCAGGCCTCCAAATGGAAGCCTTCCCCCTTCACGCGTGCAAAGTGCCAGAGATTTATAAAGCCAGCCTTCTTGCCTTGCTGATGGTCCTTCGAGAGGCGAAGAGTTGGCACATTAATAATGTGTCTGCAGACAGGCAAGCAGAAGTGCATCTCCAGAGGGTTGGACTGGCCTGTCTGCAGAAAGGTAAACAGCTCCTCGCGTGATTTGGGCTGATAAAAAGGAAGCCTGCTTTGAAAAGAGGTGCTCTGCCCCTAGATGGGATGTCTTGCACCGTGTTCCTCAACCTTGGCGACGTTAAGAGGCGTGGACTTCGACTCTCAGGAGGGTTGCAGCAAGTGGGAGCACCTGCCCAGCTTTGGCTACTCTCCAAAAGCTGAACCACCTCCCTAACCTCACCTGTTTTCCTGTCCAGATAGGAACAGGGGTGTGTGTGAAAGTGCTTTTCTTTATTTCTTTATCAAATTTATTGTCCCTTCCCCCTCCCCCATCCACCTTACCACAGGGGTAACTCTGGATGGCTTACAATATTAAACTATTGCAGTTGCATGATGGTCAGACTGGGATGGGAGACCACAAGGAAATCCCAGGACTCGTTCATTATATACAGCTAAAGGAGCAGAAGCTTGCAAGACTGAATGTGCTTCCCCTCCCTCTGTTACAGGCAGTCCTTGACTTACAACCCTTTGTTGAGTGACCATTCACAGTTACAACGGCACTGACTTAGGACCGTTTTTCATACTTACGACCTTTGCAGCATCCCCATGGTCTTACGATTAAAATTCAGATGCTTGGCAAGAGAAGAGAAGAGAAGAGAAGAGAAGAGAAGAGAAGAGAAGAGAAGAGAAGAGAAGAGTATACAGTAGAATAGAATACAGTATATAATAATGATAATGATGATGATGATGATAATATTATTATTATTATTATTATTATTAATAATAATAATAATAATAATAATAATAATAATAATAATAAAGTTGGAAGGGACCTTGGAGGTCAACTAGTCCAACCCCCTGCTCAGGCAGGAAACCCTGTACCATTTTGGACAAATAGCTGTCCAGTCCCTTCTTCAAAACTTCCAGAATAGAATGGAATGGAGAATAGAATAGAATAGAATAGAATAGAATAGAATAGAATAGAATAGAATAGAATAGAATAGAATAGAATAGAATAGAATAGAATAGAATAGAATAGAATAGAAAATATGGAATGGAATAGAATAGAATGGAATGGAGAATAGAATGGAATAGAATAGAATAGAATAGAATAGAATAGAATAGAATAGAATAGAATAGAATAGAATAGAATAGAATAGAATAGAATAGAATAGAATAGAATAAATGGAATGGAATGGAATAGAATAGAATAGAATAGAATAGAATAGAATAGAATAGAATAGAATAGAATAGAAAATATGGAATGGAATAGAATAGAATAGAATAGAATAGAATAGAATAGAATAGAATAGAATAGAATAGAATAGAATAGAATAGAAAATATGGAATGGAATAGAATAGAATGGAATGGAAAATAGAACAGAATAGAATAGAAAATATGGAATGGAATGGAAAATAGAATAGAATAGAATGGAAAATAGAATAGAATAGAATAGAATAGAATAGAATAGAATAGAATAGAATAGAATAGAATAGAATAGAATAGAAAATATGGAATGGAATAGAATAGAATAGAATAGAAAATATGGAATGGAATAGAATAGAATAGAATAGAATAGAATAGAATAGAATAGAATAGAATAGAATAGAATACTTCATATTTATGACAGTTGCAGTGTCCCTAAGTCACGCAATCCCCTTTTGCCATCTTCTGTCAAGCAAAGTCAATGGGAAAGCCAGATTCACTTAAGAACCATGTTACTAACTTAACAACTTGCAGCGATGGAAATTTTGGGCTCAGTTATGGTTGTAAGTTGAGGATTACCTGCAATGAACTAGGGAGGAACTTACTCACGTTACATTCCAGCTCAAGACTCGGGTTCCTTGTATCTGATTGCTGTCTTAGCGTCTCTCTCTTCCTTCTGTTTCCCCCAAGGCCGTTTCCTCAGCCTCTTGCAGTAAACGAAATCCAGGGGTTAATAATGCCAAATTCGATACCGGGATGTATCACATTTGCATTTTTTTTTCTCCCTTGTTTTGCAGTGGACTGCATGGATCCCACCTGCTCAGGACGTGGCGTGTGCGTGAGAGGAGAATGCCACTGCTCCGTGGGCTGGGGAGGGGCCAACTGTGAGACTCCGAGGGCCACTTGTCTGGATCAGTGTTCGGGCCACGGAACTTTTCTGTCCGAAACCGGACTTTGTACCTGTGATCCCAACTGGACTGGGCACGACTGCTCCACTGGTAATTGCACCTGTGAATTTACTTTGGCTGAACCTTTACATGTCGGTTTGGTTGTAGGAGGACAATCTTCTAGATCAGAGGTCCCCAACCGTTTGGGCACCAGGGATCGGTTCCTTGGAGAGATGTTTTGTGATGACCCAGGGCACAGCACAGAGGCAATGCAATCAGCTGGCAATTCAAACAGTTCTTTTGTTGCTCCAAATTTTCCCCAAATGCTCCCACGTTTGCTGGCAAGCCTCCAACAAAAGAACACGCACACACACACACACACACACACACACACACACACACACATACGCTCCTTCAGCTGACTCTGGCTGAAAGTAAGTTCAAATACAGTCTGATTAGTAATAGTAGTAAAGTTGGAAGGGACCTTGGAGGTCATCTAGTCCAACCCCCTGCTCGGGCAGGAAACCCTACACCATTTCGGACAAATGGCTGTCCAGTCTCTTCTTAAAAACTTCCAGTGTTGGAGCATTTACTGCTTCTGGAGGCAGTAAATGCTCCAACACTGGAAGTTTTAGCATAAGAAAGTACTCAAGACCCAGATTGTCGGGGGCAACATGCTGACTTACAGAGGGTTGTAAAGCACTGTAAAGCGGGACATAAGTCTAAGTGCTGTTGCTGTTGCTAAATAAAGGTAGTCCTCATTTAGCGACTACAGTTTGGACCGGCCATTTAGACCTTAGGTGGTCACAAAGTGAAACTGCGACTGTGCTTATGATCTGACTTAGTTTTCCTTTGCTTGATAGACCCGTGAAGGTCACAAATGGATTGCCACAACGCTGAAATAAATAATTTATGACCATTTTTGCACACTTAACGACCGTTGCAGCCTCCCCGGGGTCACATGATCAAAACTCGGGCGCTTGGCAACTGACTCATATTTGTGACGGTCGCAGTGTGTCCCGGGGTCACGTCATCCCCTTTTGAGACCTTCTGACCAGCAAAATCCACAGGGGAAAAGCTGGATTCACTTAACAGTCATGTTACTAATTTAATAACTGCCTTGATTCAGTTAACAGATGTGGAAAGAAAAGTCGTAAAATGGGGCTAAACTCACTTAAGAAACGTCTCATTTAACAACATAAGTTTTGGGGCTCCATCGTGGTCCTAAGCCGAGGTCTACCCATAACTGAGTTTAAAACATGCTTGGGATAAACCACATGTCCACTGTCCAATAAAAATTAAAGCAATTAAGAATAAATTTAATTTAAAAAACTCAAAAGGAAGATGGAACAATAGTTCATTTTTTTTTGTCTTTCAGTTTTCTATATTTTTATGGAGGCTAAAAGGAAGGTTTTTTAAAAAAAAAAAAAAATCCCAAAGAAGGAACTGACCAACCCGTTTCTCTATGGCTGCAAAAACAAAACAAAACACATTATTCAAGCATTGCTCGCTCAAGTTTGACCCGAAGGAGAATTTACCTTTTTAGTTGAATAACGCACAAATCCGTCTTTTGGAGTTGGAAGTTGACTTGGAAAAATGAGCGAGCATTTACCAAGCACCTTAGCGGAGGCTTTTGGCCGGGAGGCACAAAACAATAATAATGTTAACATCAGAAGTAGCTCCATGAAGGATGAAGTCGGAAAAGCGATGGGCTGGGTGTAATTTTGCGCTGCTTGCTTGCAAAAAAAAAAAAAAAGAGTGAGCTGGGATGTGAGTGTTAACAAATGCAGAGCAGGAAAAGGCTGTGTTTTGATTTGTGATCTCAGGGTTGTTTGTCATACACAGGAGTGAGGAAATAGCATTAATTTACGAGGAAGGAACAGGCATCCAGAGGAACTGTCTACATTCAAAATGACATCCCCTCCGAATTATAGGCACGCAGTTTAGTATGCCAGTATTCAAATATTGCTTTTGTGCTGTGTGAAAAATATATAATCGTCCCTCTTCAATCTCTCACAAAGCTTTAAAATAAAGTTGTAAGAGCAAATTGAGGTGTTTTGTCCCATTTAAAGTCCACCACGAGGACAAACAAAAGCAGCATTCATGAACATAAAGATAGAGGATCTGAAAGTTCTCTAAGGCTTTGTCTTAGGCCCAGTGCTCTTCAATATCTTCATCAATGCCTTAGATGAGGGAATTGAAGGGGAACTCATCAAATTTGCAGATGACACTAAGCTGGCAGGAATAGCCAACACCCCAGAAGACAAGCTCAAGACCCAAAAAGATCTTGACAAACTTGAACAATGGGCCCTATCCAACAAAATGAGTTTCAATGTGGAGGAAAGCAAAGTTTTACATTTAGGCAGGAAAAACCAAAGGTATAAGTACAGATTGGGCGAGACCTGGCTTAAAAACAGTAACTGTGAGAGGGACCTTGGAGTCCTAGTGGATGATCACTTGACCATGAGCCAGCAACGTGCAGCAGCAGCCAAAAAAGCTAATACAATCCTGGGTTGCATAAACAGAGGCATAGAATCAAGATCACACGATACTGCATCCAGTTTTGGTCACCGCGATGTAAAAAAGATGTTGAGACTCTAGAAAGAGTACAGAGAAGAGCAACAAAGATGATTAGGAGACTGGAGGCTAAAACATATAAGGAACGGCTGCTGGAATTGGGTATGTCTAGTTTAATGAAGAGAAGGACGAGGGGGGACATGATAGCAGTGTTCCAATATCTCAGGGGCTGCCCCAAAGAAGAGGGAGTCAAGCTATTCTCCAAAGCTCCTGAAGGCAGGACAAGAAGCAACGGATGGAAACTAACCAAGGAGAGAAGCAACCTGGAACTAAGGAGAAACTTCCTGACAGTTAGAACAATTAACCAGTGGAACAACCTGCCTCCAGAAGTTGTGAATGCTCCAACACTGGAAGTTTTTAAGAAGAGACTGGACAGCCATTTGTCTGAAATGGTATAGGGTTTCCTGCCTGAGCAGGGGGTTGGACTAGATGACCTTCAAGTCCCTTCCAACTTTAGTACTACTACTACTACTACTAGTAGTAGTAGTAGTAATAGTAGTATCACTTTATAAAACCCTAGTAAAGCCACACCTGGAATACTGCAGCCAATTTTGGTCACCATATCACAAAAAAGATGTTGAGACCTTGGAAAAAATTCAGAGAAGAGCAACTAAGATGATCAGAGGCCTGGAGATTAAACATGCGAAGAATGGCTTTGGGACCTGGGTTTGGCTAGTCTAAAAGAAAAGAAGAAACAGGGGAGACATGATAGCAGTGTTCCAGTATCTGAGGGGCTGCCACAAAGAAGAGGGGGTCAAATTATTCTCCAAAGCACCAGAGGATAGGACGAGAAACAATGGGTGGAAACTGACCAAAGAGAGAAGCAACCTAGAACTAAGGAGAAACTTCCTGACAGTGAGGACAATTAACCAGTGGAACAGCCTGCCTCCAGAAATCTCACTGGAGATTTTTAAGAAGAGGCTAGACAGTCACTTGTCTGAGATGGTATAGGTCCTCCTGCTTGAGCAGGGGCTGGACTAGAAGACCTCCACGGTCCCTTCCAGCTCTATTCTATTCAGGAAGTTACAGGTAGTCCTCAACTTATAGCCGTAACTGATTCGTAATCATAATCTGGGTCGTACGTATAGGTAGCTATCGACTTACCACCACAATTGGGGCCATAATTTCCGTTGCTGAGCAAGGCGGCCGTTAAGGAAGGCACACCTGATTTTATGACCTTTTTTTTTGCAATGATTGTTAAACGGATCGTTGGAGTTGTTAAGTGAATCACCCAATCATTTAATGAATCTGGCTCCTTCCATTGACTTTCCTTTTCAGATACTGGCTTGCAAGATCACAAACCATGATCACATGATGCCAGATTCCTGCTGTAAATACATGCCAGTTGACAAACACGTGAATTTTGATCATGCGATCGTGGGCAATGCTGCAGTGGTCGTAACAGCAGTCATTAAACCAATGGTCGTAAGTTGAGGGCTGCCTATATCTAGATTAAGCCTGGTCACTTTGGAGACATTATGTGACCCTCAAGTGATAATCTAAGAATAGATTGGACAACCATTTGTCTGAAGCAGTATAGAATTTCCTGGCTGAGCATAGGGTTGGTCTAGAAGACCTCCAAAGTCCCTTCCAACTCTGTTATTCTGTTAATATTTTATCTTCAACCACTAACAGGACGTTGCAAGACTTAACAGAGGGATAGAATCAAGATCACGTGAAGTGTTAATACCATTTTACAAGGCCTTGGTAAGGCCACACTTGGAATCCTGCATCCAGTTTTGGTCACCACGATGTAAAAAAGATGTTGAGACTCTAGAAAGAGTACAGAGAAGAGCAACAAAGATAATCAGGGGATTGGAGGCTAAAATATATAAGGAATGGTTGCTGGAATTGGGAATGTCTAGTTTAATGAAGAGAAGGACGAGGGGGGACATGAGAGCAGTCTTCCAGTATCTCAGGGGCTGCCCCAAAGAAGAGGGAGTCAAGCTATTCTCCAAAGCGCCTGAAGGCAGGACAAGAAGCAACGGATGGAAACTCATCAAGGAGAGAAGCAACCTGGAACTAAGGAGAAACTTCCTGACAGTTAGAACGATTAACCAGTGGAACCACCTGCCTCCAGAAGCTGTGAATGCTCCAACACTGGAAGTTTTTAAGAAGAGACTGGACAGCCATTTGTCTGAAATGGTATAAGGTTTTTTTGCCTGAGCAGGGGGTTGGACTAGATGACCTCCAAGGACCCTTCCAACTTTATTATTAGTATTAGTATTATTACAGAGTTTCTGGAGCAAACTGTTCCATTTTCAACACACCCTGAAAATGCTCCACTAAATATTCTGATTTTGTTTTGTTTTTTGTTTTGTTAGACCAAGTAAAAGAGGAAAAAAAATGACTCA
>CM077921.1:122410073-122847573 GCA_039797435.1 Crotalus adamanteus
AGTTTGGGGGTGGGGGGCCAGGAGGGAGAAAAAAAGCGGGGCGCTGGGACAGATGCACTCGCGCTGCAACTTTTTTCCATAGGAGATATATATTCTATTTCAATGTTCACAACTTAGACGACCATTTAACATGCAATTTTAAGGGGATAAAAAAAACCCGAATGATCTTTTAACTGTTGCATTTTTGTGAACTTGTAGGCTAACTTAACCTTAGTTGATTTTAGTAAATTGCCTTCCTGGATTAAAAAAAAAGAAAAAAGCAACTGTTGACAAGATCCTGAAATATTATTAGCACAGTGGACAGATTTGGAGAAAAATTTCACGGAAAAAAAACCCAAAACAAAACGAAAACAAGACATTTTTCTTGGCATCGTCTTTTAATTCATGGTCTCCCCTTTTCTTCCCCCCAATAAACATATTTTAAAAAGTGTTTCATACAGTAAACAGTGTAAACTCTCATGAACTTTCTGGAGTTTGAAACCGCAGGGATGGGGATGGTGCAAGGCTGCTTTTTGTGAATTTTCTGCTCGGCTGGGAGAAATTCATAGCCCAGACTTGGCGACCATTTTCAGCCGTGGCAAAAGAAAAATGCAGTGGCTTTTAAAACCCTTACGGCCATCTCGATATCTACTTCAAATTGAAATAAGGAAATAGAGCAGGGTATAACTCTTTGGGTTTTTTTGTTTTTCCTGGGAGATTCCCCCCCCCCCCCCGTTTAGAAAGCGTGTATTTGTGTGCCTGTGTGCGTGTCGTAGTTTTACTTCTCTGAATGATCTAGCATGGGGTAGCCAACCTTGGCTCTTTTATGACTCGTGGACTTCAAATCCCAGAATCCCTGAGCCAGCATGGGGGAACTATGGCCCCTTCATGACTCATGGACTTCAACTCCCAGAATTCCTCAGCCAGCATGGGGAAATTATGGCCCCTTCATGACTGGTGGACTTCAACTCCCAGAATTCCTGAGCCAGCATGGGGGAACTATGGCCCCTTCATGACTCATGGACTTCAACTCCCAGAATTCCTGAGCCAGCATGGGGGAACTATGGCCCCTTCATGACTCATGAACTTCAACTCCCAGAATTCCTGAGCCAGCATGGGGGAATTATGGCCCCTTCATGACTTGTGGACTTCAACTCCCAGAATTCCTCAGCCAGCATGGGGGAACTATGGCCCCTTCATGACTGGTGTTCAACTCCCAGAATTCCTGAGCCAGCATGGGGGAACTATGGCCCCTTCATGACTTGTGGACTTCAACTCCCAGAATTCCTCAGCCAGCGTGGCTCAGCATGGAAACCTCTCCATTTCTCCTCAGCATGGCTGGCTCAGGAATTCTGGGAGTTGAAGTCCACGAGTCATAAAAGAGCCAAGGTTGCCTACCCCTGCTCTAGCAGAATTTAACCACAGCTGGCGTCTTGGGAGTTTTTTTAATATGCATTTCATAGCTATCGCTTACTGACTTTTAAAAAAAAATTCAGACTTTTCTGGGAAGTAGTGTTATGTTTTCAGGTATCCCTGCATTGGGATACGATGGCTAACACACAGTTGTAAGTATGGAGATCAATCAGAATAGAGCTGGAAGGGACCTTGGAGGTCTTCTAGTCCAACCCCATGATCAGGAAGGAAACCCTATACCATTTCAGACAAATGGCTGTCCAGTCTCTTCTTAAAAACCTCCAGTGTTGGAGCATTGACAGCTTCTGGAGGCAAGCTTTTCCCCTGGTTAATTGTTCTCCCTGTCAGGAAATTTTTCCTTAGTTCTAGTTGCTTCTCTCCTTGATTATTTTCCATCCATTGCTTCTTGTCTGGCCTTCGAATGCTTTGGAAAATAAGTTGACTAGAAGAATTTGCCTATCAATCAATAGACACTCAAACAGTTGCAATCTTGTCTCCCACTTCCTTAGAGGAGCTGTTGTACTTCCTTACTTGTTTTGTGTGCAGTGTGTGGGCTGCTGGAAAAAAAAAACTCAATGAAATGTGGACATTCAAGTCGTCATCTCCCTTTCTCCATGCTAACTTAAGGATCTTATGTGGATGCTAGTTTCATTATTTCGCATTGAGATGGAAGTGGGAATTCTCCTTCCCTCGCCTACTCTGTTGTAATAACACCAGGTTGCATTTTGGAGATGTTGGCTTGCTGCTAATTGCTTTTTATTGCTTTGAAACACCCAGCACTTGGTCTCAGGAAATACCTCATCAAAAATACGCAGGTCCCTTCATCTTCCTCGTCTTGAAGTCTTGACTCTCCTTCCTTTTTCCTCTTCGAACTTCATACGTAATATTCCAGCAAACATTCCAGCTTTCTACCTTCCTCTTTTAAAATCCTAACGTTCTCCTTTAAAAACAAAAACAAAAGGCTTTCCTGAACAGCCATTTCCTTAGTCAACAGAAGCAAATGACTTGGGCCGCAAGAGGTAATTCGGGTCTATTTTGACGGCATCTACAGAAATGAGTAACTCATTTTTGGGTTTTTTTCAATGTTCATTTTTTCTTTCATGTGGGTGATGCTGAAACGCAGGGTTGTTGTTTTTTTTAATCTCGCTTTCACTTTGCATGAAAGCGAGACGGTGTTTTAACTTCACCACCGCCAGAGCTGCGTTTTTATATTTTTAGAGGACAATATACGCAAGCAGAATTACAAATGGTGGGAAATATTTGTAGCTCGGATGGTTTGGGGGTGGCGTTTTGTTCTCTGAGTTTCTTGTTTAGATTCCGAAACTTTTGTCACCAAATTAGGTAGTGGCATCAGCGAAACTTCGGTCGAAACATCTTCCTTCAGTTCTCTTATGCTTTTATAAGGTTGTATGTGGTCAGTTGATTACTCTCCTGTGACGTAGCCAGTCGGTCACGTGGCCAACTCAACACATAAGATCTATAAAAGTAGAATGTCCAGAGGCAACTGGACTATCTTGTTTTTCTTTGAAGACGTTTCGCTTCTCAACCCAGAAGCTTCTGTGACTGGACGGTGAAGAAGGGAAGGATTTATACTCCTTGCAGACAGCTGGTCATTTGCATTCTTTTAGAGAGTTGCTGAGGCCACCTGGAGGTTTATCTGTGTCTTCAGGGTCATCTGAGTGGTGCAAATGGGTGATTTATCTATCTCCTGTCTACAAGACAGTCCTTTCAGCAGTTCCAAGAAGGCTCCACATCCATTTGCACACCTACTCAGGTGGCCCTGACAACACAGATAAACCTCCAGGTGGTCTCAACGACTCTAGAAAGAAGGCAAATGACCAGCTGTCTGCAAGTAGTATAAATCTTTCCATTGCCCACCATCCAGTCAGAGCTCAAGAAGCTTCTTGGATGAGAAGTGAAAAGTCTTCAATGTAAAAACAGGAAAGTCCAGTTGCCTCCTGAAAAAGCACCTTTGGGACAACCATGACCTGGAGGACGGAGAATATGCATAGACATTTAAAAGCAGAAGAGAACTGAAATAAGATGCTTCAACCGAACTTACGATGATGTTACATAGCTGGTGACAAAACGTTCGGAGACTAAATGACAAGCTCAGAGAACAAACCACCACCAACAAGGAAGTTTATTCCTGAGAAGAAAACAAAGAAATTACATTTACTTCCTGAGGAAGTAAAGTGTATATGCCTAGTTAATTCCTCTTCATTGACAAATACGTTGCAAGCTTGATACTTCCCACTGAGACAAGGCTTCCTAACTTTAATAATAATGATAAAGTTGGAAGGGACCTTGGAGGTCATCTAGTCCAACCCCCTGCTCAGGCAGGAAACCCTATACCATTTCAGACAAATGGCTGTCCAGTCTCTTCTTAAAAACTTCTAGTGTGGGAGCATTCACTGCTTCTGGAGGCAGGTTGTTCCTCTGGTTAATTATTCTAACTGTCAGGAAGTTTCTCCTTAGTTCCAGGTTGCTTCTCTCCTTGATTAGTTTCCATCCGTTGCTTCTTGTCCTGCCTTCAGGCGCTTTGGAGAATAGCTTGACTCCCTCTTCTTTGGGGCAGCCCCTGAGATATTGGAATACTGCTATCATGTCCCCCCTCGTCCTTCTCTTCGTTAAACTAGACATACTCAATTCCATTCCTTATATGTTTTAGCCTCCAGTCCCCTAATCATCCTTGTTGCTCTTCTCTGCACTCTTTCTAAACATCTTTTTTACATCATGGTGACCAAAACTGGGTGCAGTATTCCAAGTGTGGCCTCACCAAGGCATTGTAAAGTGGTATTAACACTTCATCTGATCCTGATCCTATCCCTCTTATGTTCATGTTTCTTCTTGTATTTTGGATTACAAATAGTCCTCAACTTACAATAGTTCATTTAGTGACCATTCAAATTTACAATGGCACTGAAAAAGGTGACGTACGATCCTTTTTCATTCCCCATGGTCATGCGATCAAACTTGACAACTGGCTCGTATTTACGACGGTCGCCGTGTTCCCTGGCGCCACACAATCCCCTTTTGCAAACCTTTGACCAGCAAAGTCAATGGGGAAGCCAGATTCACATAACAACTGGGTGGCTGATTTAGCAACTGCAGTGACTCACTTAACAAATGTCTCGCGTAGCAACAGAAATTTTGGTCGTAAGTCGAGGACTACCTGTACACCTTCCATCGGCCCCAGCCAGAACAGTCAGCTGCAAGGGAGTGTGGGAATTGTCCAAAATATCTGGGGAATATGGGACGACCCTGGACTCGCTCATCCGGATGGAGCACAGATTTCTCCTTAACTTGCTTTCTTCCATTTGCAGGAGAGCTCTTTTTTTATTCAGAACTTTCCTGCAGATTTGAATTTACTACCGTACAGCAAGATAGATTACTCAATGTTAATTAATCCATACAAAAACGGATTGCGTCGGGGCTGGATCGTCGTCTGCCCTTTTTTCGTTCCACAAAAAGATCTTTGTGTGAGGATCTTCCCTTGAGTCTTTCTTTTTCTCCCTCTGATCCAGGTTGCGTTCACAAGTCGTCTGACCGTATCTCCAGCATTTTCGCTTGGCTAATTAGCAATAGAGCCATTTAAAAGTTGTTTAAACGGAAGCAGCAGTCAGTATTGGAGGCAGTCCTCGATTTATGACAGTTCGTTTAGCGACGGTTCAAAATTACAACCGCACTGAACAAAGTGACGTGTGACCGTTTTTCACACTTAATGACGCTGGCAGCATCCCCGTGGTCGCATGATCGAAATTCAGATGCTTGGCGGCTGATTCGTGACAGTCACCACATCCCTGGGGTCACGTGATCCCCTTTTACGACCACCTGACAAGCAAAGTCAATCGGGGGGAAGCCAGGTTCACTTAAAAACCATGGTATTAACTAAATTGCAGTGATTCCCTTCACAATTGTGACCAAAATGGTCGTAAGATGAGGCAAAACTCACGTAACAAATGTCTCATTATGTCATGGACGTAAGTTGAGGACTACCCGTTAGTTGAGCATTTGCAGCCGTCCCGTTGCTAAAATGTTTTAATTAAGCTAATTAAAAAGCCTCGGCTTAAAACCACGGTAGAAATCGGAGTTCAGATTTTGTCTGAAAAATCAACTCTTTGAGATATTTCGTCCCCGATTCGTTTATCTGTCTTGGTGCTTTCTACTTCCTGAATTCGTAGCCTACATGGAATAAATGAATTGATGAATGAATCAATGGTTTTATGCATGTGTGTTTGTGTGTATGTGGTTTTAACTGTCAAAGCACCACTGATTCTTTGGCAGAAGGATTTGGGGGAGACTCCTTGAAAAGGACCTCTCATACCTTGTTTTCTGTTGATTTTTCTTTTTTGGGAAATCTCCACAGCGTGAAATGTGCAGTAAATCTGAAATCCCTGCATCAAAACAGTCCACCACCACCCCCCAAATAAAAAACCAATTTAAGCTTCAAAGCTGGGAATTCTGGGAATTGAAGTCCAAACCTTAATGTTGCTGTGCTTGAACATTGCTCTTAACTTCATTCTGCAAATTTGAATTCTTCCTTTCTTCTCCTTCCTATAATAAGATCGTTATAATGAGAAAGAACAACCTCTCAATTGGTCACAATTTAGAGGAATACAGTACTTTAATTGGTGTTTCTCTTATTCGACAATCTTGTCTGATGGCCTTGGGCATTTCTACCTTGGGCATTTCTACTAAAGGGAAGATTATCATTGCATAACCCTGGATGATTTTGATTCTCACTTGTTGCTTTCAGTTCTCCTTAGGCTCCCAAGCAAAGTGAATTATTAGCATTTGAGTACAGGTGGTCCTCAACTTACAACAGTTAGTAGTATAGTGACCGAAGTTATGATATCAATGAGAAAAATGACATGACTGATTTTCACATTTACGACCGTCGCAGCATCCCCGCGGTCACGTGCTCAAAATTCCTACGTTTGGCAACTGGCTCCTATTTATGACAATCGCAGTGTCCCGGGGAGTGTCCCGTAGTCGCCCTTTGCGACCTTAGGACAGGCCAAGTCAATGGTGAAGCCAGGTTTGCTTCACAAACCGGGTTATTAACTTCTCAACTGCAGTTGTGGCAGGAAAGGTCGTAAAATGGGGCAAAACTCACTTAACAAATGTTTCACTTAACAAATTCTGGGCTCGATTGTCGTAAGTTGAGGACTGGCCTGTATTGCAAGAAAAGCAGCATATTTGCGTGTCTCGGACTTTCAGTCCGCCAGAGGAGTGTTTCTCAACCAATAGGTTGAAGATGGTGTTAGTGTTAGATTCTAGGATGGGGTAGGCAACCTTGGCCCTTTTAGGACTTGTGGACTTCAACACCCAGAATTCCTCAGCCAGCATGGGAGAACTATGGCCCCTTCATGATTTGTGGACTTCAACTCCCAGAATTCCTGAGCCAGCATGGGGGAACTTTGGCAAGCAAGATGAGGCAAAAACTCACTTAACAACTATCTCACTTAGCAACAGGAATGTTGGGCTCCATTGTGGTCGTTGAGGACTACCTGTATTCTGTTATTCTGCTGTCCGTAAATAGTGAAGTGCCTTGGGAGTAGCAGGGCTGAAGTGCCATTTTTTTAAAAATTTTTTGCAGTGTTAAAGAAGTGAATCAATGGGGCAGAATAGTCCGGGATCCATAGGATGGGAAGTAGATGACTTGAAGGCCACGTTCAACTGGGGTAACATCTCATTTTCTGCTCACTAATTTATGTTAAAGTATTGGGATTTAATGGGCCACCTGCAAGGAGAAAATATTAGCCTCTCTTCCAGTGAGGTGATGCAAATTTTAATATGTATCCCAAAGGTGTTTTTTCAGGAGGCAACTGAACTTCCTTGTTTTTTTCTGAAGACATTTCACTTCTTCTCCAAGAAGCTTCTTCAAGCTCTGAGGAATGGAAAGATTTATATTCCCTGCAGGCAGCTGGCCATTTGCATTTTTTAGAGAATCGTTGAGGCCACTTGGAAGCTTGTCTTTGTCCTCAGGGTCACCTGAGGGATGCAAATGGGTATGGAGCCTTGTTGGAATTGCTGAAACATCCTACAGAAAGTACAACTCCACAACACAGTCCTTTCAGCAGTTCTAAAAAGGCTCCACACCCATTTGTACCACTCAGGTGACCCTCAGGACACAGATAATCCTCCAAGTGGCCTCAATGACTCTCTAAAACAGTGGTTCTCAACCTTTTTAATGCCGCAACCCCCAACCTGTCGTAAGTCGAGGACTAGTCAACTGGTCGTAAGTTGAGGATTACTCAACTGGTGCAGCACCGTTTGCAGAATGGGACTTTTGGCGGGCTCAGCAGGGCAAAGACAGCCTGGACAATTCCTATTGGCTTTTGAAAGCCAATAGAATTAGACTCTATTCCAGAGAGTCTATTCTATTGGCTTTCAAAAGCCAATAGAATAAAAGGGAGTAGCACAGCTAAGGAAAAGGGGGAAAAAATGGCAGACTGCATTGTTTGGTGACCCCCGTGAAATGGTCGTTCGACCCCAAATAGTGTCCTGACCCACAGGTTGAGAACCATTGCTCTAAAAGAAGGCAAATGACCAGCTGTCTGCAAGGAGTATAAATCCTTCCATTCCCCACCTTCCAGTCAGATCTGAAGAAGCTTCTTGGAGGAGAAGCGAAACATCTTCAAAGAAAAATAAATGTTACTCCAGTTGAACGTGGCATTCAGGTTTGCGGGATTTATCAGTACAGAGAATCCTCGACGTACAACAGTGTTTGTTTAGTGACCGAAGTTACAACAGCACTGAAAAGCGTAACTTACGGCCGCTTTTCACACTTAACAACCGTTGCAGTATTCCCTGTGGTTATTTGATCAAAATCCAGGTGCTTGGCAACTGATTCATATTTATGACAGTTCTATTGTCCTGGAGTCACGCGATCCCCTTTTGCGACCTTCTGACAAGCAAAGTCAATAGGGAAGGCTGATCCGGTTTTAATAGTTACGTTACTACCTTAACAACTGCAGCGATTTACTTCACAACTTATAGCAAGGAAGGTGGGCCAAATTCGCTTAACAAATGCCTTACTTAGCGGCAGAAATTTTGGGCTCAGTTGTGGTCGTTAAAGGTGGGCCAAACTCGCTTAACACATGCCTCACTTAGCGACAGAAATTTTGGGCTCAGTTGTGGTCGTTAAGTCAAGGACTACCTAAACAGCCATTATTAAACAGAGGCAGGAGGGAGGCGAGTGAGTAGCATCCCTGAGCCTGAATAATAATGGCGCGTAACTTAACATTTTTGAACTTCCTTATGCTCATTTGAGCCACTCTACTCTCCAAAAGCTTCTCTTAAGAATATTTGTTATGCCCGGCTCATAAGGTTCACCACTTGTGGTCTGGTTTTCTTTCAATAAAAATATGAATGGGTTACCTTTCGAAGGGTAACAAACTCTGGATTTTATCCCTGGGGCGTACACTTAACATTCTCATGTCGGACAAGAAACTGTAAATACATAACTCCTGCCAGGATTGGATGTCTCGTTCTAAAGTTAGTTGAAACCAATTAGGAAACCGACGTGCAGTTTTCCATCTACAGGTGTGTATTTTGTGTCCTGCTGCACCCGTCAAAAAAGCTAGAGCAGAATTTTCCTATACTATATAGGGATGTTTCATGTTGTCTGTGGAGATTCTACATCATCCAGGTCAGGGTTGTCCCAAAAAATGCTTTTTCAGGAGGCAACTGGATTTTCTTGTTTTTTCTCTGAAGACGTTTCCCTTCTCATCCTGCTTCTTCAGCTCTGACTGGATGGTGGGGAATGGAAAGATTTATACTCCTTACAGCAGTGGTTCTCAACCTTTTTAATGCCGCCACCCCCAACCGGTCGTAAGTCGAGGACTACTCAACTGGTCGTAAGTCGAGGACTACTCAACTGGTGCAGCACCGTTTGCAGAATGGGACTTTTGGCGGGCTCAGCAGGGCAGAGACAGCCTAGACAATTCCTGTTGGCTTTTGAAAGCCAATAGAATTAGACTCTATTCAAGAGAGTCTATTCTATTGGCTTTCAAAAGCCAATAGAATAAAAGGGAGTAGCATAGCTAAGGAAAAGAGGGGAAAAAATGGCGGACTGCGTTGTTTGGCGACCCCGTGAAATGGTCGTTCGACCCCAAATGGGGTCCCGACCCCCAGGTTGAGAACCACTGCCTTACAGAGAGCCGGTCATTTGCATTCTTTTATGTTTCATATTGCTTTGAATTTTTCTGTTTTTTTTTTTAAATGTATTCAAAGTGGAGGTTTGGAGAGACAAATAGATAATTCTGGGGAGAGAACTAGAGGCCTCTTCATATTTGTACATAATGTTCAGCTTGTTTTGTTACCATATTTTTTTTTTTTCCCCTCCTCATAGCAGTCAATTCACTTGCATGGACCTTTTTCCCCACTTAACCTTGGAACGTTCTAATTCTCTTGGCATTTAAAACTGGTTAACTGCAGTGGACTAACACCTGGTGTTTTTAGCTTTGACTGTTTAAATACTGTATTCCTTGTAAATTGAAGTTTAAAAAAACAAATGTTACGGCAGGTGCCAATATTTTTGTTAACGAAATGTTCAGTGTTGTTTCACTATGGTCTAGTCAGAACATTTAGTGTATATAATAAGCTGGGCCTGCGGCCTTTTTTTTTTTTTTAAATAAGCTCGGAGGCCTGATTGTGTAACTTTTTTTCCTTCATAATGTTTTTGTTTATAATATCTACTGTCCTTTCATATGAATATGACATGTACATTGTCATAATAAAAAGAAAAATTTAAATAAGCCGATGCACCAAGTACCTATCAGAAAAAGACATAAGGGCATCGTTTTAACTAAGTTGACATCTTATCATAAAAGATTGCAGCTTCATCAGATTTGCAAATAGCTTAAAACTTGCACTCCTGAAGTTAATACAGATTTAAAATTAGCAGAAAGGGAAGGAATAGAATTATAAGATGCACCGCAAACTTCACATAGATGTCAAGAGGGGCACTGGGGCCAGTAAATGCACAGCTTCAATCCAGTTGCCTCAACTCTACCCTGAATTAAGGGATTGTTGTTGTTGTTAGTTACGAAGTTGTGTCCGACCCATCGTGACCCCATGGACAACGTTCCTCCAGGTCTTCCTGTCCTCTACAATCTTCTGGAGTCCATTTAAGCTCACGCCTACTACTTCAGTGACTTCATCCAGCCACCTCATTCTCTGTCGTCCCCTTCTTCTCTTGCCCTCCATCTTTCCCAGCCTTAGGCCCTTCTCCAGTGAGTCCTTCCTTCTCATTAGGTGGCCAAAATACTTGAGTTTCAATTTCAGGATCTGGCCTTCTAAAGAGCAGTTGGAGTTGATCTCTTCTAAGACTTACCGGTTTGAACGCCTTGCAGTCCAAGGGACTCGCAGGAGTCTTCTCCAGCACCATAGTTCAAAGGCCTCATTTCTTTGGCGCTGGAATAAAGGGATTACAAGGTCATAAAAAGGGAATTTTATAGATAGACAGGCAGACAGACAGACAGATAGATAGATAGATAGATAGATAGATAGATAGATAGATAGATAGATAGATAGATAGATAGATAGATAAAGGAAGATAGATCAGGGGCCTGGAGGCTAAAACATATGAAGAACAGTTGCAGGAATTGGGTATGTCTAGTATAGTGAAAGCTAGGAGTGACATGATAGCAGTCTTCCAATATTTGAGGGGCTGCCACAAAGAATTGGGGGTCAACCTGTTCTCCAAAGCACCTGAAGGCAGGACAAGAAGCAACGGATGGAAACTAACCAAGGAGAGAAGCAACCTAGAACTAAGAAGAAATTTCCTGACAGTTAGAACAATTAATCAGTGGAACAATCTGCCTCCAGAAGTTGTGGATGCTCCAACACTGGAAATTTTTAAGAAAAGACTGGATAGCCATTTGTCTGGAATGTATAGAGTTTCTGGCCTGAGCAGGGGGTTAGACTAGATGACCCTTCCCAACTTTATTATTATTATTAACTCTGTTATTCTGAGGAGGATGGACACGACTATCTGAGAATTCATAGGCCGGTACTCATAGCAAACAAGTCTTGGCAATTCACTTAGTGCCAAGAAACGGGACGCCTCGCAGCGGTATTATCTTCTTAAGCATGTGCTACTTGATTTCATGTTTATGCATGTGTGAAAGAGGACAACTAACAGGAAGAGAAATGGACCCAATCCCAGCAACATTGAATGTCCCGTTGAGGGGGTCTACAAGGGCCAGGTTGTGGGGCAGATCACGCTGGGGTAGCACAAATGTGGTCACTGCAAGTTGACAGTGCAATGGCCCATGATCCATTCCATGGCATGACCACCCAAGTTTCAAAGGATGTTTTTTCCTTCCTTTGCTAAGGAGTTAATTTATGATGGACTAAAATATCATATATATGGGATGACATTTTAATTTTTCTCATATTTCCTGACAAAGAGAACAATTAACCAGTGGAACTGTTTGCCTCCAGAAGTTGTGGGTGCTCCATCACTGGAGGTTTTTAAGAAGAGACTGGATAGCCATTTGTCAGAGATGGTATAGGCTTTCCTGCCTGAGCAGGGGGTTGGACTAGAGGACCTCCAAGTTCCAACTCTGATGATGATGGTGATAATGTATCCGTTCGGGCTGCTTGCCTTATTTTACAGGTAGTCTTCAACTTACAACAGTTCATTTAGTGACCGTTCAAAGTCACAACGGCACTGAAAAATCTTGACTTATGACCGTTTTTCAGTTACGACCTTTGCAGCATCCCCATGATCATGTGATCAAAATTCAGATGCTTGACAGCTGGCTCATATTTATGACCGTTGCAGTTTTTTGTGGTCACGTGATCCCTTTTTGCGACCTTCTCACTTACAACGGTTCGTTCAGTGTCCATTCGAAGTTACAACCGCAATGAAAAAAAAGGACTTATTATCACATGTGGGAAGTCAGCCCCCAGAGAAGGAAATATTAAAAGGGCAGAATAATATATTTCCTCGAAAGATCTTAAAGAGGCAGAAAAGCATGCCCAGTTTTCTTAATAGCCCCAAGTCTCCCTCCCCCAAGCAGGAACCAGCTCTGTAGAAATGCAGATGTAATAATCCATTCAGGAAGGTTGGAGCCCTCCAGCTAGAAGCTTAGGAAGACAAAGACACCTAAAATCTACATCATCTTCTTCTTGTGCCATGTCCGTTATCGGATGTTGGTGATCATGTTGGTGATCCTGTTTTTATCAGCAGCCACACGAAAAAGTGCTGCTGAGTTTTGTCCAAACCAGTCATTAGATATTGATCTACATACCCCACCCAAACTCTAAGACAGGACATAATAGGATTAACCCACAGATGCCAAAGGGGCACACTCACTCAGGTCAAAGTACATGATTACAGGAAATACAAAGCCTCAAACAGGAACAGTAAACAATATCAAGAGCCCCAGAGAGTATAAAAAACCACTCCCGACATGTGCTTTTTCCCTTTTTTTTCCAGAGCCACCTTTCTGTCTGGCTCTCCTCTTCAATAAACTGCAACCTTCTTTCTAAAGCAGTCGCCATGTTGTTTATTCCTGGCTTGGACTGAACCATGATGAAGACTTTTCCTTCAACACACATTTTTCAGATTTACGACCACTGCAACATCCCCAAGGTCACATGCTCAAAACAGCAACTAAGTCATATTCATGACCTTTGCACCATCCCGATATCACATGATTTACAATAGCACATCTGGTGACCATTTGAAGTTACGCCACTGAAAAAAGTGATTTATGACCATTTTTTTAACACTTAACGACTTGCAGCATCCCCATTTGGTTAGAATTTGGATGCTTGGAAAGTGACTCATATTTATGACCATTGCAATCCCCTTTTGTGACCTTCTGACCAGCAAAGTCAATGGGGGAAATCAGATTCACTTAACCACCATGCTACTCACTTAACAACTTGCAGCAATTCACTTAGCGATTGTGGCAAAAACGGTCATAAATCAGGGCAGTGCTCACTTAGCAAGTGTCTCACTTAGCAACATAAATTTGGGACACAATTGTGGTCGTAAATCGAGAACCACCTGTATTAACCCCTTTACTTGCCCCTAAACCTACATCTGTTGGCCGTCTTTAAAAAAAAAATCAAGGCAAACGAATTGTCCCCTATTTGCAGGGCTTGCCCCCCCCCGCCCCAAAGTTTAAAGCCGATCTAGACACGGGGAAGCCCCAATTAAGCCTCGGTGCAAGCATCCCCACGAAGTCTTATCCCCTCCTTTGAAAACACTAGTATAAACGCGGTCCGTGTTTTGCAAAAATAATAATAATAAAAAAATTTGCAAACTTGGGGATTAAAGCACGGCGGCTGCCCGGCAGGCGGGCACAAGATCACGTGACCCCGCCACGATCGCCGCCGGGGAGCGTCGCCCTCTCCGTCTCTATGGTGACAGCAGGCCTCAGCGCGCCTGGCCTGGCGCTCTCCCCCCTCTCTATGGTGACGGCGAAAGGAAACGGCGAAGCGTCTCGGGTCAGCCTGGCGGGTTGTACTTCCGGTCTCGGCGGCTCCCGGCTGCGGTAGGCCTTGTGCTCGCTATGAGCTTCTTGAAGCGCATCCCGGAACCGAGCGAGGGGATCCGGCTGCGGAAACCCGATACGGAGGCCGTGCTCGGCGGACGCGGTCTGGGCACGGGCAGCCTGTACATTGCGGAGAGGTGAGGGCGTGTGGGTAGCCAAAGAGGCCTGCGGAACTCCCTTCCACTGGAAGGGCGGAGGGATACTCCTAAATCGGCCTTTTCGAAGGGCCGGGAGGCCGGACTTGTGCGTTTAATCTGTGGTCAGGTTTCTCCAACCTGGCGCCCTCCAAATGTGGCATCTGCAGCTCAGCATCTCCCATCCTTCGGAGGGGGGGAGGTCGAGGGGAGGCGGGACTTCCCCGCCTGCCACAATATAACTGCAGTTTCCATGAGTAATAATGGGCGTGAGGGGTCTCCGACTACTATGGGATCGCTAATTGCATTCATCAAATCGTAATTGCAATAATCGGGTGACTTTGGGCCAGTTTCTCTCTCTCAGCCCAGCCCACCTCACAGGGTTGTTGTGGGGAAAATAGGAGGAAGAAAGTACGTTGGGTATCCTCTCTGCCTGCTTTGAGTTAATTTGTATAAATAAAAAGGACAAAAGATGAGAGACAGATGATAGGTAGGTAGATTGATAGATATGTAGATAAATGGTATATATGTAGATAGATGATTGATAGATATGTAGATTGATAGATTATTGATAGATGTGTAGATATATGATATGTAAATAAATGATATAGATATGTAAATGATTGATAGATATGTACATTGATAGATTGATAGATATGTAGATAGATGATATGTAAATAAATGATATAGATATGTGGATGATTGATAGATATGTAGATTGATAGATGATTGATAGATGTGTAGATAGATGATATGTAAATAAATGATATAGATATGTAGATAGATGATTGATAGATGTAGAGTGATAGATGATTGATAGATATGTAGATAGATATGTAGATAGATGATTAATAGATATGTAGATATTGATATGTAGATAGATAGGATACATACATAATAGATAGGATACATAGATAGAAGATAAATATGTAGAAAGATAGATGATTGATAGATGCATAAATGATTGATAATTATAGATATGTAGATTGATAGATGATAGATAGATGGCTAGACAGACAGACAGATAGATATTTGAACCTTATAATAGCCAAGCATGTGGCATTCTTACAGTTTAAGCCAGTATTGTTCAAACATGGCAACAGTATGACACTTCAGTTCCCAGAATCCCCTGTACTGGCTCGGGACTTGGAAGGCCGGCCCTCTTAATGGGTCCACCTGTAAATGTCATTGAAAGACAGGTTGCTTCTGCCTTCAAGCTACAGCAGATATGATGGCAAAAACTGATCTCAGGATATACGTGGGGAAATGTGTAAACCCTTAAAGAGCTGTGTGTGAGATTCTAGCTGTTGGGCCACAACAATAGCAAAAATTGCCAAGCCCATCATGATTATTTATTTTATTTATTTATGAGACTTATATACCGCTTTAAGTGCAAGCACTCTCTAAGCGGTGTACACCAGTAAGCAATGTATATATATATTTACATTGCCCCCAACAATCTGGGTCCTCATTTTACCTACCTCGGAAGGATGGAAGGCTGAGTCAACCTTGAGCCGGTGAGATTTGAACTGCTGACCTGCTGAACACAGTCAGCTAAAGTGGCCTGCAGTACTGCACCCTAACTGCTGCGCCACCTCGGCTCATTCAGATTAGTGCTCATTCAGTTTCATATGGTTGCAGTCTGTGGTTTGAGATAGTTTCTGGTGGATAACTTCATTTTATATTGGTTTGTTTGTATGTTTCTGAACTCAAAGTGGTGAATAAACCGTTTAAAATGTTTATTTCTTTGTATCCAGCCCTCATTATTTTTATAAATAACTCAAAATGGCGAACATATACAACATAATTTCTTCCTCCTATCTCAGTGGTGGCGAACCTATGGCACGGGTGCTAGAGGTGGCACTCAGAGCCCTCTCTGTGGGCACGCGCGCCGTCGCCCCAGTCCTAGGCCTTCAGCTGGGTTTTATAAAACCTTTTCGCTCAATCAGTCCATTTCAACTTCTCACGGGAAAAAAAAGATCTTGCAAAGTTGGAATTGATTAATTGAACTTTTTAGTCCCACCCAGTCTGCCATTACCACTGCAGCCACGCCCATCCAATGGGCCACGCCCACCCAGCACCCGACGATGCATAAGTGGGTTTTGGGTTGCAGTTTGGGCACTCGGTCTCTAAAAGGTTCACCATCACTGTCCTATCTTCTCCATGACAATAACCTTGTGAGGTGGGTTGACCTGAGAGGGTGACCGGCCCAGCACTGAATCACTCTTCTGAATAATCCTGACTAATACTCCTTCTTCCTGTGCTCATTAGCATTTGTGTCTTGGATCCAGATTTTATTCCATAGCAGCTTTTTTTTTAAAAAAAAAAAATCAAATATGTGATTGTCATGGCTCAGATAGATGTGAACTGTGGTTTCAAAGTAGTTTGGTGTAAAATTCTGTTCTCGTCAATTCAGTTACCACTTATTTTTCTGTTTGCTTTGCACTTTTAGTCGTCTGTCATGGATAACAGATTCGGGCCTTGGATTCTCATTGGACTATCCCATCATAAGTTTACATGCCATCTCCAGGGACTTGAATGCTTACCCGTGGGAACACTTGTATGTCATGGTGAATGCCAAGTTTGAAGGTAAGGAGGTCTAGTTAGCAATAGCCCTTAGACTTATCACTTCACAATGCTTTTACGGCCCTTTCTAAGTGGTTTATAGTCAGCATATTTGCCCCCAACAATCCTCATTTTTCTGACCTGGGAAGGATGGAAGGCTGAGTTAACCTTGAGCTGGTGAGTATCGAACTCCCGGCTGTGGGCAGAATAAGCCTGCAATGCTGCACCACCATGGCTTCCTTCCTTCCTTCCTTCCTTCCTTCCTTCCTTCCTTCCTTCCTTCCTTCCTTCCTTCCTTCCTTCCTTCCTTCCTTCCTTCCTTCCTTCCTTCCTTCCCAATAGCTCTTAGAGTTATATACCGTTTCACAGTGCTTTACAGCCCCCTCTAAGCGGTTTACAGATTGCCCCCAACAATCTGGATCTTCCTTTTACCGACCTCAGAAGGATGGAAAGCTGAGTAAACTTTGAGCCGGTCAGGACCGAACTCCTAGCTGTGGGCAGAGTTAACAATAGCAATAGCACTTAGACTTATATACCGCTTCATAGTGCTTTACAGCCCCTCTCTAAGCGGTTTATGGAGTCAGCATATTTGCCCTCAACAATCTGGGTCCTCATTTTACTAACCTCAAAAGGAGGAAAGGCTGAGTCCACCTTGACTGCAATATATCTGTATACCCATTGAATAAAAGGCTATAGAAGAAAATAAAGTTGCTATCTAAAGAATGTCGGACTATGTCTTAATGTCATGATCAAAAGCTTCCTGGGCTAGTGATACAAATGGCATTTTGGACTGGGGGAACAGCTTGTTGTTGAAAACTTCTTCAGAGGTTGGGTGTTGATAAGATTCTCATAAGCTGCTGAGCTTCCAGCGATAAAGCAGTGACTTGTGGAAACCCATTTTTTCTAGTTCTTTATTCTCTTGAATGTCTCCCTCCCTCTCTTTTCTCTTTCTTCCTCTCCCTTTCATTTTCTCTTCCTTTTTTCATTTTTTCCCTCTCTCTTTTTCTCTTTCTTTCTTTCTCTTGCCCTCCCTTCCTCCCTTTTTTCTTTCATTCCTTACATTAGAAACCAAAATTGTGTAGGCGACACCTAGTTATTGGACTTTAGTTATTATCTCTGGCTATGTTAGCTGGACACGACAGCGGGAGTTCCCAGGTGGTCCTACCTCTTTGAAGAAGTGAGGCAGAAATGCCAGGTTGCTTAACGCGCATCTTCATTTTTGATTCCTCAGCAGAAGAATCCAAAGACAGTCCCGTACCAGAGGAGGAAGAGGAGGAGAGTGACGACGAGCTTGAACCCATCTCAGAATTCCGATTTGTACCCAGCGACAAATCAGCATGTAAGTTGGAAAAACAGATGAGAAACTTGGAACACGCTAGTTTGGGCACGGAGAACATATCCTGAGTGAGCTGAGGGAGGGAGTCAAGCCCGTAATGTATTCATTCATTCAGTTCAATTCATTCATTCATTCCATTCATTCATTCCATTCGTTTCCCACCTTTATTATTTTCACAAATAACTCAAGGTGGCAAACATATCCCTATATATCTTTCTCCTCTTTTCCCCACAACAACAACCCTGTGAGGTGAGATGGGCTGAAAGAGAGTCTGGCCCAAAGTCACCGATGAGTAGTTGACTTTCATGGCTAAGGCGGGATTAGAACTCACCATCTCCTAGCGATTGGCCCAAAGCTGCCCAGCTGGCTTTCGTGCCTAAGATAGAACTAGAACTTACCTTCTCTTGGTTTCCAGCCTGTTTGCCTTACCGAGTAAACCAAATAGCTTGGTTGTTTTTTTTCAGAATAATGCTGGCACACATCTAACTGGCAAGCAAATACTATAATTCTGATATATCCTCCTCCTCCTCCTTTTCCTCCTCGTAAACCCCCACTCTCTTCTAGCACTGATGAGGTTACCTGGTTAGGTAATGAAAGGTTTGCAAGAAATCAGCCAAAGTCAGAGAGCACGAAGAACTCCACAGTCGTCGTCGTCATTGTCCTCCACCACCACCACCTCCTCCTCCTCCTCCTCCTCCTCCTCCTCCTCCTCCTCCTCCTCTTGTTTTCTAGCACTGGTGATGTTACCTCGTTACGTAATGAAAGTGTCAACGCTGCTAATATTGAATATTCTTGCTTTGACAAAATATGCAGAACTGTCTGGTATTTTTAGAGTTAATTCAGATGACTGAGAAAGGGGAGGAGAATTATAAGGAAAGCCCCGAGGAAAAGGAACAGGAAGTGAATCTTTGCCCTCCAGGTTAATTGGAAGATGTGAATCATGACCCCAAAATAGGGGAGGGGAAACGCCTGGAATGTTATGTGCGAAGGAAGGGAAATTCAGATCTTGGCATCCACCGTGCCGTGCTGACACCCCTCTACACTAATAAAAGGCTTTTTAGGTTAAACCATGCCTGAAAGTTCTTTGAAGTGTTTCATTAGTCAGACACATGACAGAAAGATTTGCAAGAAATCAGCCAAAGTCAGAGAGCACGAAGAACTCCTCCTCCTCCTCTTGTTTTCTAGCACTGATGACGTTACCTAGTTAGGTAATGAAAGGTTTGCAAGAAATCAGCCAAAGCAGAGAGCACGGAGTCCACAGTCCTCCTCCTCCTCCTCCTCCTCTTTTCTAGCACTGGTGATGTTACCTAGTTGGGTCATGAAACGTCTGCAAGGAAACCACCAAGTTCAGAGAGCACCAACGACCCCACATGTCAACCTCCGAGCTACATATATTCTCCTTTATTCGTAACACGTCTTAAAGTTCCCACAGTTGAGAAACGTTGCAGTCCAGGGCCAGGTGCTTTAACAACCTGTTAAAATACCTTCATGGAGCAGCCCCCGAGTGAGTCGATTTTGCCGTTGTGTTTTTCACTTAGTGGAGGCCATGTTCACTGCCATGTGTGAATGCCAAGCCCTGCATCCCGACCCGGAAGACGAAGACTCGGATGGCAATTACGACGGTGATGAATATGAGCTTGAGGCTCACGGTAAGCAGGGCTTGGAGGTGCATGATGTGTTGTAATTTCCCACTGACCTTGATCCAGGTTAGGTCACATTAACTGGCAGTTTTGTATCTGTATTAAGAGACCCTCCCCCCCCCAAAAAAAGATTAATTGGTTAATAATCATTTTAGTCTAACAGGTAGTCCTCACTTAATGACTGCTCGCTTACTGACTGTTTGAAGTTACGGACCTTCCCAGAGCTACTTATGACCTTAATAATAATAATAAAGTTGGAAGGGACCTTGGAGGTCATCTAGTCCAACCCCCTACTCAGGCGGGAGACCCTATACCATTTCAGACAAATGGCTGTCCAGTTTCTTTTTAAAAGCCTCCAGTGATGATGATGATGATGATGATAAAGTTGGAAGGGACCTTGGAGGTCATCTAGTCCAACCCCCTACTCAGGCAGGAGACCCTATACCATTTCAGACAAATGGCTGTCCAGTTTCTTTTTAAAAGCCTCCAGTGATGATGATGATGATGATAAAGTTGGAAGGGACCTTGGAGGTCATCTAGTCCAACCCCCTGCTCAGGCAGGAGACCGTGTACCATTTCAGACAAATGGTTGTCCAGTCTCTTCTTAAAAACTTCCAGTGTTGGAGCACTCACCGCTTCTGGAGGCAGGTGGTTCCACTGGTTAATTGTTCTCACTGTCAGGAAGTTTCTCCTTAGTTCTAGGTTGCTTCTCTCTTCTCTGTATGAAAGTACCTTGTAGCTTTGAACACAGCCTTGTTCCTGGGGTCATGTGATTGTGTTGTGGGTGCATTTATGGCCATTTGCCATGCCCTAGGGTCATGTGACTTTGTGTTTGGGGGTCTTTTTGTTTTGATTTGTTTTACTAATTTCTGGTGTTTAGTTCCAGTTTCTGGCAAACAACATCCATTGGGAAAAAAACAGACTTTCTAAAGGACTGCAGTGTTCACTTAATGACTGTTGTTTTTGCTTAAGGACTGCAGCTTGGGTGACTTATTGAAGTAATTCCGTGAAAAAATCATAATCATAAAGTTGGAAGGGACCTTGGAGGTCATCTAGTCCAACCTCCTGCTCGGGCAGGAAACCCTATGCCATTTCAGAAAAAATAGTTGTCCAATCTCTTCTTAAAAACTTCCAGTGTTGGAGCATTCACAAGCAGTTCCACTGGTTAATTGTTCTCACTGTCAGGAGGCTTCTCCTTAGTTCTAGGTTGCTTCTCTCCTTGATTAGTTTCCATCCGTTGCTTCTTGTCCTGCCTTCAGGCGCCTTGGAAAATAGCTTGACTCCCTCTTCTTTGGGGCAGCCCCGGAGATACTGCCACCATGTCCCCCCTTGTCCTTCTCTTCATTAAACCAGGCATACCCAATTCCAGCAATCGTCCCTTGTATGTTTTAGCCTCCAGTCCCCTGATCATCTTTGTTGTACTTCTCTGTACTCTTTCCAGAGTCTCAACATCTTTTTTACATTGTGGTGACCAAAACTGGATGCCGTACTCCAAGTGTGGCCTCACCAAGGCCTTGTAAAGTGGTATTAATGCTTCACCTGATCTTGATTCTATCCCTCTGTTAATGCAGCCTAGAACTGTGTTGGCTTTTTTGGCAGCTGCTGCACACGACTGGCTCCTATTTAAGTGATTGTCCAGTAGGACTCCGAGGTCCCTCTCACAGTTACTACAGGAGTAGTACAGGAAATCCTGGATTTACGACCACCATTGAGCCCCAAAATTTCTGTTGTTAAGCGGGACGTTTGTTAAGTGGCTTTTGCCCCATTTTACTACACTCCTGTTCTGCACTAATTTACAATCTTCCTTACCACAGTGGTTAAGTGGATCAGTGCAGTTGTTAGTAACACGATTGTTAAGTGAATTCAGCTTCCCCCATTGACTTCACTTGTCAGAAGGTCGCAAAAGGGGATCACATGACCCCGGGGATGCCGCGAGCCCCCCTAAGCATGAGTCGGCTGCCAAGTGTCTGAGTTTGGATCACGTGACCAGACCCCCCTTGTGTTCTCTCTACACCAGTGGTTCTCAACCTTTTTAATGCCGCGACCCCCCAACCGCTCGTAAGTCGAGGACTACTCAACCGGTCATAAGTCAAGGACTACTCAACTGGTGCAGCACCGTTTGCAGAATGGAACTTTTGGCGGGCTCAGCAGGGCAGAGACAGCCTGGACAATTCCTGTTGGCTTTTGAAAGCCAATAGAATTAGACTCTATTCAAGAGAGTCTATTCTATTGGCTTTCAAAAGCCAATAGAATAAAAGAGAGTAGCAGAGCTAAGGAAAAGGGGGGAAAAAATGGCGGACTGCGTTGTTTGGCGACCCCCGTGAAATGGCCGTTCGACCCCCAAATGGGGTCCCGACCCACAGGTTGAGAACCTCTGCTCTAAGGCTAACGTGCATTTTTGCGTTTTCTGTTCTTGGCACAGAAATTGGTCAAGGCGATATCCCCTCCTTCTACACGTACGAAGAAGGCTTGTCCCATTTAACGGCCGAGGGCCAAGCTACGTTGGAGAGGCTGGAGGGCATGCTGGCCCAGTCCATTAGCACCCAGTACCACATGGCTGGGGTGAGAATGGAAGATACTCTCGGGGAATTTGAAGGTAGGAATTCACCTTGTAGTTTTTCTGGACCCAGGTTGGAGTTATCTTGAGGGCAGTCTCCGGTCAGGCTTTGAGGCGGGGGTCTCCGGAGACCCCCGTGACTTGACCCTGCTCTTAACTCCGCCGTCCCCTTCCTTGCTATTTCGGGTTGGGTTCCTCAGCCTTGGCAACTTAAAAAGACTTGTGGATTTCAACTCCCAGGGTTCCCCCAGCCAAAATGGCTGGACTAAGGATTTCTGGGAGTTGAAGTCCACAAGTCTTCCAAGTTTCTACGTTTGGAGACCTGCTTTGAGAAGACAGGACTATCTATCGTTGGTGTCCCGTTCTCCAATTGGGCTGCACACCTTTTTTTTTTTTTAAATAATAATAATAATAATAATAAAGTTGGAAGGGACCATTGGAGGTCATTTAGTTGCAAGCTTGACACTTCCCACTGAGGCAAGGCTTCCTAAGTTTAATAATAATAATAAAGTTGGAAGGGACCATTGGAGGTCATCTAGTCCAGCCCCCTGCTCAGGCAGGAAACCCTATACCATTTCAGACAAATGGCAATCCGGTCTGTTCTTAAAAACTTCCAGTGTTGGAGCATTCACAACTTCTGGAGGCAGGCTGTTCCACTGATTAATTGTTCTCACTGTCAGGAAATCTCTCCTTAGTTCTAACTTGCTTCTCTCTTCGGTCAGTTTCCATCCGTTGCTTTTTTCCCTATGTGCTTTTTAATTTATAAGCCATCTGTCAGTTACCCACTGCATTGTTATGTGCTTGATTTATATGGAGCCTAAATTCCCCCTTGTAGAGCAGGAATGTAAGTCGAGGCATCCATGTGATCAATCCAATTTTATGACCCAGAGGTGCTTTTTTTTCACGAGGTTAAATGGACTTCCTTGGTTTTCTTTGAAGATGTTTCGCTTGTCCTCCAAGAAGCTTCTCCAGCTCTGACTGGATGGTGGGGAATGGAAGGATTTATACTCTTTCCAGATAGCTGGTCATTTGCATTCTTTTTAGAGAGTTGTTGCAGCTGCCAAAAAAGCCAACACAGTGCTAGGCTGCGTTAATAGAGGGATAGGATCAGGTGAAGTGTTAATACCACTTTACAAGGCCTTGGTAAGGCCACACTTGGAATCCTGCACCCAGTTTTGGTCACCACGATGTAAAAAAAAATGTTGAGACTCTAGAAAGTGTGCAGAGAAGAGCAACAAAGATGATTAGGGGACTGGAGGCTAAAACATATAAGGAACGCTTGCTGGAATTGGGCATGTCTAGTTTAATAAAGAGAAGGATGAGGGGGGACATGATAGCAGCCTTCCAGTATCTCAGGGGCTGCCCCAAAGAAGAGGGAGTCAAGCTATTCTTCAGAGCACCTGAAGGCAGGACAAGAAGCAACGGGTGGAAACTAAACAAGGAGAGAAGCAACCTGGAACTAAGGAGAAACTTCCTGACAGTGAGAACAATTAACCAGTGGAACAACCTGCCTCCAGAAGCAGTGAATGCTCCAACACTGGAAGCTTTTAAGAAGAGACTGGACAGCCATTTGTCTGAAAAGGTATAGGGCAGTGGTGGTGAACCTATGGCACGGGTGCCAGAGGCGGCACTCAGAGCCCTCTCTGTGGGCACGTGCACCGTCGCCCCAGTCCTCGGCCTTCAGCTGGGCTTTATAAAACCTTTTCGCTTTAGGCCTCCGCTGCCGTGTGCAAAAAAAAAAAAAAAGGTTCAATCAATCAGTCAATTTCAACTTCTCGTGGGGAAAAAAAGATCTTGCAAAGTTGGAATTGATTGGTTGAACTTTTTAGTTTAGCCACGCCCACCCAATGGGCCACGCCCACCCAATGGGCCACACCCAGCCAACGGGCCACACCCTCCCGGCACCCAACTATGCATGGGTTTGGGGTTGCAGTTTGGGCACTCGGTCTCTAAAAGGTTCGCCATCAGTGGTATAGGGTTTCCTGCTTGAGCAGGAGGTTGGATTAGATGACCTCCAAGGTCCCTTCCAATTATTTATTATTATTATTATTATTATTCCAATTTTGTATTATTATTATTATTACTACTACTACTACTACTACTATTACTACTACTACTATTACTACTACTACTACTACTACTACTACTACTACTACTACTACTACTACTATAACATCTTCAAAGAAAAAACAAAGTCCAGTTGCCTCCTGAAAAAGCATCTTTGGGGCAACCAGGACAGAGAACCTCCACAGACCAATTTGATGACCATTTTTTTATGGTGGTCTTTTAAAGCACATTTTTTGTGGTGGTCAAGTGAGCCCATTCATTCCTTTGGCTGGGAAAAGACTGGAAACTGGCAAAAAAAAAATATGGCCAATCACGGTCCCCTGACTGTAGCACACGCCAAGCGACGGTAAAAGGGAGCTGGTTGCCGAATGACTGAAATGTCGTGTGGTAGCGGGGGAGGGGTGCGGCTGGAATTCTGCGCCCAGGTCATAAGTACCTTTTGGGTCCATAGTAACTTTGAACCCTCACTAAGTAGCCAGTTGTTAAAACGAGGACTACCAGTATAGGTAATCCTCGGCTTACGACCACAATGGAGCCCAGCATTTCCATTGCTAAGCGAGACAGTCGTCAAATGACTTTTGCCCCCATTTTACGACTTTCCTGCCGCAGTTGTTAAGTGACTCCTTGCAGTTATTATGGTTGTTAAGTGGATCCGGCTTGCCCTATTGACTTTCCTTGCCTGAGGGTCACATGACCCCCCCCGGGACACTGCAACCGTCACAAATATGAGTCAGTTGCCAAGCGTCCACATTTTGATCGCATAGACCAGGGGTAGGCAACCTTGGTTCTTTTATGACTTGTGGACTTCAAGTCCCAGAATTCCTCAGCCAGCGTGCCTGGCTGAGGAATTCTGGGACTTGAAGTCCACAAGCAGGGGTCTTCAAACTTGGCCCTTTTTATGTCTTGTGGACTTCAACTCCCAGAATTCCTGAGCCAGCCATGCTGACCCAGGAATTCTGGGAGTTGAAGTCCACAAGTCATGAAGGGGCCATAGTTCCCCCATGCTGGCTCAGGAATTCTGGGAGTTGAAGTCCACAAGTCATGAGGGGGCCATAGTTCCCCCATGCTGGCTGAGGAATTCTGGGAGTTGAAGTCCGCAAGTCATGAAGGGGCCATAGCTTCCCCCATGCTGACTCAGGAATTCTGGGAGTTGAAGTCCACCAGTCATAAAAGAGCCAAGGTTCCCTACCCCTGGCATAGACCGTGGGGATATTGTAAACGGTCGTAGGTGTGAAAAAACTGTCCTTTTTTCAATGCCATTGTATCTTCAAATGGTTGTTAAGCAGACGGTCATAAGTCGAGCAGCATCTCCAGTCTGTTGATGTTTTTGCTTTCAGATGGAATGGAAGTCGATGCGGGCCCAGTAGTGACGGGACAGTTTGAGGATGCCGACGTTGATCATTAAGAAAGGTAGGACCAATGGCCAGGTTGACACTCCTCGTTAAGTCTTTCTCCATTTGATTTCATCCCTTGGAGCCTCCGCTGATGGAATGGAATGGAATAGAAAATATGGAATGGAAAATATGGAATGGAATTGAATGGAATGGAAAATATGGAATGCAATGGAATAGAATAGAAAATATGGATGGAATGGAAAATATGGAATAGAAAATATGGAATGGAAAATATGGAATGGAAAATATGGAATGGAATGAAAAATATGGAATGGAATGGAAAATATGGAATGGAATGGAAAATATGGAATGGAATAGAATAGAAAATATGGAATGGAATAGAATGGAAAATATGGAGTGGAATGGAAAATGTGGAGTGGAATGGAATAGAATAGAAAATATGGAATGGAAATACATTAAGAAACTGCAGCTTCCTGCAATAACTCCAGCAATGT
Organism: Crotalus adamanteus; assembly: GCA_039797435.1. NCBI lineage: Eukaryota > Metazoa > Chordata > Lepidosauria > Squamata > Viperidae > Crotalus > Crotalus adamanteus. The sequence continues at coordinate 122,436,135 of CM077921.1, forward strand.
TACAAAAAAACTGCGCTACTCGGAACATCTTACATTTTAAGGAGGTACCTGGTTGACACCTAGGATGCTGGTAGCAACCCGTGTCAGCCATCAGCGCCAGCCAGTTTGAATGTTCAGTTGACTGAGGTTCATGTCTAATGAATAAAAGGTAATAATAATAATAAGTTGGAAGGGACCTTGGAGGTCATCTGGTCCAACCCCCTGCTCAGGCAGGAAACCCTGGTTCTCCAGTCTCTTCTTAAAAACTTCCAGTGTTGGAGCATTCACCGCTTCTGGAGGCAGATTGTTCCACTGGTTAATTGTTCTGTCGAGAAGTTTTTCCTTAGTTCTAGGTTGCTTCTCTCCTTGATTAGTTTCCATCCGTTGCTTCTTGTCCTGCCTTCAGGCGCTTTGGAGAATAGCTTGACATTCCCCCCCCCCTTTTCTTTGGGGCAGCCCCTGAGATATTGGGATGCTATCATGTCCCCCCTTGTCCTTCTCTTCATTAAACTAGACATACTAGACATACCCAATTCCAGCAACCGTTCCTCGTATGTTTTAGCCTCCAGTCCCCTAATCATCTTTGTTGCTTTTCTCTGTACTCTTTCTAGAGTCTCAGCATCTTTTTTACATCGTGGTGACCAAAACTGGATGTAGCATTCCAAGTGTGGCCTTACCAAGGCATTGTAAAGTGATATTAACACTTCACCTGATCCTGATTCTATCCCTCTGATGTATGTTACTTGTTTTGTGTTCTAAAATTCAATAAACCTCTGGATCCTAAAAGGAGAGTTTTTGTGGTGTGCTTTTTCTTTGCCTTTAACGAGTTTTTCCCTGACATACTTGAAAACCAATGTGAAAAAGTGTCAGGAGATCCCTGGTGCTGGATTGGCGCATCATGTTATCAGGCTATGTTCTTTTTAATCTGTTTTCTGTTTTGTTTTGTTTTATTTTTCCCTGAAATGCAGCGTCTTGTGTCTTTCAGATTCTCCAGGGCGTCTTCCAAGACTGACAAGCTTACCAGAATGACCATGGTTCTCCTATAAGACCTAAACGTGAAGACTGTAAATGGTTTTGTAGCTGTGCTTATAAACATGATTTGACTTTTTTTCATACACATACATGCAACACACACACAGGGGCAATTATATCTTGGCTCTGATTGGAGATTAATTATGGCTTACAGGCCGAGGGCCTTTACATGATATACTAAAGTAGGGATGTCCAACTTCGTCAACTTTTAAGACTTGTAGACTTCAACTCCCAGAATTCCCTAGCCAGCCATGCTGGCTGGGGAATTCTGGGAGCTGGAAGTCCACAAATCTTAAAGTTGCCAAGGTTGGATAGCCCGACACTAGAGGAATAAAACTGTCACTTAGAACAGAATTCTAGATTCTTCCTGAATCGTTCCCATATGTTTCATGCTTGTTTGACTTCAGCCAGGTTCACACAACAAGAATTGTTATGCTAGTAGTATGTAGAGGGGTTAGCCAGTGCAACGACAGAGGTGCAAAGTCAGGGAAATTGTGGAAACCCTGCGAAGAATTGACTCCGTCTCTCTGAGGATCTTGTATTACGTTTCTGAGGGCCTCTTTTGGCCCCGAGCAGATGGTTCTGCGCCACAGATAAATCTTGTTATTTCTGTTATTAATACAAATGAAGTGGTTCAATAAAGATAATTTTTGTACCTTTAATAGCTGAGCTGTTTATTGCTGGGAACTTATTTTTCAGGTGACTGTTCTGTCTAAAACCTACTGGTGTTCATGCTGATGTGTGAATAGGGGAACCTTTGTCAATTCCTGTAGTAACTATGGTAAAGATACTAAATGAGCATTTGTAACTCAAGGATTATCTTTACTGCCATCTGATTATGTGAAATGCAGCAAGTCTCCCTGATATCATTATGAAATTATGGATATGAGTGAATGTTTGGGGGTTTAAAGTCTGGGGGAGGCAAAAAAACATTTGAGAGGAGTAAAAGTAAACTGTTGTTTATTAAGACAATATCCATTTTTTTTACTCTTTAAGTCAATATTAACCACCTACGTACGTTGTGGATATTTTGTTCAGGTTCAACTCATTTTTAAGGCAGGGACATGCCATGTTCAAGTTTCCAGAGGATAAGGGAAATTAAAGATGATGTTTCTAATCCAGTTAGTGCAAAGATTAGAACTCAGTACCCCAGCCCCCCCATTCTCTGCCTGCTTTACTGAAGGAATATTTTGAAGCCTCGCTTCTGTAATAGCACTGCAGTATCAAGCAATTATAACAAGTCAAATGTATACCATACGAACTCTTGCAGCAGGAATTTAGCCCTTATTTCGAAAGAGACGACCATTACATTAACAGAAATCCTTCAGTTGGGATTCAAGGACAGCTGATGGCACTTTGTCTTCCCTTCAATATTCTTTGAATATAAACCATGCCAAAAAAAACCCAAAACAACAAAACCCTCACCAAAATTTCCATCCACCAAAAATTTTAAGACACTTTAAGAAAAAAAAAAAACTGGGTAGTTCCAGGCAACAGCCTGTCAACTGTAATTCACATGAGGGCATTTTTAAAGTCCAAAAGACAAAAACATCTTTACAATTCTTCCACTTTAACTGGGTCAGAAATTTCATTGTTTTCCTGAAACTAACCCTTCGATTCTTTCTAAATGTTAGCACCATTGTTAGATTGGGGAGGAGGGGGGGGGCGAAATCTAACAGAATTAACTAACAGAACAAAACAGAAACTTTCATATAAATAAAGCAGAAATTCTGGAAGGAATACATGAGCTCCAGATGAGATGCTAACACAATTATGGCACAGTCTTGTGTTTTGCTTTGTAAGCTGCTGAGTTTCCACACTGCGCAAATGCTCCGTGAAATTATTTGACTGACACACAAAATCTTGAAGCATTTGGGAAGCCAATCTGATTGTCACATCTGGATATGATTCTCATTTTCATATCATTTGCAACTTTTAACAATAAAGAGATCCTCAAAAAAAAAGTAATTGTTCAGTCCTGAGTTGATGATATAGCTGCTGGGTTTTGTGTTTTTTTATATGCGTAAGATGCATGCATAAAACTGTGCTTTAAAAACTATCATTTATACAAAGGTGGTTCACACTTTTTTAAAAAAAAAAATAGTATCAAATACTTGGAGAAATGTTTCTTATATGAGCTAGTAGAAACAATATTCTGTTAACTGCTTTAGGAAGAAGAAATTTAAATAATTTTGGATAACCCACAAAAGAATCCCAGAATTGCAGATTTAAGACTTATTTAGGATGTAGCTTAGTAAATCATTTTCAAGGCCGGTGTGTCTCAAACCTAGCAACTTTAGGATATGTGGACTGCAAACTCCCAGAATTCCCCAGCCAGGGATGGCTGGGGAATTCTGGGAGTTTGAAGTCCACATATCCAAACTAGTGGAGGTTGAAAAACAGTGTTCTAAACATCAAGCAAAATGTACTTCATTGTCTTTAATTATGACCATTTGCTCAATGTTTTAGCTTCTATCTTATTCCCAAGGTACATTGTTACTAATGAAAAAATATATTTTTTTCTATGACACTTGTTTTTGTACATTTTTTTTAATGGATTGTTTTCTCTTAAAAGATCCACTCGTTATCTCCTGAAAAAGATGGATTGTGCATAAAAACCAAGATAACTTCCCTTTAACAGGCGTGGGCGTTCAGGGTTCCAATTTTTGAAAACAGATCCTGGTACCTTAAACGTTTTAAAGCATGGGAACCTACCAGACCTTAAAACCCCATGCTCAAAATCGACCTCTAAAAGATGTTAGAAGACTTCCAACATCAGTCTCCAGGAAAGGGAGAGAAAAACTGCATTGTCTGTTTTGGTAAATGAGATGCTTAAACTTCTGTTTTCTCAGATTCAAATATCTCTGTACAGCCCAGGGAGAACTTCATCCCATATAACAGATACGAGCAAAGATCCTGAAAGAAAGAAAAAATAAATAAAAGACTTTTGAGGTATTTGAAAAAGGGAAGAAAAAAGCAGATTAAAATATCTCAGGGGCTGCTCCAAAGAAGAGGGAACCAAGCTATTTTCCAAGGCCCCTGAAGGCAGGACAAGAAGCAACGGATGGAAACTAGCCAAAGAGAGAAGCAACTTAGAACTGAGGAGAAATTTCCTGACAGAACAATTAACCAGTGGAACAACCTGCCTCCAGAAGCTGTGAATGCTCCAACACTGGAAGTTTTAAAGAAGAGACTGGACAGCCATTTCTCTGAAAGAGAATAGGGTTTCCTGCCTGAGCAGGGAGTTGGACTAGATGACCTCCAGGGCCCCTTCCAACTGTATTATTATTATTATTATTATTATTATTATTATTATTATTATTATTATTATTATTATTATAAAATAAGAGTGGACGCTCCTGGGTTGAACAATTTCCAAAAAGTGAACTATTTTTGGTTGGTACCGTATGGGCAGCCCTCCATTCGTTTAGTGACCATTTGAAATCTCAGCAGCACTGGAAAAAGTCGCCTAGGACCCTTTTTCACACTTACGACCATTGCAGCATTCCCATGGTCACGTGATCAAAATTCAGACGCTTGGCAACTGACTCCTATTTATGATGGTCGCAGCGTCCCCAGGGTCACGTGATCCCCTTTTGCGACCTTCTGACAAGCAAAGTTGATAGGGGGCAAGGCAGACTCACTTAGCAACCGTGTTATTAACTTAACAGCTGTGGCGATTCGCTTAATAACTGTCCAGAAAGGTGGTAAAATGGGGCCAATCTCACTTAGTAACTCTCTTGCTTAGCAACAGAAATTTTAGGCTCCATTGTGGCCGTACGTCAAGCACTACCTGTAATTTGGAACCCTTTAATAGCCCAATGATAAGCAATCTAGAATTAAGGAGAAACTTCCTGACAGGACAATTAACCAGTGGAACAGCTTGCCTCCAGAATTCGTGGGTGCTCCATCACTGGAGGTTTTTAAGAAGAGACTGGACAGTCACTTGTCTGAAATGGTATGCTCTCTTGCTTAAGTGGGGGGGCTGGACTAGAAGACCTCCAAGGTCCCAGCTCTATTCTGATGCAGAAATGGGGGAGGGTCCTATTTTATCCAGTATCAGACACAAAAGCCTTATTCTAAGATTCCCTTTGTAAAGCGGCTCCTCTCTTGTTTTATACCAGACATGTCAAACAGAAGGCCTGGGGGCTGGATGCGGCCTGCGAAGTGGATTCATGTGGCCCGCAAAGCCATCCTGAAAACAGTGAGGGAACGGCCCCCGCTGCCTTGGCCCTGGCCCAGGCCGACCGGGACCCAATGTACAATTTTGTGGTGGCCATCTATGCTGAAATGCATTCAGTCTTAGCTCCACTAGGCCGTCTAGAAACAGCGAGGAACCGGCCCCTGCCGTGTCGGCCCCGCCCCCTGGGTGCATGCTGGGGAGGGGTCCCTCTTTGTGAAGAATGAAGAAATGGACCATGCCTTGGCGCTTGCCCCGGTCCCACCCCCTTCTGCCAGAGACCCTCAGATCTGTCCCACTCCTGCCCAGGCCCCCCACAGGCACCCTTGACGCGAACGATGTAGAGCTGGCCACACCCACCCAGTAGGCCACACCCACTCCATCCACGCCCACCCAGTAGGCCCCCCCCGCCCCCCCCAGGGCAACCACAATGCTGATGTGGCCTTCAATGAAATTGAGTTTGACACCGCTGTTTTACACCCCTTGCTTCCTGCGATTTAGGGCTCCTAGTGCTTTTGTCCAAAAGAAATGAACAATATAAAACCGCTCACCTATGCACGGTGCGATGCAATACACCACCAGGTAATTCCAAAACTGGTCTATGAAGCAGCTTCCGTGCAAAGAAAAAGCCAGAGCCGGGTTAAATATTGCCCCAGTGAGGTTTCCTCCTATCAAAGACAAGAAGAAGATCCCAAAATAAATAAATCTCAAATCAAACAGATTCCAAAGTTCAGGGGTGGATTGAGATCACCTCTTACAAGCCAGCATGTTTGCCTTTTGGGAATTGCCAAACTCTTCAGAGGGAGGTTAATGATCAATGAAGGCCAGGTGGTGGACACTGTATGTTCTTCAGATCTTTTCAGCCGTCCTTAGGATAGTCTGCTGAGGGAAGGGGCATTTTTTTCCCGCCAAAACAAACAAGGGTGCATTGTTACAGCCCCCCTCCCTACGTTCATTAGACCGGATTTGGGATTTTTATCCCCCTATCGTTCCCAAGAACCTGGGATAGGCAGATATTGTTGATTAATGGTGTTAAATCCAGTATAGGTGCATAATGCATACCACCCAGTATGGCTCAGTAGTAGCAACTGTGAGAGGGATCTCAGAGTCCTGGTGGACAATCACTTCAATAGGAGCCAGCCGTGTGCAGCAGCTGCCAAAAAAGCCAACACAGTGCTAGGCTGCATTAACAGAGGGATAGAATCAAGATCATGTGAAGTGTTAAGAACACTTTATAAGGCCTTGGTAAGGCCACACTTGGAATACGGCACCCAGTTTTGGTCACCACAATGTACAAAAGATGTTGAGACTCTAGAACAGTGGTTCTCAATCTTTTTAGACCGGCGACCCCGGTCATGAGCAGGCGGCGCACGTGCGTGGCGCCGCCCCCTGCGCAGCACGCATGCGCGGCGGCGCCCCCTGCGCCGTCCCCTGCGCCGCCCCTGCGCCGTCACCTGCGCGGTGCGCATGCGCGACGCCACCCCCTGCGCCGTCTGAAAAAAATGGCGATCGCATTGTTTGGCAACCCCTGTGAAATGGTCGTTTGACCCCAAATGGGGTTGCGACCCACAGGTTGAGAACCGCTGCTCTAGAAAGAGTACAGAGAAGAGCAAAAAAGATGATTAGGGGACTGGAGGCTAAAACATTCAAGGAACGATTGCTGGAATTGGGTATGTCTAGTTTAACGAAGAGAAGGACGAGGGGGGACATGATAGCAGTGTTCCAGTATCTCAGGGGCTGCCCCAAAGAAGAGGGAGTCAAGCTATTTTCCAAAGCGCCAGTTGGCAGGAGAAGAAGCAATGGATGGAAATTAACCAAGGAGAGAAGCAACCTGGAACTAAGGAGAAACTTCCTGACAGTGAGAACAATCAATCAGTGGAACAACCTGCCACCAGAAGCTGTGAAAGCTCCAACACTGGAAATTTTTAAGAAGAAACTGGACAGCCATTTGTCTGAAATGGTACAGGGTCTCCTGCCTGAGCAGGGGGTTGGACTAGATGACCTCCAAGGTCCCTTCCAACCCTGTTATTCTATTCTGCTCTAAAAATTACAGGTGGTCCTTGACTTATGATCACAGTTGAACCCAAAACTTTTGTTTCTAAGCAAGACGGCTGTTCAGTGAGCTTTGCCCCATTTTACGACCTTTTTTTGTCACAGTAGTGACGAGAATCCACTGGAGCTAACTGGCTCATTCGGTCATTAAATGAACCTCGCTTCCCCCCTTGGCTTTGCTGATCAGGTGATTACAAAAGGGAATTGCAAGACTCCAGGATAGTGCAACCGTCATAAGTACATGCCAGAGTCTGGATTTTGATCCTGTGACCCGGGGATGCGACAACAGTCATTAAGTCAGTTTTTTTTCAGCGCCGTCGTACCTTTGAACAACTTTGGACTAAATGAATGCTTGGTGATCCAGCAAAGGAGAGTCAAGAAACAAGTTCAAAGATCAAGCAAAGTCATGCCCACAGGTCACGTGATCCACATTCAGACGATGGGCAACTGATTCATATTTATGACGGTCGCCGTGTCCCCTTTTGCGTCTCTTAAGACAAGCAAACCTAGTGGGGAAGCCAGATTCACTTAACAACCCTGTCACTCACTGAACAGCTGCGGTGATTCACTTAACAACGGTGGCAACAAAGGTCCTAAAACGGGGGCAAAACTCACAGAACAAATGTTTCACTTAGAAAAATAAATTTGGGGCTCGCTTGTGGTTGTAACTTGAGGACTACCTGTATTCCAAAGGCTTCTGAGGCAGCCCAGATGGGTACGGTTATGCTACGATTGAGCAGTAAGTATTTAATACACAAATACACAACCAGCTGAACTCCCAAGTGTGAGTCAGCAGAAGTGGCTGGCAAAGAAACTCCTTCCACCTCGCGGAAGAGACGATGCGCTTGGCAAAGGCAGAGTTTGAAAAATACGATGCCCTCGGCTTACGAGACGCTCTTAATGGAGGGTGCATTTATACAGAGATATTTGGGTCTTAGATCTTTCATAAGGCCTCCATCAGCTCTCCAGCTCCTCCAGACTGAATCTATTCCTAGCACGCTATTGGATCTATTCTTATGGATATTGCGCTCATCTAGGGATTTTTGTTGGCATAACAAGAGCCAGTTTGGGGTTATGGTTAAGGTGCTAGCCTAGGAACCAAGAGATGGTGACTTTTACTCTCGCTTTAGGCATGAAAGCCAGCTGGGTGATTTGGACCAATCACCAGGAGACCGTGAGTTCTAGTCACACCTTAGACATGAAAGCCGGCTGGGTGACTTTGGGCCAATCAATAGGAGATGGTGAGTTATTAGTCCTACCTTAGGGATGAAAACTAACTGGGTGGTTTTGGGCCAATCACCAGGAGATTGTGAGTTCTAGTCCTATCTTAGAGATGAAAGCCAGCTGGGTGATTTTGGGCCAATCACCAGGAGACCATGAGTTCTAGTTTCACCTTAGACATGAAAGTCAGCTGGGTGACTTTGGGCCAATCACTAGGAGATAGTGAGTTCTAGTCCTACCTTAGGGATGAAAACTAACTGGGTGATTTTGGGCCATTCACAGGAGACCATGAGTTCTAGTCCCATCTTAGGCATGAAAACTAACTGGGTGACTTTGGGCCAATCACCAGGAGACCATGAGTTCTAGTCTCACCTTAGACATGAAAGTCAGCTGGGTGATTTTGGGCCAAACACCAGGAGATCATGAGTTCTAGTCCTATCTTAGGCATGAAAACTAACTGGGTGACTTTGGGCCAATCACCAGGAGATTGTGAGTTCTAGTCCCGTTTTAGGCATGAAAGCTGGCTGGATGATTTTGGTCCAGTCACTGGGAGACCGTGAGTTCTAGTTCCACCTTAGGCATGAAAATTAACTGGGTGACTTTGAGCCAATCACCAGGAGACCGTGAGTTCTAGTCCCACCTTAGGCATGAAAACTAACTGGGTGACTTTGGGCCAAGGACCTTACAGCCCTCTCTGAGCTGTTTACACAGTCAGCCTATTTGCCCCCAACAATCTGGGTCCTCATTTTACCTTCCCTCGGAAGGACGGAAGGCTGAGTCAACCTTGAGCCGGTCAGGATCGAACTCCTGGCAGTGAGCAGAGTCCACCTGCAGTCCCGCATTCTAACCACTGCCACGCCAGGTTTCCTGGAGCAACCTTCACTTAACAACTGCCTTATTTAGCAATCGAAACGGTCTCAAATGTGACGGCAAGTCGTTGGGACTACCTGCATTCCAAATAAGGACCCTGGTCCGAGTTTAAAGTCAGAGGAACCAACGCGACCCACCTGTGTAGACAAAAGAGGTGATCAGCAGAGCAATCAGATGGACCTTCATGGTGGGGTTCATGCCCTCAAACTGGAGCAGAGTCAGGTGCAACAGGAAGGAGAAGAGTAACTCGAGGCCGAAAGCGTTGGTGATCGTGGTTTGAATGGGGTTGCTGCAAATGTCGGGCAGGGCTCTCAAATGGCCGGAGGTGAACCCCAACATCCAGATTAACTTCATGCACAGGTGAGCCAAAACGGCCGCCGCAAACTGAGCCGACGTTTGCAGGCACCAACTCTGGACCCGCAACTGCCCTTTGTAAAGCTGTTGGAGGCCGCTGGCCGGGTTGCCCACGCTGCCCGTTAAAGTCCAGCCGTGCAGGACAGTGAACACGTAGGTCAGCCACAGGGCGATCTGTGGACGGGGCAGCAAGCCGCCCAGCAGGCAGAGTTCGTGGGTGCACGCGCAGATCTGGAAGGTGGCGGTCAATTCCTGGGCGAAAGTGAACCAGTTGGGAGTCCGGCGTAGCGCCCGGTGGGATAGCTGTCTGCAGCCGCCCATCAGCAGGATGATGCTCGCCATCACCAGCAAGGAGATCAAGGCTTCTTCGGAATTCATGGCTGCAAAAAAACAAAAAAAGAGAGAGAAAACAAGAACAGGAGGGCTGGCACAGAGAGTCCTCGTCTTACAACCGTTCGCAGTGTCAACACCACAAGTTTTTTTTTCAAACTTACGACCGTTGGGAGCCTCCTCGTGGTCACATGACCAAAATTCAACTGAGCAGATTGAGTAAAAAAAATGGACGTAATGTTATTATTTTTTACTGGGCCAAAAAAGAGTTGGAAGTCAACCCCCTTTTTTTTCCCTTTTTCCCCTATCCACCCCACATTTTCTCTTTTTTCTTAGTTTTCCGTTACTTTTTTCTCTCTCCTTTGTGCCTTCTATATTTTGATAAAATTAATACAATTTGATATGAGGGGAAGAAAATGGCAACCGACTATGACGGTTGCAGTGTCCCCGTGTGTGTGTGTGTGTGTGTGTGTGTGTGTTTGTCACGTGATCCCCTTTTGCGACCTTCTGACAAGCAAAGTCAATGGGGGAGAGCCGGATTCGCTTAACAACCGTCTTACAGACTCAACAGCCGCAGCGATTCACTTAACAACCGTGGGTAGAAAGGTCGTAAAATGGGGGGGGAAACTCGCTTAACCGTCTTGCATAGCGGCAAAAATTGGAGGGCTCCATTGGGCTCATAAGTCAAGGACTTACCTGTATGGGCGCCCCTCCCCCGATTCACTTAACCCACCGTGTAACTAACTCAACAACTGCAGCGATTCACTTAACAACTGTGACAAGGAAAGTCATAAAATGGGGCAAAACCTCACTGAACTATCTCACTTAGCAACAAAATTATTCGCTCAATTGCGGTCGTACGTCAAGAACTGCCTCTATGGGCGCCCCTCGCCTGATTCCCTTAACCAGTGTAGAACTAACGCAACAACTGCAGCGATTCCCTTAACAACCGTGGCCAGAAAGGTCGCAAAACGGGGCAAAACTTCACTTTCAACAATTGTCTCACTTAGCGACAAAAAAAATTGGGGCTCAGTTGTGGGTCCAAGAACTACCTTTCGTCTCGAAACAGAAGCGTGTTGAGACTCAATCCTCTCCTTTTCGGGCTCTCATCGCAAGCCGCTCCGCGCAGGCCCAGCTCGCTCGGGAGCCCGGCACTGAGTTCAAATCCTGCGCTGCTCGAGGAAAGGAGACCACTTCGAAGCGCTCAACAAAAAAGCTCCGGCTGGGGGGAAGGGCGCGAAAAGCCGCCGCCTTCCCTCTCCAGCTGCGGCCGGCCGGATGGGAGCCTCTGCCGCGGCCGTTGCGCGCTTCGTTCGGGCGACACTAACGGCCGCCGCTCGCCCCGCGGACGGGTCGGCGTTCGGGGCTACGAGGAACGCTCAGCCGCGGCCGGCGAGGGCGCTCCCGGGCCGGCCACGTCGCCGCTTCCAGCCTCGCTCTTGCAAAAGCTCCCGGGCCGGTTGCAGTTTTTGCAAGCCGGCTTGGCTCGGCTCGGCTCGGGATCCTTCCCAGCTGGTGGATCCAGACCTGGAGACCGTGCTAAGAAGCCTCCCTCCGGCGGCTGCAGCTGCCAATCTCGGTCCGATCGCCTGCAAGGAGGCGGGGGGGGGGGCGTAATTGCAAACGATGCCGGTCCGGGACGCGGGGCTGGACTTTGAACCCCACTCCGCCCCCCCCCACCCCGCACATCCCTCTCCCGAAGCGGGAGTTTTGCAAAAAGTCTTTTTTTTCCACATCTGTACATAACCCGAAGTAGACTGTGTTGTTCTCTGTGTCATGTAATATATGTGGGTATAGGCATAATTCTGTATTTATTTATTTATTTTGGTCGTATTGATGTAGTGTGTATTGGAGGTGGTGAACCTTTGAGAGCTGAATGCAACGAAATTTCATTTTAATGTATGCCGATAAGTGTACATTCAAAGTGACAATAAATTTATTCTATTCTATTCTATTCTATTCTATTCTATTCTATTCTATTCTATTCTATTCTATTCTTTCCTGTTTTTCTATTCCATTCTATTCTGTTGTTCTGCTATTTTATTCTATTCTATTATTTATTCCTATTCTTATTCTTATTCCTATACCTATTCTATTCTATTCTATTCTATTCTATTCTACTCTATTCTACTCTACTCTACTCTACTCTACTCTACTCTACTCTACTCTATTCTTTCCTGTTATTCTATTCTATTCTATTCTATTCTATTCTATTCTATTCTATTCTATTCTATTCTATTCTATTCTATTCTATTCTAAACCTATGACCACAACTGAGCCGGAAATTTCTGTTGCTAAGCAACACATTTGTTAAGCGAATTTTGCCCCATTTTACAACTTTTCTTGCTGCAGTTGTTAAGTAAATCACTGCAGGGGGTTGGACTAGATCAGGGGTTGGCAACCTTGGCTCTTTTATGACTCATGGACTTCAACTCCCAGAATTCCTGAGCCAGCATGGGGGAACTATGGCCCCTTCATGACTTGGGGACTTCAACTCCCAGAATTCCTGAGCCAACATGGCTCAGCTTGGAAACTCTCCCTTTCCCCTCAGCATGGCTGGCTCAGGAATTCTGGGAATTGAAGTCCACGAGTCATAAAAGAGCCAAGGTTGCCTATCCCTGGACTAGATTCTAGAAAATCTCCAAAGTCCTTTACTCTGTTACTCTGTTAGTATTAGCACCACAATATATATAAGCCAGACCAATGGATAAGGCCACTTTAGGCTAGTTTAATATATTTAACGTATCTAGGCATGATTTTGCTTACTTGAGAAATGGGCGGTTTTTAAGGGTAATCTCAGTCCCTCAAAGAAATTATACCTTTCCCCTTTGGTCCTGTGTTCTGTTCCATTGTTGCTCTTTTATTCCTAGTTTTTAAAATGATAACAGCCAGATTTTCCACACGGTCTGCTTTCCAGTTTTTAATGAGCTTGGATTCATCCTTAATGAAGGTTTTTTTTTTTGTCCTGAAGTGACATGAACGTCAGACTATTGCATGTTCTGCCTTCTTCGACAGTCTAAATGTCTAAACAGAGATCTAAATGTTTTTAAAAGCTGTAACTCAGTATAAAAAAGGTGGAGTTTAGAAATTAAATATTTACTAATGTTTTCCAAATAACATTTTTTCCTCCCCCCCCCTTTTTCTCTCTTTTAATGTTTTAAAATAACAATACAGCTTAGTATTTAATATCCCAATATCTCAGGGGCTGCCCCAAAGAAGAGGGAGTCAAGCTGTTCTCCAAAGCTCCTGAAGGCAGGACAAGAAGCAATGGATGGAAACTCATCAAGGAGAGAAGCAACCTAGAACTGAGGAGAAACTTCCTGACAGTTAGAACAATTAATCAGTGGAACCACCTGCCTCCAGAAGTGGTGAATGCTCCAACACTGGAAGTTTTTAAGAAGAGACTGGACAGCCATTTGTCTGAAACGGTATAGGGCCGTGGTGGCGAACCTATGGCACGGGTGCCAGAGGCGGCACTCAGAGCCCTCTCTGTGGGCATGTGCACCGTTGCCCCAGTCCTAGCCCTTCAGCTGGGTTTTATAAAACCTTTTCGCTTTAGGCCTCCGTCACCATGTGCAAAAAAAAGAAAAGTTTCAATCAATCAATCAATTTCAACTTCTCACAGGAAAAAAATCTCGCCAAGTTGGAATTGATTGATTGAACTTTTTAGTCCCACCCAGTCTGCTATTACCACCACAGCCACGCCCACCCAATGGGCCATGCCCACCCAATGGGCCACGCCCACCCGGCACCTGACGATCGATAAGTGGGTTTTGGGTTGCAGTTTGGGCACTCGGTCTCTAAAAGGTTCGCCATCACTGGTATAGGGTTTCCTGCCTGAACAGGGGGTTGGACTAGATGACTCCAAGATCCCTTCTAACAACATCATCATCATCATCATCATCATCATTATTGAGAGTTCAAAACCTTTCTCACAAAATAATTCAAACATTTTGCAACGGCTTTCTTGTGATTGCCTAGACTGCATTTTTCTTGGTAACATTAAATGTTTATTTATTTGTTTATTTAAAAAAAAATCCACTGTAGTTTGCAGTAGTTATTTATTTGAATAATATGGCTGCTTATCTTAAAAACATGGCTCTGGATGCTTAACAATATTTCAAATGATTTTAAAAGTGTATTTAAAAAAACCCATCAAATAGCAGCTGGGAAAAAAATTACAGAGCAAAAATCAAAAATTCAACACAGCCAAGGATTGCTAAAGAGGAACAGAGACCGGAAATCTACAAGAATCAAACCCCTCTTGAATGGCTGGGGAATTCTGGGAATTGAAGTCCACACCTCTTAAAGTTGCCAAGTTTGAAAATACCAGGGTACATACTTACTGGTGTTGGGGTCCAAAAGCAAAAATTATGCTCCAATTACAGGTACATTGTGATACAGGTACATTTGTGATGAGTGCTTGCTGGAATAATCCAATATTCCAATTAGTGCAAACTGTAAATTGGCTTCAGGTGGTGTGTGTGGCTAGCATGTATGCAACTGCAGTGGGGTTTTGCATGCTGTTCATCTTTGTAAGTGCAAAGAAAGAAATGAAGGCTCAAAAAGTACAACTTTTTAAAGAAGACCTTTTTTGTCAAGTAAAGTTACCTTTAGGAAGGACATTTAGAAAGGTTTTTTTATTATTATTATTTTGCTGTGACTTTGTGAACCGTATGTTTCAATGGCAAGTATATTTTATTCATTCTTTACCGTAATATTTCATTAATATAGATATAAAATTCTATGTTTAATGTTTTTAATTGCCTATTTCACTGAGTGGGAATGAATCAACCTATTTTTTTCCTAGAAATAAGACTTCAGGTTTGAATAATGAAATCCTTTTGTGGGATTCATTACCTGTGTGTGTAAAACATTTTTTATTTAATTTATTGCCACTTGTCTGAAATGGTACAGGATCTCCTGCTAGTCCAGGGGGCTGGACTAGAAGACCTCAGGGTTCCCTTCCCGCTGTTTCCGATTCAATATAATACCCCATTTTTCCACAAGAGGGCAGTAGAGTTTTTTTGTAATTTTTTGATCATCCATCTCCTTAAAGCCGTTTCTCAACCTCCACAACTTTTAAGATGTGTGGACTTCAATTCCCAGAATTCCCTGGGAGCATGATGGCTGGGGAATTCTGGGAGTTGTAGTCCACACACATTAAAGCTGCTGAGGTTGAGAAAGACTGCCTTAAAACCTCTCCTCACTCATATTTGGTCCTGGCAGATGTTTCTCTCTTCCTGGACATGTTAATGTTGATTAGAGGCAGTTGGAAGGGACCTTGGAGGTCATCTAGTCCAGACCCCTGCCTCTTGTGCGAATCTTGTCAAAGCCGCTGGATAAAATCACGTAAAGCCCGGCTTCCCTGTGACTTGCTCGATTCACGCAATTATGTTTTCCTGGCAGGATTGCAAGAGTGTTTTGTTGCGGGTTTTATTTTTCCCTCAGAAAATGTCCTCCGTGGGCCACATTCCAAAATTACCATTCGGGACTCAGGATTCTTCATCTCACAAGGGATGTTAGACCAGGAGAAACGTCAATTCATGTAATGTCCAGGTTCAAATTGTTTATTTATTTTTTATTGATTCCCCCCACCACCACACACCTTTATTACCTTTCAAGTAACTTAAGCTAACGAACATATATAATGTAATACTCTTTCTGCCTTCTCTTTTCCCTACAACAACAACAACCCTGTAAGGTGGGTTGGGCTGAGAGGGACTGGTGCAAAGTTACCCAGCTGGCTTTCATGGGACTAGAACTCACCATCTCCTCGTAATGGGCCTAAAGTCACCCAGCCAGTTTTCATACCTAATGCAGGACTAGAACTCACCGTCTTCTGGTGATTGCCCCAAACTCACCCAGCTGGCTTTCATGGCTAAGGCGGGACTAGAACTCACCGTCTCCTGGAGATTGGCCCAAACTCACCCAGCTGGCTTTCATGGCTAAGACGGGACTAGAACTCACCGTCTCCTGGTGATTGGCCCAAACTCACCCAGCTGGCTTTCATGGCTAAGGTGGGACTAGAACTCACAGTCTCCTGGAGATTGGCCCAAACTCACCCAGCTGGCTTTCATGGCTAAGGAGGGACTAGAACTCACCATCTCCTAGTGATTGGCTCAAAGTCACCTAGCCAACTTTCATGCCTAAGGCGGGACTGGGTTTCTCAATCTTCTGGTGATTGGCCCAAAGTCACCCAGTTGGTTTTCATACCTAAGGCAGGACTAGAACTCACCATCTCCTGTTTTCTAGGCCAGCACCTTCACCACTACCCCAAACTGTCTCTGAATTATCCTACTCGGCCTACGTGACGTGAAGACCCAGCACTCTGGAGAAGGCTCCGATGCTGGCCCAAATGTGAGGAAAGAGAAGAAGAAGACCACCAAGATAGATGGAGTCACAGTGCCGTAGCTGTGTCTGGTCTCGAAGGACCAAATTGGGAACAGATCACCCTGGAGGACATCTATCTGTGTGGTTGCTAAGAGATGACATCAGGTGGATGGCATGGAATCAATGCAAAAACCCAGCTCCCTGGAGAACTGCATATTGCTGGGAAAAGGGGAAGGAAAAAGATGAAGACGCGGACCAGCATCAAGATAGATGGACACATTTATTTCAACCATTGGGACACCCTTTATGGTGCCAAATTTTGTTAGGAATTTCAAAAAAGTTTCCTTTCCTTTCCTTTCCTTTCCTTCTCTCCCTTCTTTCAGTCATTCTTCCTTTCCTTTCCTTTCCTTTCCTTTCCTTCTTTCCGTTCCTTTCCTTTCCTTCCTTTCCTTTCCTTTCCTCTCCCTTCTTTCAGTCATTCTTCCTTTCCTTTCCTTTCCTTTCCTTTCCTTCTTTCCATTCCTTTCCTTCCTTCCTTCTTTCCTTTCCTTTCCTTTCCTTTCCTTTCCTTTCCTTTCCTTTCCTTTCCTTTCCTTTCCTTTCCTTTCCTC
Organism: Crotalus adamanteus; assembly: GCA_039797435.1. Lineage (NCBI taxonomy): Eukaryota > Metazoa > Chordata > Lepidosauria > Squamata > Viperidae > Crotalus > Crotalus adamanteus. The sequence continues at coordinate 122,453,097 of CM077921.1, forward strand.
TCCCTTCTTTCAGTCATTCTTCCTTTCCTTTCCTTTCCTTTCCTTTCCTTTCCTTTCCTTTCCTTTCCTTTCCTTTCCTTTCCTTTCCTTTCCTTTCCTTTCCTTTCCTTCTTTCCGTTCCTTTCCTTTCCTTTCCTTTCCTTTCCTTTCCTTTCCTTTGAGTTTTTGAGGTTTAACACTTAGCTGTGGACAATATTTTTTTCTTCTCCTGCATGTCAATGCTGTGACTCAGCATGGCTACAGCCATTTTCCTGCTCATTCTGGGTTGCCCCATAGAACGGAGGGAGGAGGGGGGCTGCCCAGGTGCTTCGCTAGTCATAATAATCTTTTGTCCCATGGGAACCAAGGTCATTGGTTGCTCCCAAGCCTGCAGCCTGAGCAGTGTGAAAGAAGCCCCCCACAAAGAAGAGGGAGTCAAGCTATTTTTCAAAGCACCTGAAGGCAGGACAAGAAGCAACAAATGGAAACTAATCAAGGGGAGAAGCAACCTGGAACTAAGGAGAAACTTCCTGACAGTGAGAACAATTAATCAGTGGAACAACCTGCCTCCAGAAGCTGTGAATGGTCCAACTGTGAAGAGACTGGATGGCCATTTGTCTGAAATGCTATAGGGTTTCCTGCCTGAGCAGGGGGTTGGACTAGATGACCTCCAAAGTCCTTCCAACTTTTTTTCTTCTTCTTCTTCTTCTTCTTCTTCTTCTTCTTCTTCTTCTTCTTCTTCTTCTTCTTCTTCTTCTTCTTCTTCTTCTTCTTCTTCTTCTTCTTCTTCTTCTTCTTCTTCTTCTTCTTCTTCTTCTTCTTCTTCTTCTTCTTCTTATTATTATTATTATTATTATTATTATTATTATTATTATTATGGATCATCGCACAGTCAGCCAGATGTTCAGACTGGATTTGGCATTTTGTCTACCTATCGAGTCCTTACCCAGGACCTGGGATAGGCAGATCTGGATGTCTGATGGTACTACAGATATCGTCGCAGGATGGAAGCAGTTCCTAGTAAGGCTGCCTTTTGCAATTGACTAATAGCGAATTTGTCAATGCCAATGGTGTTCAAGTGGGTGCTCCAGTTGTTTTGGGATTGCACCTAAGGAGCCTATTACTATTGGTACTACCCTTGCTTGCTTTTGCCACAGTCTTTCTATTTCTATTTGTAGGTCTTTGTATTTTGTTATCTTCTCCAGTTCTTTCTCGTCTACAAAATACAAAGATCTACAAATAGATGATGATAATGATGATGATGATGATGATTATTATTATTACATGATTGCATTGGGGAACATAGTTGCTTGCATAGTTTTATGAATGGGATTTTTAACTTTGTATTGGGGAATTGTTATGTGTGTATCCAGACTTGGTTTAATGTCATGGTTCCGACAGACAGAGACGAATAAAGCAGAACTCCGAGGCTTGAAAATTCCTCAAAGGACATGTAAAATTAGGCGCAAGTGTTTGGTGGCTGGGGAATTCTCGGAGTTACAGGGGGCCAGAAGAGACCTTGGAGGTCTTCTAGTCCATCCCCGTGCTCAAGCAGGAGACCTTATAGTATAGTATTCCGGACAAATGGATATCCAATCTCTTCTTAAAAACCTCCAGTATTGGAGCATCCACAGCTTCGGAAGGCAACTTCTGTTCCATTGATTAATTGTTCTCACTGTCGAGAAATTTCTCCTTAGTTCTAGGTTGCTTCTCTCCTTGATTAGTTTCCATCTGTTCTTATTCTGCTTTCAGTTGCTTTGGAGAATAGCATGACGCCCTTTTCTCTGTGACAGCCCCTCAAAAGTTGGAAGACTTCTATCATGTCACCCCTATAAAATGAAACACAGGGTGAACTTTCCCCAACAATCGTGGAAGTTCCAATTCCACTGTGACAGGGTTTATGATTTTAGTGATGGGAAAAGGACCAAGGAATTTGGGCCCTAATTTTCTACTTGGTAAACCCTAGTCCAGGGGTAGGCAAGCTTGGCTCTTTTATGACTCATGGACTTCAACTCCCAGAATTCCTGAGCCAGCCATGCTTGCTCAGGAATTCTGGGAGTTGAAGTCCGCAAGTCATGAAGGGGTCATAGTTCCCCCATGCTGGCTGAGGAATTCTGGGAGTTGAAGTCCCCGAGTCATGAAGGGGCCATAGTTCCCCCATGCTGGCTCAGGAATTCTGGGAGTTGAAGTCCACAAGTCATGAAGGGGCCAAGGTTGCCTACCCCTGCCCTATCCAGGGGTAGGCAAGCTTGGCTCTTTTATGACTCATGGACTTCAACTCCCAAAATTCCTGAGCCAGCCATGCTGAGGGGAAAGGGAGAGGTTTCTATGCTGAGCCATGCTGGCTCAGGAATTCTGGGAGTTGAAGTCCACGAGTCATGAAGGGGTCGTAGTTCCCCCATGCTGGCTCAGGAATTCTGGGAGTTGAAGTCCACGAGTCACGAAGGGGCCAAAGTTCCCCCATGCTGGCTCAGGAATTCTGGGAGTTGAAGTCCACGAATCATAAAAGAGCCAAGGTTGCCTACCCCTGCCCTAGTCCTTCTTTTCACTAGACTAGCCATGCCCAATTCCTGTAACTGTTCTAATGTTTTAGCCTCCATTGCCCTAATCACCTTTGTTGCTCTTTTCTGCTCTTCTCTGCATTCTTTCCAGAGCCTCAACATCTTTTTTTGTATTGTGGTGACACAATACAAAACTGGACACAGCATTCCAAGCTGTTAGTCTATTGAACTGTCAATCAAGAGACTAACCATGATTCTTCCTCCTCATAAGCTGAAATCACTTTGCAACCACTTGCAGGCGTGTTGTGTACTTCAAGCAGCACTTGAAAGAACAGCTTTGTTATGTAAGGCCCACTTGGAAAACCTGACAATTTTGAAGGGGGGGGGAAGGTCAGGAGAAGTGCCTCCCCGTCTTATAAATATAGCACTCCCAGCAAACAAATTGTCTGTTCACAACTGTGGTGTTAAATCACACTTGAAGTGACTCATGGTTGAGTCAAACGGCACAGAGAGCTTTCTTGGCTATGAGGAGCATTGAGCAAAAGGAAAAAAAAGAAGCAACCAATAATTGTAGAATCTCCATTGTCTGGCTGGGCTGGGCTGGCCCAGAGGACCAGCCACGAAGTTGACAGGAGCTGTCAACGCTTGGACGGGAGACCACCAGGAGAGGCAAGGAGCACAGGTAAGAAAAACCGGGAAAGCATTTTCTTTGTGCAGAACTCAACTCAACCCCAGCGATGGAGGCAGAATAACACAGATCACATAATTTTAATATATTATAAAATGTTAATATATAATATATACATTATTATCATCTCATCCTGTCCTAAGCACAACGGACTACAGGTTGTCCTCCATTTACAACAGTTCATTTAGTGACTGTTTGAAGTTACAACAGCACTGAGAAAAGTGAGTTATGACCGTTTTTCACATTTACGACTGTCGCAGCGTCCCCACGGTCACGTGATCAAAATTCAGGCGCTCAGCAACTGATTCGTATTTATGTCGGTCGCAGTGTCCCGGGGTCGTGTGATCCCCTTTTGCGACCTTGTGACAGGCAAAGTCAATGGGGGAACCAGATTCACTTAACAACTGTGTTGCTAACTTAACAACTGCAGTGATTCGCTTAATGACCGTGGCGAGAAAAGTCGTAAAATGAGGCAAACAAAATTAAATGACAAATGTCTCATTTAATAACACACATTTTGGGCTCCATTGTGGCTGTGAGTCAAGCATTTGCTTGAAATTCTCAAAAACTTTTTGAGATAGTGACAGAACGAAGAATACGCTTTGCTGGACCTGTGTTCGAGACCGGTGAGGTATGTTTATGCAGGCAGTTTGAGATCAATTGTCGTAAGTCGAGGACTGCCTATATAAACATACTTCACAGTTCACAATTGGCAACTGGAGTCTTCCTTTTAAGATTGAGATCTTCCAGATTTTCTTTGGCTTTCCTCTTTTTCTCTGACCATCTGATGGAATCCAGTTGATCCCGGTCTGTGCTGGACGTGGGTCACTCATGAGGAGCAGATGTCCAGCCGAGTGTATTCTTTGTTCTGGCGCTCTCTCCACGAGTCTTTGAGAATTGACTTATGACCACAATTGAGCCCAAAGTGTCTGTTGTGAATTGAGTCATTTGCTGAGTGAGCTTTGCTCCATTTTACAACCTGTCTTATCCCAGTCTTTAAGGGAATCACTGTTAAGTTAGTAAGACAGTCGTTAAATAAATCTGGTTCCCCCACTTACTTTGCTTCTCAGGTGGTCGCCAAAGGGGATCACGGTGATTCCGGGACGCTGCGACCGTCGTAAATATGAGTCAGTTGCCAAGCATCTGAATTTTGATCACGTGACCGTGGGGATGCTGCAACCGTTGTAAATATGAGTCAGTTGCCAAGCGTCTGAATTTTGATCACGTGACCATGGGGACGCTGCGACCGTCGTAAATATGAGTCAGTTGCCACGGTGTGAATTTTGATCACGTGACCATGGGGACGTTGCAACCATCGTAAATATGAGTCAGTTGCCAAGCGTCTGAATTTTGATCACGTGACCGTGGGGATGCTGCAATGGTCACGAGTGTGACAGTCCTAAGTCACTTTTTTCAGCGCCGTTGTCACTTTGAATGGTCACTAAACGAATGCCTATGGAGATTCTCCATCATCCAGGTCATAAATATAAATCCTTCCATCCCCCACCATCCAGTCAGAGCTGAAGAAGCTTCTTGGACGAGGAGCGAAACGTCTTCAAAAGAAAAACACGGAGGTCCAGTTGCCTCCTGAAAAAAAGCAGCTTTGGGACACTAAATGGTTGGTTGTTAAGTTGAGGATCCTTGAAGAACATTTAAAAAAAAACACCTCAGTGAATTTTTCTTTCAACTGCTGAGGAGAATCAGCAAAGAAGAAGTGATGTCATGAGATCCACGGAGTTTATAAATATGAGTCAGTTGCCAAGCATCCGAATCTTGATCACGTGACCCTTAAGAACAAAGCTCTTATGTCAACCCTGTGACTTGACTTAACAACCGAGGTGATTCACTTAACAACCGTGGCAAGAAAGGATGTAAAGTGGGGCAAGACTCGCTTAACGACCGTCTCGCTTAGCAACAGAAATTGTGGTGTGAGGACTTTCCCCACCATCCAGTCAGAGCCGAAGAAGCTTCTCAGATGAGAAGCGAAACGTCTTCAAAGAAAAAAAACAAAAAAGTCCAGTTGCCTCTTGGAAAAAAAATAAAATAAAGCACCTTTGGGACAATCCCTGACCTGGATGATGGAGAATCTCCATAGATATTAATCTACTTGCATTTGTAGGCTTTTGAACAAGCCTTATAGGTGTGAATCCCCCCCTCCTTCTGTCCCTCTCACCAAGTAACCGGAAAAACATGATCTCATTGTTTTGATTATTCATGACTGTGTGGACTCATCCGTGCAGGTTTTTTTTTTTTTTTTGGCAGCCACAAAGAAGAGATTTGCCGATGTTTTTTCGCAACTCTTTTGTGGGTCCCAATTTGGCCTACCGCTCAGGCCCTTCTCCCAAACAAGCATTGGTAATAATAATAATAATAATAATAATAATAATAATAATAATAATAGTAGTAGTAGTAGTAGTAGTAGTAGTAGTAGTAGTAAAGTTGGAAGGGACCTTGGAGGTCCTCTAGTCCAACCTCCTGCTCAGGCAGGAAACCTTACACCATTTCGGACAAATGGCTGTCCAGTCTCTTCTTAAAAACTTCCAGTGTTGGAGCATTTACTGCTTCTGGAGGCAGGTTGTTCCACTGATTAATTGTTCTCACTGTCAGGAAGTTTCTCCTTAGTTCTAGGTTGCTTCTCTCCTTGATTAGTTTCCACCCATTGCTTCTTGTCCTGCCTTCAGGTGCTTTGGAAAATAGCTTGATTCCCTCTTCTTTATGGCAGCCCCTGAGGTATTGGAATACTGCTATCATGTCCCCCCTTGTCCTTCTCTTCGTTAAACTAGACATACCCAATTCTAGCAACCGTTCCTTATATGTTTTAGCCTCCAGTCCCCTAATCATCTTTGTTGCTCTTCTCTGTACTCTTTCCAGAGTCTCAACATCTTTTTTACATCGTGGTGACCAAAACTGGATGCAGTATTCCAAGGCATTGTAGAGTGGCATTAATACTTCATGTGATCTTGATTCTATCCCTCTGTTAATGCAGCCTAGCACTGTGTTGGCCTTTTTTGGCAGCTGCATCACAATGCTAGATGATTGTCTACTAGGACTCCGAGGTCCCTCTCACAACTACAGGGGGTCCTCGAGATACGACAGGCTCTATTATGGCTGTATCTTGAGGATTATCTGTAACTACTGTAGAATGGACTCTACTTGGCTTCTGGGCCAGAATTGAGTTCCACTAGGGCAGGGGGTGGGGAACTGTGGCCCTTTTATGAGTTGTGGACTTCAGCTCCCATGCTGGCTCAGGAATTGAGTCTGCTCCTCCAGGATGCCTGTTTTTCTGCTGCAACATCTGTCTGATTTACAGATGCTTCATTACCAAACTAGGTAACATCATCAGTGCTAGAAGGGAGTGAGGTTTGCGGTATTGAGGATGGAGGAGGAGGAGGAGGAGAAGGAGGAAGAGAAAAAGAACTATGGGTTCCTTAGTGCTCTTTGAGCTTTGTGGTTTTCTTGTAGACGTTTCATGTCCTCTCCAGAGCAGGCCTATCATCAGTTTACACTCTGTTGATGAAAGCCCAGATGTGCTGGGCAGGCCATGTTGTAAGGATGCCAGATCATCGCATCCCTAAACAGCTCTTCTACGGTGAGCTGTCTCAAGGAAAGCGATCGCACGGGGGACAAAAGAAGTGATACAAAGACACGTTGAAAGCTTCTCTTAAGTCCCTGGATATTAACACCGTCTCTTGGGAACTTCTGGTGCATGATCGACCGACATGGCGCACCTTGGTGTACCAGGGTTGCCAGACATATGAACACAGGAGGACAATCTTGGCACAAGAGAAGCGAGCACTCCGCAAAGCCAGAGCTGCAAATGCTGAAGTAACAGTGTCTACATTTCTTTGTTCAGTATGTGGCAGAACATTCCGTGCCAACATCGGTCTTATTAGCCACCTACGGACACATCGTTGATGGCCCATAACCCACAAGATGTCAAGGTCTTCATCGAAATCGATGGACGAACAACTCAAACTCAACTCACTCATGACCAAACTAGCTAATATCATCAGTGCTAGAAGGAAATGGGGTATGCGGTGTGGGAGGAGGAGGAATGCAGGGCCTATGTCATCCCTGGTGCTCTCTGAGCTTTATGGTTTTCTTGCACACGTTTCATGACCAAACTAGGTAATATCATCAATGCTACAAGGGAGAGGGGTTTATGGTGTAGAGCAAGGGTCCCCAAACCCCCCAAGCCCTGGACCGGTCCCGGTCCACTGCATGCCAGCAACCGATCCACATATAAGCAAAGCCCCATCCATGGGATGCAGGCAGCACACAAAACCACACACACCCTGGTCCATGGGAAAACCTTTCTCCACGGAACAGGTCCCTGGTGCCCCAAAGGTTGGGGATCTCTAATGTAGAGGATGGAGGAAGAGGAGGAGGAGCAGGGGGAGGAGGAGGACGACTGTGGGGTCCTTGGTGCTCTCTGAGCTTTGTGGTTTTCTTGCAGACGTTTCATGACCCAGCTAGGTAACCTCATCAGTGCACTTCTAGCATTTGAGCCCCAGAGCATGAACAACGGTGGTGTAGTAGAGCAAACTTGCCGTGTCAAGGTGTCAAACTTGCCGTGTCACATGACGTGTCGCGAGGTATCGTGACTTTTTCCGCATTTTTCGCAGTTTGACACCCCTGTGATAGAGGGCCCCACTTTGCACCAATGGATAGAGAGTGGATAGTTTTAATTTCCCCAGCTTCCTTGAGGTGACACACAGCTTATTATTATTATTATTATTATTATTATTATTATTATTATTATTATTATTATTATTATTATTATTATTATTATTATTATTAATAGTAAAGTTGGAAGGGACTCTGGAGGTCATCTAGTCCAACCCCCTGCTCGGGCAGGAAACCCTATACCATTTTGGACAAATGGCTGTCCAGTCTCTTCTTAAAAACTTCCAGGGTTGGAGCATTCACCGCTTCTGGAGGCAGGCGGTTCCACTGGTTAATTGTTCTAACTGTCAGGAAGTTTCTCCTTAGTTCTAGGTTGCTTCTCTCCTTGATTATTTTCCATCCATTGCTTCTTGTCCTGCCTTCAGGCGTCTTGGAAGATAAATCTGGTCTGTTCCTGAGCTGTAAATGCCCATCCATTGAATCACTTTGGGTGAGTAATCAGTGCATAAGGGAGGACCAGGAAGGAAACCATCATAAACGTAGCCCCTTGGTGTTTCTCACTGATGACCTGCAGATGTCTTGGTCTGGAAGCAAATGCAAGTCAAAGCAAGGTTTCTTTTAATCCTGTATTTTGTTTATTACTAAGGTCAACCAAAGGCCTTGAGAGATTGAGATATGCCCCTTATATCAAGGGGTTGGAATAGATGACCTCCAAAGTTGTTATTATTATTATTATTACTACTACTACTATTATTACTATTACTATTATTATTATACTGTATATGCTACAGATAGTCCTTGACTTCCAACTATTTGTTTAGAGACCCTCTGAAGTTACAACAGCTCTAATAAAAGTGACTTACAATTGGTCCTCACACTTATGACCATATGAGCTGTCACCATGCTCACATTCTCAAGGTTTGGGCACTTGGCAATTGGCAGGTGTCCTGGGGTCACGTGATCACCATTTGGGACTTGCCTAACCAGCTTCTGACAAGCAAAATCGATGGGGGAAGCCAGATTCGTCTAACACCCATGTGATTCACTTAATAACCGCACCAAAAAGATCATAAAATAAGGCATGACTCACTTAACAACCCCCATGCTTAACAATGGAATTTCCAGTCCCAATTATGGGTGTCAGTCAAAAATAGATATGATAGATAGATAGATAGATAGATAGATAGATAGATAGATAGATAAATAGGTGATAGATAAATAGATGATAGATAGATAGATAGATAGATAGATAGATAGATAGATAGATAGATAATAGATGGATAGATAAATAGATGATAGATAGATAGATAGATAGATAGATAGATAGATAGATAATAGATGGATAGATAAATAGATGATAGATGATAGATAATAGATGGATAGATAAATAGATGATATATGATAGACAGATAATAGATGAATAGATAAATAGATGATAGATAAATAATAGATGGATATATAAATAGATGATAGATAAAGATGATAGATAAATAGATGATAGATGATAGATAGATATAATAGATGGATAGATAAATAGATGATAGATAGATAATAGATGGATAGATAAATAGATGATAGATAAATAGATGATAGATAGATAGATAATAGATGGATAGATAAATAGATGATAGATAGATAGATAGATAGATAGATAGATAGATAGATAGATAGATAGATAGATACTGTAGATATTCATTTTCCTTTTGTAAGAGGCCTGTGCTTGTTTTATCAAATGTTTTTAAAGTGCATTATGATCCTTTTATTTTATTTAAAAAAAGGCATATTTTCAACAGACCGACTATCTCTGAACGAACAGAGAACTAACAGGGCCAGACAACCAGCTCAAATCCCCATTTCCCCTTCAGCAAAAACCTGCTCCTGAAATTCCAAAGCCCCCATTCCCGGTTCTTTCGCATCCCCCCCAGGCGGGTGAAGAGGAGCTAAACAAAGCAAGGACCCTCCCCCCCATCCCCGGAAGGCAAATTAGCAAGGAAAACTGTCAGAAGCCATGAATTGCTGGCAGGGCTGATTAATCAACATTCTCAGAGGGGGTGGGGACGGTGGCCTGCCCGTCCCCCCCTGGCCTGGGGGGCCCTGATTTTCCAGGTTGTCAGAAGAGGTTAGTTCACAAACTGGGAGGAAGGGAACTGGAAGGTTCCAGAAAGAAGGCGTCCACCAACTGACCCTCCAGGATGCTCCTAGATTTCCTTTCCTTCTGATTTTCTTCCCAAGAAAGCCGTCCAAGATCTTCCCATCCACACATGGGCTGAAGTGGGCTGAAGACGATCAGAGCTGATGCTACGATATCCTTACTCAGTCCTTAAGGGAGGGGGGGGGGACATGATAGCAGTCTTCCAATATCTCAGGGGCTGCCCCAGAGAAGAGGGAGTCAAGCTATTCTCCAAAGCGCCTGAAGGCAGGACAAGAAGCAACGGATGGAAACTAATCAAGGAGAGAAGCACCCTGGAACTAAGGAGAAACTTCCTGACAGTCAGAACAATTAACCAATGGAACTGCCTGCCTCCAGAAGCGGTGAATGCTCCAACACTGGAAGTTTTTAAGAAGAGACTGGACATACATTTGTCTGAAATGAGTTTCCCGCCTGAGCAGGGGGTTGGACTAGATCAGGGGTGTCAAACTCAATTTAATTGAGGGCCATATCAGCATTGCGGTTGCCCTTGGGGTGGGTGGGTGGGTGTGGCCAGGGTGGGCGTGGATGGAGTGGGTGTGGCCTACTGGGTGGGCATGGCCAGCTCTACATCATTCGCATCAAGGGTGCCTGTGGGGGGCCTGGGCAGGAGTGGGACAGATCTGAGGGTCTCTGGCAGAAGGGGGTGGGACCCGAGCAAGTGCCAAGATGGCCACCACAAAATTGTACATTGGCTCCCGGCCGGCCTGGGCCAGGGTCAAGGCAGCGGGGGCCGTTCCCTCACTGTTCCCAGGATGGCTTCCAGAGCCACATGAAACCACTTTGTGGGCTGCATCCAGCCCCTGGGCCTTGTGTTTGACATGTCTGGACTAGATCACCTCCAAGGTCCCTTCCAACTTTATTATTATTATTAAGGTGCCAGGGCACTTGGCTTTCAGTTAAAACAATGATAGCTCAATGTGCATAAATAAAATTGCATTTACCAATAAATATTATTTTTCTCCAACACAAGAGAGTATTTATAGCTCAGGGTTGAACTGTGGGCTTCTTAGTTCTTTCTGAGCTGGGTTGTTTTCTTGCAGATGTTTCATGACCTAACTAGGTAACATCATCAGTGCTAGAAGGGAGTGGTGTTTGTGGAGAAGAGGAGGAGAAGGAGGAGGAGGAGGAGGAAAAGAAAAAAGGGAGGACAAAATGGAGGAGGAGAAGAGGAGGAGGAAGAGAAGAAGGAGGCAGAAAGAGAAGAAAGAAGGGAGGAGGAGGAGAAGGAGAAAAGAAGGAAAAAGAGAGGACAAGAAGGGAAGGAGGAGGAGGAAGAAGGGAAGAAGGCGAGAGGAAGAGAAGAAAAGAGGGAGCAGGAGAGGAGGATAAAAGAAGGAAAAAGGGAAGAAGGGAAGAAGAGGAGGAGGAAGGGAAGAAGGAGAGAGGAAGAGAATAAAGAAGGGACCAGGAGAAGAGAAGATAAAAGAAGGAAAAGGGGAAGAAGGGAAGGAGAAGAGGAGGAGGAAGGGAAGAAGGAGAGAGGAAGAGGGAAAAAGGGAGGAGAGGAGAAGAAAAAAAAGGGAGGACAAGAAGGAGGAGGAAGGGAAGAAAGAGAGAGGAAGAGAAGAAAAATGATCAGTCGCCTAGAATAAAGAGAGGCAATTTGCAAATCTCTGTCTGGAAATGTTCAGTGAGTGAATAGTCAGTTAGAAGGTTGGAACTCAGAGCCATCAATTAACTAATTAAATGGACTACGAGAAGCTAATGGTAATTAGCAGGCTCTGATTTTTTCCCCCTTAAAGTGGATAATGCTAAAGCATAAACAGAATTCTCCGATAAGAAAGATGGTTTTGCAGCAGAAAATTGCAAGCACCGAAGTTCAGGCAACCATGGTTAGGACGCATTGGCAGGGGATCCTCAACTTACGACCCCAATCGAGCTAAACATTTCTGTTGCTAAGCGAGACAGTTGCTAAGGGAGTTTTGCCCCATTTTACGAGCTTTCTTGCCGCAGTTGTTAAGTGACTCCCTGCAATTGTTGTCAGTAACACGGTTGGCAAGGAATCTGGCCTCCCGTGTTGACTTTGTCAGAAGGCGGGACCCTGGGACACGGCGACCGTCATAGATATGAACCAGTTGCCAAGCGTCCGAATTTTAATCATGTGACCATGGGGATGCTGCAGCGGTTGTAAGTGTGAAAAGCAGCCGTAAGTCACTTTTCTCAGTGCCCTTGTAAGTTTGGAGGGTCACTAGAAGACCTCAGAAGGCTGAGTCAACCTTGAGACAGTGAGAATCGAACTTCTGGCAGAGGGCAGCGAGCTAGCCTGCAATACTGCATTCTGACCACTGTGCTGAAGGAAGGAAGGAAGGAAGAGGTGGAGGGAGGGAGGGAGGGAGGGAGAAGGAGGGAAAGAAGGGAGGGAAGGAGGGAGGGAAAAGGAGAAAAGAAAGGAAGGATAGAGAGGGAGGGAGGGAGGGAAGGGAAGGGAGGGAGAAAAGGAAGGGAGGAAAGAAGGAAGGAAAGAAGGAAGGAAGAGGTGGAGGGAGGGAGGGAGGGAGGGAGAAGGAGGGAAAGAAGGGAGGGAAGGAGGGAGGGAGAAGGAGAAAAGAAAGGAAGGATAGAGAGAGGGAGGGAGGGAGGGAAGGGAAGGGAGGGAGAAAAGGAAGGGAGGAAAGAAGGAAGGGAAGAAGGAAGGAAGGAAGATGGGCAAAAGAGAGGAATGAAAGAGGGAGGGAGAAGGAAGGAAGAAGGAAGGAAGGAAAGGGAAGGAATGAGTGGGAGGGAGGGAGGGAAGAAAGGAAAGAAGGATGGAAAGAAGGAAGGAAGTTAGGCAAAAGGAAAGGAACAAAAAAGGAAGGAAGGAAGGAAAGGTAAGGAATGAGTGGGAGGGAGAGAGGGAAGAAAGGAAGGAAGGAGGTAAGGAATGAGTGGGAGGGAGGGAAGGAAGGAAGAAAGGAAGGAAGGAGGTAAGGAATGAGTGGGAGGGAGGGAAGAAACGAAGGAAGGAGAGGGAAGGAATGAGTGGGAGGGAGGGAAGGAAGGAAGGAAGGAAGGAAGGAAGGAAGGAAGGAAGGAAGGAAGGAAGGAAGGAAGGAATTTACAGGAACACAAACGCCTAATGATGGTTTAGGAAACATTTCCCAGCAATAAGGGTGATATTGCAACGCAACCAATTATCCTGAGAACCGGTGGGATCCTCTTTATTGGAGACGCTGAAGCCCAACTAGGCATTAATCTGCTGGAGACCTGTTTAATTTGGATTTTTCTAGCAAAAGGGTCACTGTGCTCATTAGCCTCATTATCTTGCTGTGATTCTCTTCTAGGACTGAATGACTGACATGAGAATATATATACCTTTACCTACCATTTTGCCTCTCCTTTCAATTGTCCATAACTAAAAGTCACAGATTTAATGCGTAATATACACTCCAGGTACGTCATCATCCAAATTTCACTTCTGCTTATTAATACAGGTAGTCCTCGACTAATGTACACAAGGGGGACCAGATTTTCTGTTGCTAAGCAAGGTTGTTGTAAAGCGAATCACTGCATTTATTAAGTGAATCATATGGTCACTAAAGAAATTAGCTTCTCTCGTTGAATATACTTGTCAGAAACCGGCTGGGAGGGTCACAAATGGGGATCCCATGACCCAAGGGTTTGCCTGAAATGGTGTAGGGTTTCTTGCCTGAGCAGGGGGTTGGACTAGAAGACCTCCAAGGTCCCTTCCACCTCTGTTAGTCTATTCTGATTTTGATCATGTGTCCGTGGGGATGCTGCTGGAACAGTTGTAAAGGAGAGGACTGGCAAGAAAGCAATTCACTTAACAACCGTGGAAAGAAAAATTCACTTAACAACTGTGGGAAGAAAAATTCAGTTAACAACTGTGGAAAGAAAAATTCACTTAACAATCATGGGAAGAAAAATTCACTTAACAACCGTGGAAGAAAAATTCACTTAACAACTATGGGAAGAAAAATTCACTTAACAACTGTGGGAAGAAAAATTCATTTAACAACTATGGAAGAAAAATTCAGTTAACAACTGTGGAAGAAAAATTCACTTAACTATGGGAAGAAAAATTCACTTAACAACCGTGGAAAGAAAAATTCACTTAACAACTGTGGGAAGAAAAATTCACTTAACAACCGTGGGAAGAAAATTCACTGAACAATCGTGGGAATTAATATTCACTTAACCGTGGGAAGAAAAATTCTCTTAACAACTGTGGAAGAAAAATTCACTTAACAACTGTGGAAAGAAAAATTCACTTAACAACCGTGGGAAGAAAAATTTACTTAACAACCATGGGAAGAAAAATTCACTTAACAACCGTGGGAAGAAAAATTCACTTAACAACCATGGGAAGAAAAATTCACTTAACAACCGTGGGAAGAAAAATTTACTTAACAACCATGGGAAGAAAAATTCACTTAACAACCATGGGAAGAAAAATTCACTTAACAACCGTGGGAAGAAAAATTTACTTAACAACCATGGGAAGAAAAATTCACTTAACAACCGTGGGAATTAATATTCACTTAACCATGGGAAGAAAAATTCTCTTAACTGTGGAAGAAAAATTCACTTAACTATGGGAAGAAAAATTCACTTAACAACCGTGGGAAGAAAAATTCACTTAACAACTGTGGAAGACAAATTCACTTAACAACCGTGGGAAGAAAAATTCATTTAATCCTAACCATGCTTGTCTGAATTTTGCTGCTCTCAATTTTCTGGTGGAAAACCCACTTTCTTATTGGAGAATTCTGTTTATGCATTAGAATTACCCACTTTTAAAAAAAATCTGAGCCTGTTAATTACCATTAACTTCTCGTACTCCATTTAATTAGTTAATTGATAGCTCTGAATTCCAACCTTGTAACTGAATGTTCGTTCACTGAACATCTCCAGACAGCAGATTTGCAAATTGCTTCTCTTGATTTTGTGCGGCTGATAATATATAATTCTAAATATTGTGGTGTTGTGATATGGTAGTGCTGCCATAGCTATGGAATTACGGGGAAAAGAAAGAATTTCAAACAGTTAAAAATGTATTACTGGGTCATGTCAAATCAGCTGTATATCTCTACATGGGTTGACCACAACTGAGCCCAAAATTTCTGTCGCTAAGCGAGACGTTTGATAAGTGAGTTTTGCTCCATTTTACGACCTTTCTTGCCACAGTTGTTAAGTGAATCACTGCAGTTGTTAAGTTAGCAACATGGTTGTTAAATGAATCTGGCTTCCGTCATTGAATTTGCTTGTCACAAGAACACAGCTACGGTCATAAATATGAACCAGTTCCCAAGCATCCAAATTTGGATCACATGATCACAGGGATGCTGCAAAGGCCATAGCTTTGAAAAACAGTCCTAAATCACTTTTTTTCAGGGCTGTTGTAACTTTGAATGGTCACTAAAAGAACTGTTATAAGTCAAGGACTTCTCTTCTCTTCTTTCCTGTTATTCTATTCTATTCTATTCTATTCTATTCTATTCTATTCTATTCTATTCTATTCTATTCTATTCTATTCTATTCTATTTTCTGTTTTGTTCTGCTTTATTCTCTTCCTTCTTCTCTTCTCCACCCTTCCTTATTCTATTCTATTCTATTCTATTCTATTCTATTCTATTCTATTCTATTCTATTCTATTCTATTCTATTTATTCTATTCCCATCACCATCCTCATATATTCTATTCTATTCTATTTTCTGTTTTGTTCTGCTTTATTCTCTTCCTTCTTCTCTTCTCCACCCTTCCTTATTCTATTCTATTCTATTCTATTCTATTCTATTCTATTCTATTCTATTCTATTCTATTCTATTCTATTCTATTCTATTCCCATCACCATCCTCATATATTCTATTCTATTCTATTCTATTCTATTCTATTCTATTCTATTCTATTCTATTCTATTCTATTCTATTCCCATCACCATCCTCATATATTCTATTCTATTCTATTTTCTGTTTTGTTCTGCTTTATTCTCTTCCTTCTTCTCTTCTCCACCCTTCCTTATTTTATTCTATTCTATTCTATTCTATTCTATTCTATTCTATTCTATTCTATTCTATTCTATTCTATTCTATTCTATTCTATTCTATTCTATTCTATTCCCATCACCATCCTCATATATTCTATTCTATTCTATTCTATTCTATTCTATTCTATTCTATTCTATTCTATTCTATTCTATTCTATTCTATTCTACCCCACCCTGCAACCAATCACAATCACGCCTTAAACTCCCCCCCCCCCACCAGAGCTGCCTTGGGAGCTGGCCTCGCCCCTTCCTCTCCTCCCGCCCCTCCCGCCCCACCCTCCCGAAGGCGGGGAGGACTCCCCCTCTCCTCCCCCCTCCCTCCTCCCTTTGCCAAACGCTTATGGAAAGCAGGGGGAGTGGGAGAAACCGTGCAGGACATGCCCGGCAGCCAATGGGAGAGGCGGGGCTGAGCGGCCGAGGAGGCGGGCCCTGGCGCGGTCCGCGGGTGGGCAAAAGTAAGAGGCAGCCGGCGCGCCAGTCGCCGCTTCGCCGCCTGGCCGGACGGACCTGCCCAGCGGAGCAGCGGCGGAGGGGGCGCGTCTGCCCGGCCGGCCGGGGCGAGAAGAAGCAGGAGGAGGAGGAGGAGGGCCGGCCGGTTCGGGCGCGGAGGAGGCTGGCAGCCCGGAGGTGGAGCCGGTGAGTCTTGCGCGCTGGGAACCGCCGGCCAGCAGCGAAGTTTCTCCCGGCGGGGAGGCGGCGGGCATCGGGCAGGGCAGGCTGGCTTCTTCGGTCCCCCGAGAGGAGGAGGAGGAGGAGGATCGCGATGCCCAGCCCGGTGGGGCGCGCCTCCGGCCGGGCAGCAGCAGCAACGGCGGCGATCCCGGGGAGGTGGACGGGCTGGCGGTCCCCCTTTCGCCCAGCATCGCCGGGAACAGTGCCCGGCCGGCCCTTCCCCGATCGCGCTGGGGCGTCCCTGCCCTTCCCAGCCGCGCGGCCGGGCTCGTTCATTCATTCGGCGCCCCGCTAACAAAGGCTCGCCGCCGCCGCCGCCGCCGCCGCCTTCTTGCCCAGCCCAGCCCAGCCCGAGGCGAGACGGGGGCTGATCGGCTGGAGAGGGAAGCGCGCAGCCTCGCCTGCCCTGCCCTGCCCTGCCCTTGGGAAGCGGTCCCTTGAGGTCCAGCCCCAAGGGCGCCCCTTGAGCCTTGCACCCGTACAACGACCCTGCAAGGCAGGCCGGACCGAGAGGAACTCTCCAAAGGACCCCAGGCAGTTCTCTGCTGGGTCGGGGTGCGTGCGTGTGTGTGTGTGTGTGTGTGTGTGGTGGATTGTGCAGGAATCCCAGTCCAGAAGACACTTCTCTTTTAAGCCATTTCATCAGGGGAATTAGAAGCCGGGGGGGGGGCGGGCGGGCTGCGTGGAGAAAACTAGGTTAGTTTTAACCATGTTTTTTTTTTGCTGGGCCGGGGGATTTCACACACATACACACATCTCAGCCTGTTTGGTTAGTTTGGTGGTGCAAAAGATTGTGTAATCCCCCCCCCCCAGAGCGCTGCCCTTCAAGCTTAAATTTTTCCATCCTTGCTTGCCTTGGAGAGTAAAAAAAAGTGAATTTTTGGAGTGAGAGGGGCGACGTATAAATTAAATAAAATAATTGGGTGAAATAAAAAACAATGAGGTTAAATAAAATAATTAAATTGAATGATTAAATTAAATGAAACAGTCAAGTTAAATTAATAAATGGAAGCGCTGTGAGCTTTGGGTTTGGTTAAGCTTGTACCGTGGATCAGGCAAAAAAAGGTATTCAGGTTTGCTGAAACGTATTTTAGCACATCTGGTCATCAGGCTGAATAAAAAGCTTTGATCAAAGTTGCTGGATGGTTAAAGCTTCCTGTACATGTGCATGGCCCGGATCATTCATCATACTCATCTGGTTTGATAAACCATAATTTCGGGTTAACTACATGCAAAATGGTCCCCCATAAAACTCATTTCCAATTTCCAAGCCATAGTGCTGAATTTAATAGTAGCCCTCCCCCTCCATCTCCCCCAAATAGTCTGTCTGACACTTTTGCCTGGTGGCTAGAATAGGTGTGTATTTCTCGAGCTAATCCAAATTCTGAAGAATTGCGTTCCGTACATGCAACTTGGTGCTTGTTCCAGCATTTTGTGTTTTGTTTGGGAAATTTAAATTAAATTCCAAATATAGAACCCTGTAGTGTATCTGCAACTGATGATAGCGAAGTAGCCCTTTAACCGTTCCAGTGCTTGCGGAATGATAGATGCAATAAATAAATAAATAGAAAATAGAAAGAAAAAGAAAGGGAAAAAAGAAAGAAAGGGAAAAAAGAAAGAAAGGGAAAAAAGAAAGAGAAAGAAAAAGAAAGAGAGAAAGAAAAAGAAAGAAGGAAAGAAAGAGATAGGGGAAAGAAAGAGAAAGAAAAAGAAAGGCAAGAAAAAGAGAAAGAAAGAAAGAAAGATGGGGAAAGAAAAGAAAAAGAAAGAAAGAAAGAAAGAAGGAAAGAGATAGAAGGGGAAAGAAATATAGAGAAAGAAAAAGGAAAGAAAGAAAGAAAGAAAAAAGAGAAAGGAAAGAAAGAAAGAGATATAAACAGAAAGAAAAAGAAAGAGAGAGAAAGAAAAAGAAAAGGAAAGAAAGAAAAAGAAGGAAGGAAGGAAAGAGATAGAAGGGGAAAGAAAAGAGAAAGAAAGAAAAGGAAAGGGAAAGAAGGAAAAAGAAAGAGAAGGAAAGAGATAGGGAAAAAGAAAGAAAGAAAGAAAGAAAGAAAGAAAGAAAGAAAGAAAGAAAGAAAAATCTCCTGTAAAGAATCCCCCTGGAACCCCGTCCTCAGAAGACAGAGATCAATGGAAATTACAAAGTTTCTCAACCTCAGCAAGTTTTTCCGAGACTGTGGACGTCAGCTCTCAGAATTCTCTGAGGAATTCTGGGAGTTGAAGTCCACACATCTTAAACTTGCTGAGGTTGAGAAATACTGGTCTACTTCATCAGGTTGGGGGGGGGCAGAGGTGAAAGGTCAATAGAGGCTATATCCCACTTGGACTTTAAACCTCTTTTTTGTTGTTGTTGTTGCAAACTCATCTTACTTTTCATCTAAGCCTAATTATGCCAAAGTTTACGCAGTGTTTCTCAACCTTGACCATTTTAAGGCATGTGGACTTCAACTCCCAGAATTCCACAGCCAGCATTGCTGGCTGTGGAATTCTGGGAGTTGAAGTCCACATGCCTTAAAATGGTCAAGGTTGAGAAACACTGGAACTTTTACAGCATCTTGCCCCAATATTCTGATCCCATCAAGGGAAAGCATTGCAATGCAGTTAGTCCTTGACTTATAACCATTTGCTTAGTGATGGTTCGAAGTTGCCTCAGCATTGAAAAAAGTGACTTATGACTGTTTTTCACACTTATGCACAACATCCCCAGGGTTACGTGATCAAAGTTTGGACGGCTTGGCAATTGGCTCATATTTATGATGGTTGCAGTGTCCTGGGGAGTCATGCAATCACACATTTACAGCCTTCTGACAAGCAAAGCCAACGGGGGAAGCCAGATTCATTTAACAACCATGTTACTAACTTAACAACTGCGGCCAGGACAGGTCATAAAATGGGGGCAAAACTCACTTAACACCCGTCTCGCCTAGCAACATAAATTTTGGATTCCGTTGTGGTCGTAAGTAGAGGACTACCTCTCCCAGTAGGCCTCAATTTATGATGATCATTGAGTCCAGAATTATGCTTGTTCAGTCATGTCTGTTGGAAATTTTGGCCTCCGTTGTGGTCGTAAGTTGAGGACTGCCTGTAACACGCTAAGTGAATCTGGCTTCCCCATTGGCTTTGCTTCTCAGCAAGTTGCAAAAGGGGATCACATGATCCCGGGAAACTGCAATCATCATAAATACGAGTCAGTTGCCAACTATCTGAATTTTGAACATGTGACCATAGAGATGCACCATAGGTCAGTGTTTCCCAAACTTGACAATTTTAAGGCATGTGGACTTCAACTCCGTGGAATTCTGGGAGTTGAAGTCCTCATGCCTTAAAATTGTCAAGTTTGGGAAACATTGCCATAGGTGGTGCAGAGAGTGGTGAGGACGGCAGAAAAGATCATTTGGCAGTTCCCTCCCTTCCATCCAGGACGTAGCACGTAAGCAATGCTTGAGCAGGGTCCGTAAGATTGTCTGGGACACGACATATCCTCTTCCCGACCTGTTTTCTTTGCTACCTTCTGGGAGGCAAGTAATTTCTCTCTCCCTCCTTTTCCTTTTCTATCTCTCTTTCCATTACTTTTTCCATCTCCACCTCCATCTTATCTTCCTCTCCATCATCTCCACCTGCACCATGTTATCTCATTCTCCATCTCCATTTACATCTCCATCTTATTGTTGTTAATTGCGAAGTCGTGTCCGACCCATCGCGACCCCATGGACAACATTCCTCCAGGTCTTCCTGTCCTCTACCATCTTCTGGAGTCCATTTAAGTTCACACCTACTGCTTCAGTGACTCCATCCAGCCATCTCATTCTCTGTCGTCCCCTTCTTCTATTGCCCTCAATCTTTCCCAGCATTAGGCTCTTCTCCAGTGAATCCTTCCTTCTCATTAGGTGGCCAAAGTATTTGAGTTTCAACTTCAGGATCTGGCCTTCTAAAGAGCAGTCGGGGTTGATCTCCTCTAGGACTGACCGGTTTGAACGCCTTGCAGTCCAAGGGACTTGCAGGAGTCTTCTCCAGCACCATAGTTCAAAGGCCTCAATTCTTTGGCGCTCAGCCTTTCTTATGGTCCAACTTTTACAGCCATACATTGCAACTGGGAAAACCATGGCCTGGACTATACGCACTTTTGTTGGCAGGGTGATGTCTCTGTTTTTTAGTGTGCTGTCTAGATTTGCCATAGCTTTCCTCCCCAAGAGCAAGCGTCTTTTAATTTCTTGGCTGCAGTCCTCATCTGAGGTGATCTTGGAGCCCAGAAAAATAAAATCTGTCACTATCTCCATTTCTTCCCCATCTATTTGCTAGGAATTGAGAGGGCCAGATGCCATGATTTTGGTTTTCTTAATGTTGTGTTTCAAGCCAACTTTTGCACTCTCCTTCTTCACCCACATCAAGAGGCTCTTTAGTTCCTCTTCACTTTCTGCCATTAGAGTGGTATCATCTGCATATCTTAGGTTGTTGATATTTCTCCCCATCTCCATCTACTAGTAATCAACTAGCTTGGTTGCTCAACGGCGAGACACTAATGAAGCGGGCACAGCAGCACCTGCATTTTCTGCGCCACGTGAAGAAAAGCACATCTTCCTTCCCTTGTCCTCACCACTTTCCACAGAGGGATGATCGAGAGCATCCTGTCATACGGCATACGGTCCAGTTTGGAAGCATCCCTGCTTCAGACAGGAAGGCAGTGCAGAGAGTGGTGAGGACAGTAAGAACAGATCATTGACAGTTCCCTCCCTCCCATCCAGGACAGGGGTCTTATGTGCAGTACTCAGTTTTTTTTTAAATGCTTAGTGGAAGGAAAGCTTCATGGAGTCTTTATATTTCTCCCTGTTTAAGTCATAGAAACAACTTGGGTGGCTTTACAGTCTAAAGTCGACCCTCTTCCAGATGTGTGGACTTCAACTCCCAGAATTCTTGGCATCCCTCCCTGCTGTTCCTGTGGGAAGGGGCTTGTGTGAATTGTTGAAAAGTGTGGTTTGCTGCCGCCTATTTTTAGTTTTGTATTCCCTTCAGTCTGGATTCTTGGTAGTTTCCTATTCAAATACCAACAAAGACGGGCTTTGGCTTTCATCCGACTGGAGAAATTCAGCTGGGGAGTGTCAACATCCCTTCCTTCAAATTTCTCTGCAAATCCAAAGAAAATCTGTCCAATTTTGCCCCCGAGAGGTTTTCTTGTTTAAAACATGGTTTAGGATTCAGTGATGTGTTAGATTGATGTGAAGCAATCAGGGGTGTCCCAACTTTGGTGACTTTTATGACCGGTGGACTTCCACTCCCAGAATTCCCCTTCCTTCCTTCCTTCCTTCCTTCCTTCCTTCCTTCCTTCCTTCCTTCCTTCCTTCCTTCCTTCCTTATCTCTTTCATTTCCCTCTACCATCCATCTCCTTCCTTCCTTCCTTTCTTTCATTTCCCTCTACCACCCACCTCCTTCCTTCCTTTCTTCCCTTTTGCCCAACCATCTTCTTCCTCCCTCCCTCCCTCCCTCCCTCCCTTCCTTCCTTTCTTTCATTTCCCTCTACCATCCACCTCCTCCCTTCCTTCTTCCTTCCTTCCTTCCTTCCTTCCTTCCTTCCTTCCTTCCTTCCTTCCTTCCTTCTTTTCTTTCTTTCATTTCCCTCTACCATCCATTTCCTTCCTTCCTTCCTTCCTTCCTTCCTTCCTTCCTTCCTTCCTTCCTTCCTTCCTTCCTTCCTCCTTTCCTTTCCTTTCCTTTCCTTTCCCTCTATCAATATCTCCTTCCTTCCCTCCCTCCCTCCCTCCTTCCCTCCTTCCTTCCTTCCTCCCTTTCTTCCTTCCCCATTCTGGGAGTTGTAAGTCCACAAGCCTTAAAGTTGCCAAGGTTGAACACCCCTGCTCTGAGTCTTCTAACTAGTAAATGTTTTGTATATCTGAACAGTGTGGAAGATGGTTTGGAGTTACAGAAAATGGACCTGGAAAATACAGAGGCGGGTTCACACAGCCCGACAAACCCAGGTCGACCAGAGATCGTTGCATATTCTGCCATGCTCAACCATGCTCAACCATGTTGAGGGCTTGCTTCTCGTTGCTTGCCAAACTGCCAACTACATAACCCATCCGAGCCGAGGTCAGCTGACTGAGTTAGGCCACCTTATCAGAGAAGTTCTTGCTTTCATATCTTGGAGATGTTTTGCTCGGAGCATCATGATCATGATCTACCTCAGGGGTAGGCAACCTTGGCTCTTTTATGACTCGTGGACTTCAACTCCCAGAATTCCTGAGCCAGCATGGGGGAACTATGGCCCCTTCATGACTCGTGGACTTCAACTCCCAGAATTCCTGAGCCAGCATGGGGGAACTATGGCCCCTTCATGACGCGTGGACTTCAACTCCCAGAATTCCTGAGCCAGCATGGCTCAGCTTGGAAACTCTCCCTTTCCCCTCAGCATGGGTGGTTCAGGAATTCTGGGAGTTGAAGTCCACGAGTCATAAAAGAGCCAAGGTTGCCTACCCCTGGACTACCTCTTTGAAGTCTTCCAGCCTTGTGGCCGTCAGTGCACCTCCTGCTGTTGAGATCTCACATTTCTTCCGGAGGTTTTCCTGGCTTGAAATGTTGCAACAATTTTCTGAATGAATGATGGTGTTCCTGCGGTTTGGAAGGTCCCTCAGTCTTGGTGGGTGGCGGGTGGCTCTGGTTAGGATGGAGGAATCCTGATGTGCTGGGTTTTCATTCATGCCTCCTAACGTGAACCACATGTGATTGTCCCAATTAAGCAGGCTGCACTCGTTTATTTCTCTTCCCCTCTTTTTCCCTGCTCGCTTCCTGCTTCCGGCCTCCCCTTGCATTTCCACAAACTGGTTTTTCCATTGAAGGAGGAGCCAGAATGCTAAAATGTTGGGTTTTGTACTCGTGAGTGAAGAAGCAACTCACCGGTTGTGTGATTTTTTTTTATTAATAAAACCTCTCTCAGCCCATTGTAATAGCAATAACAATAGCACTTAGACTTATAGGCCGCTTCACAGTGCTTTACAGCCCTCCCGTAAGCGGTTTACAGAGTCAGCCTATTTGCCCCCAACCATCTGGGTCCTCATTTTACTGACCTCCGAAGGATGGAAGGCTGAGTCCACCTTCAGCCGGTCAGGATCGAACTCCTGGCAGTGGGCAGAGTTAGCCTGCAGTACTGCATTCTAAGCAATGTGCTACCACACCCCTTCCTTCCTTCCTTCCTTCCTTCCTTCCTTCCTTCCTTCCTTCCTTCCTTTCTCCCTCCCTCCCTCCCTCCCTCCCTCCCTCCCTCCCTCCCTCCCTCCCTCCCTCCTTCCTTCCTTCCTTCCTTCCTTCCTTCCTTCCTTCCTTCCTTCCTTCCTTCCTTCCTTCCTTCCAACATTTAGACTTATATACTGCTTCACAGTGCTTTACAGCCCTCCCTGTGTGGTTTACACAGTCAACATATTTGCCCCTAACAATCTGGGTCCTCGTTTTACCGACCTTGGAAGGAAGGAAGGCTGAGTCAATCTTGAGCCGGTCAGGATCGAACTGCTGGCAGTGGGCAGAATTAGCTTGCAATACTGCATTTTAACTACTGTGCCACAGGAAAGGAAGAAAAGAGAGAAAGAAAAAAGAAAGAAAGAAAGAAAGAGCAATAACACTTATATACCGCTTCACAATGCTTTTACAGCCCTCCCTAAGCGGTTTACAGAGTCAGCATATTTGCCCCCCACCAATCTGGGTCCTCATTTTATCAACCTCGGAAGGAGGGAAGGAAAGAAGGAGACAAAGAAAGAAAGAAAGGAAAGAAAGAAAGAGAGAAAGAAAGATCAATAACACTTATATACCACTTCACAGTGCTTTACAGCCTTCTTACTTAGCAAAACTCATTTATCAAATTTCTCACATAGCAACAGAAGTTCTGAGTTGTGGTCATACGTTGAGGGCTACCTGTAATTCAGTCTTATTTTTTTCTCTAATAAAAATAATTGCAAAATACTTTCAAACCCACTGCCTTTAAAGCTGAAGCAGAGTCCCAGTTAGGGGTTTCCCCCCCCCCCACACGTAACTAACTGGAATTAGTTGTGTGAAAAAAACAAAACGAAACTGGCAAACGAAAAGGGACCATATTCTTATTAGCTTCCTCTCCACAATGAGCGCTTATCCTGTTGTGAAAGACAATTGCTCAAGTTGCGCGAATTTCTGCAGGCGTCCTGATTGTGAGGCATGTTCAGCGCATTGCACATTTTGTTGCTGTTTGTAACTTGTACATCTTTCTAGCACAGAGTTTCTTAACATTGGCAACTTTTATGTTGGGTGGACTTCAACTCCCAGAATCTCTCAGAATCTCCCAGAAATCCTGACATCTTAAAGCAGGCTGGCTGGAGAATTCTGGCAGTTGAAGTCCACACATTTTCCAGCTATGAAGATTGAGAAACACTGGATCAGATCCATCCATCCATCCATCCATCCATCCATCCATCCATCCATCCATCCATCCATCCATCTATCTATCTATCTATCTATCTATCTATCTATCTATCTATCTATCTATCTATCTATCTTCCATCTATCTATATCAGTGGTTCTCAACCTGTGGGTCGGGACCCCATTTGGGGTCGAACGACCATTTCACGGGGGTCGCCAAACAACGCAGTCCGCCATTTTTTTCCCCCTTTTCCTTAGCTGTGCTACTCCCTCTTATTCTATTGGCTTTCGAAAGCCAATAGAATAGACTCTCTTGAATAGAGTCTAATTCTATTGGCTTTCAAAAGCCAATAGGAATTGTCCAGGCTGTCTCTGCCCTGCTGAGCCCGCCAAAAGTCCCATTCTGCAAATGGTGCTGCACCAGTTGAGTAGTCCTCGACTTACGACCGGTTGAGTAGTCCTCGACTTACGACCGGTTGGGGGGTCGT
Source organism: Crotalus adamanteus (assembly GCA_039797435.1). NCBI lineage: Eukaryota > Metazoa > Chordata > Lepidosauria > Squamata > Viperidae > Crotalus > Crotalus adamanteus. The sequence goes on from CM077921.1 coordinate 122,478,599, forward strand.
GGCATTAAAAAGGTTGAGAACCACTGATCTATATCTCCCTCCCTCCCTCCCTCCCTCCCTCCATCCATCCATCCATCCATCCATCCATCCATCCATCCATCCATCCATCTATCTATCTATCTATCTATCTATCTATTTCTCCACTCTCTCTTATCCCTCCTATAGTTCTATCATCCATTTCTTCTCTCTTCTCTCTCTTCTGTCTCTATTTCTGTCTGTCTGTCTGTCTGTCTGTCTGTCTGTCTATCTATCTATCTATCTATCTATCTATCTATCTATCTATCTATCTATCTATGTTTCTATACTGTTTTTTTTAAGCTGTTGTTTTTAACTGTTGTGAGCTGCCAAGAGTCATTTAGATATATAAATTGAATAAATGAATGGATGAATAGCCCAGCCTCCCTCGCAGGGTTATTGTTGGGGATAAAATTAAGAGAACCTGCTTGAGCCCTTGGAAAAAAGACGATGTAATCAATAAATCAAGTTTGGGCATTTATAGACTTCTAATGAAATGCCCAGTTTTTCTTTTCATCCTAGAAATAAATATAAGAACAGCACTCTAGTTTTAGCTTGGTAAAAATATGTCTCCCTGAACGAGCATTGAGAAATGAGGGTGGGTGCAATTTTATTCAAAGGAATCATAAATGTTTTAAAATCTTTACTAAAGTGGATTCATCACGAGGCACATGTGATATTCTGTTTTTTAGCAGACCAATCCCGGTCATCTCTTCTGATTGGGAGATTTCCTTCCTTCCTTCCTTCCTTCCTTCCTTCCTTCCTTCCTTCCTTCCTTCCTTCCTTCCTTCCCTTCCCTTCCCTTCCCTTCCCTTCCCTTCCCTTCCCTTCCCTTTCTACATTTTATATACCATGAACTGGAAAACAATACAACAAGGCTGCCTTTGTGGGTGGAAATACCCAGGACACATTTTTCACTCTTGGTGCCTATTTGAATTTCCTGCTACTTGTGGTGTCCCCCATAGTGAACCGCTGACGCCAGGCGGGTTTGGCTTGGCACATCTTACAAACTCCACAGCTTGCTGAGCTGAGTTCATTTTCCTAATTTCCTAATTTAACATCATGGGTGAACTTCAAGATAAGTCAGGAGAAGGAAGGAAAGAAGGGAGGAAGGGAGGGAGAGAGGCAGGCAGGCAGGAGAAAGGAAGGAAAGAAGGAAGGAAGGAAGGGAAGAAAGGGAAGGAAGCAAACAAGGAATGAGGAAAGAAGGGAAGAAGAAAGGAAAGAGCCAAGGGAGAAAGAGAAAGAGAGAAAAAGAAAAAAAAATTGGAGGAAAGGAGGAAAGAAGGGAGGGAAGGAAAGGAAGGAAGCAACAAGGAATGAGGAAGGAAGGAAAGAAGGGAGGAAGGAAGGAAAGCCAAGGAAAGGAAGGAAGGAGAAAGAAAAAGAAAAGGAGGGAGGGAGGAAAGGAGGGAGGGAAAGGAGGCAGGCAGGAAAGCAAGGAAAGAAGGGAGGGAGGAAGGAAGGAAGGAAAGAAGGGAGGAAGGAAGGAAAGGAGGGAGGAAGGAAGGAAGGGAGAGAGGGAAGGAAAGGAAGGAAGGAAGCAAGCAAGCAAGGAATGAGGAAGGAGGAAAAGAAGGGAGGAAGGAAGGAAGGAAAGCCAAGGAAAGGAAGGAAGGAGAAAGAGAAAGAAAAAGAGAAAAAGAAAAAGGGAGGGAGGGAGGGAAAGGAAGGGAAGGGAGGGAAGGAAAGACGCAAGCAAGGAATGAGGAAGGAAGGAAAGAAGGGAGGAAGGAAGGAAAGCCAAGGGAAGGAAGGAAGCAGAAAGAGAAAGAAAAAGAGAAAAGAAAAAGGGAGGGAGGGAAAGGAAGGCAGGCAGGAAAGGGAGGAAGGGAGGGAAGGAAAGGAAGGAAAGAAGCAAGCAAGGAATGAGGAAGGAAGGAAAGAAGGAAGGAAGAAAAGAAAGGAAGGAGAAAGAGAGAAAAAGAAAAAGAAGAAGGGAGGGAGGGAAAGGAAGGAAGGAAATTATGGCAGTGCTCCTACTTTTTTTTTGCACTAAGAAGGAGTTAAAATAATGGCATCCAAATTGCTGCAGGAAGCAGTTTGGATGATAAAGGGACCATTGATGGAAAGCTGGGCTGTGTTTCCTCCTGTCTCCTGCAAGTTAATTAATTTTCTGCTTACCGTATTTTAGAAGGCAGTCACGACACTAAATTGAATCTGACAACTTGGTCCTGAGGTGGCTGGCACTGGATGGGTTCAAGCAAGAAGGGAGAGAAATCTTCTGCCTGGGATGCTTTCATTTGCATTCCTGTACTATTGAGAAGGGGGTGGGGGTGGACTGGATGGCCTCTAGGGACCTTGACGCTACGAAGATCGACTCTTTGGCAAGGATCCCAGCAGCCGGCAAAGGTCTTGAAAAGGTTTTTGGACCTGGGCTGGTGGCTCGGATGGGGAGCTCTAGTTTTATTTTTGCTCACTTCTGTTATGGCACTGAGAAAATGATTTTTATGGGAATTGTGTGAAAATCTAGAGAGGCAATACTTTTATTATGCCAGCTGATTTGTGTGTGTGTGTGTGTGTGTGTGTGTGTGTGTGTGTGTGTGTGTGTGTGTGTGAAATGAAATGCTTTGGCATTTCAAGATCCCTTCGTCAGATTTAGAAAAATAAGTTAGTAAGGACCACTTTGGTCTAAGGCAGGGGTAGGCAACCTTGGCTCTTTTATGACTCGTGGACTTCAACTCCCAGAATTCCTGAGTCAGCATAGGAATTCTGGGAGTTGAAGTCCATGAGTCATAAAAGAGCCTAGGTTGCCTACCCCTGGTCTAGGGTTAGGCAACTGATTAGAAAAGCAGGAGACTGTGAGTTCTAGTCCCATCTTAGGCATGAAAGCCAGCTGGGTGAGTTTGGGCCAATCACCAGGAGATGGTGAGTTCTAGTCCCGCCTTAGATATGAAAGCCGGCTGGGTGACTTTGGTCCAATCACCAGGAGATGGTGAGTTCTAGTCCCACCTTAGATATGAAAGCCGGCTGGGTGACTTTGGCCCAATCACCAGGAGATGGTGAGTTCTAGTCCCGCCTTAGGCATGAAAGCCGGCTGGGTGACTTTGGCCCAATCACCAGGAGATGGTGAGTTCTAGTCCCGCCTTAGGTATGAAAGGCGGCTGGGTGACTTTGGGCCAATCACCAGGAGACGGTGAATTCTAGTCCACCTTAAGCATGAAAGCCAGATGGGTGACTTTGCACCAATCACCAGGAGACGGTGAGTTCTAGTCCTGCCTTAGGCATGAAAGCCAGCTGGGTGACTTTGGCCCAATCACCAGGAGACGGTGAGTTCTAGTCCTGCCTTAGGCAGGAAAGCTGGCTGGGTGACTTTGGCCCAATCACCAGGAGACGGTAAGTTCTAGTCCCACCTTAGGCATGAAAGCCAGCTGGGTGACTTTGGCCCAATCATCAGGAGACGGTGAGTTCTAGTCCCGCCTTAAGCATGAAAGCCAGATGGGTGACTTTGAACCAATCACCAGGAGACGATGAGTTCTAGTCCCGCCTTAAGCATGAAAGCCAGATGTGTTACACATCTGTGTTACTAATTCAACAACTGCAGGGATTCACTTGCCAACTGTGGCAATAAAGGTTGTAAAATGGGGCAAAGCTCCCTTAACAACTATCTTCGCTTAACAACAGAAATTTTGGACCACCAATTGTGGTCATAAATAGAGGACTCCCTCTACCAATACAGATAGTTCTCAATGTACGACTAAACTGGAACCAGAATTTCTTTCGCCAAGCAAGGGGGATTTTAAGTGAGTTATACCTGGTTTTATGAGCTTTTTTTTGTGCCACGCTTGTTAAGCGAATCGCTGCAGTCATTAAGCAAACCTTTCTGTTCTCATTGACGTTCCTTACCAGAAGCCAGCTTGAACAATCCTAAATGGCAATCACTGGACCCCAGGACGCTGCAATGGTCATTAAATACTTGTCAGTTGCCAGGCATCCGAATTTTGATCATGTGACCATGGGGGATGCTGCAGCGGCCATAAGTGTGAGGACCAGGGGTGCTTTTTTCAGTGCCTCTTTGAACAGTCGTTAAACAAATGGTTGCAAGTCAAGGATTCCCTGTATTTGTTGTTAGAAATTTTGTCAGGGTGAGGTTCCTGGCATTAAACTTGAGTTGCTGTCGTTTTTTAAAAAAATCTGATTCTGGGAAAGTTTTCGGAAAAGGCTGCATCTTAGTAGATTTGTTGCTGTAAATTTATATCTATATCTATATCTATACTTATACCTATATCTATATATCTATATACAGTATATCTATATCTATATATCTATATATCTATATCTATATCTGTCTGTGTCCATCTATCTGTCTGTCTATTCATCCATCCATCCATATCATATATCTGTCATATACATATCATCCATCCATCCATCCATCCATCCATCCATCCATCCATCCATCCATCCATCCATCCATCCATCCATCTATCTATCTATCTATCTATCTATCTATCATCTGTCTCTGTCTCTCTCTGTCTGTCTATCTATCTATCTATCATCTATCTGTCATCTATCTATCTATCTATCACAGTGGTTCTCAACCTGTGGGTCGGGACCCCATTTGGGGTCGAATGACCATTTCATGGGGGTCGCCAAACAAGGCTGTCCGCCATTTTTTTCCCCTTTTCTTTGGCCACAACCCTGGCACCCGGTGATGTATAAGTGGTTGGGGGTCACCACAACATGGGGAACTGTATTATGGGGTCGTGGCATTAGAAAGGTTGAGAACCACTGATTCTATCATATCTATCTATCGATCATCTATCTATCTGTCATCTATCTGTCTATCTATCTATCTATCTATCTATCTATCTATCTATCTATCTATCTATCATCTGTCTATGTCTCTCTCTGTCTCTCTGTCTCTCTCTCTATCATCTATCATATCTATCAATCATCTGTCTGTCATCTATCTATCTATCTATCTATCTATCTATCTATCTATCTATCTATCTATCTATCTATCTATCTTCAACATCATCATCTATCTGAACGAACATAATGAGCTGTTAAAGCTTGTCCTAAAGCCTCAGCTCTGATGCTATTTTTAAAGTTCTGACTCAGGGCTACACGATATGGAGATGACTTAAATTGTGATTTCTTTTTATTTATAATACCTGAATCATCTTCGCCAATTCTAGTTTATCTTGTCACCTATCTTAGGTATTCAGGAATGCATCTGTGCCATTGTTCCGTTTTATTTTTCTGGATGTTATCGAGATAGGAGAACACAGTAGCAAATACTGAATGCAGAACCATGGTTGAGGGCTACATGCGGTCCTTGACTTATAACCATTTATTTAGTGCCCGTTGAAAGTTACAACGGCACTGAAAAAAGTGACTTATGACCATTTTTCACACTTACGACCGTTACAGCCTCCCCAGGGTCATGTGATCAAAATTGAGACACTTGGCAACTGACTCACATTTATGACAGTCTCAGTGTCTTGGGGTCACATGATCCCCTTTTGTGACGTTCTGACAGGCAAAGTCAATGAGGGAAGCTTCACTTAACAATCGTGTGACTAACTTAACAACTGCAACGATTTGTTTAATGACTGTGTCAAGGAAGGTCGTAAAATGGGGCAAAATTCACTTAGCAAACATCTCCCTTAGCAACAGAAATTTGAGGCTGATTTGTGGTCATAAGTGGACCACGATCTGTATCTTTTGAGGGAAGGTTGTCGTAATTTCAAACGGTCGCTAAGTGATGGTCATAAGTAGAGGACTTCCTATATCAGATACAGGCAACCTTTTCTAGCATTGTCGAGTGTTTCTGCCTTTTCTACTTGCTAATCCAGCGGTTCTCAACCTTTTTAATGCCGCGACCCCCAACTGGTCGTAAGTCGAGGACTAAACAACCAGTCATAAGTCGAGGACTAAACAACCGGTCGTAAGTCGAGGACTTTCCCTGCCCAGGAGTGCCGCACATGTGTGGTGCCGCCCCCTGCGCCGGCCGAGGCGTAGCTGGCAAGTGGCAGAGACGGCGCAGGCCGACCACCGGCTGGGCCATCAGCTGGCCCAGCCCAAGGGAGGTAAGGCACCCGCCCGGCCCCACGCGTGCCAGCAACCCTCCCTGCGCCCGCCGGCCTCCCACCTCCCACCCCTGGCCCTCTTTTCCTTACATTTTTAGTAGTTGCTCAGCAGGGAGGGGTAGAAACTTCCAGACAGCTCGCCTTCGCTGCAGACAACTTGCAGCACCGTTTGCAGAATGGGACTTTTGGCGGGCTCAGCAGGGCAGAGACAGCCTGGACAATTCCTATTGGCTTTTGAAAGCCAATAGAATTAGACTCTATTCAAGAGAGTCTATTCTATTGGCTTTCAAAAGCCAATAGAATAAAAGGGAGTAGCACAGCTAAGGAAAAGGGGAAAAAAATGGCGGACTGCGTTGTTTGGCGACCCCCGTGAAATGGTCGTTCGACCCCAAATGGGGTCCCGACCCACAGGTTGAGAACCGCTGTGCTAATCCAACCATGTTTTTGGCACAAACTCTTCCTTGGGGCTCCTTAGAAGCCGTAAAACAATGTAAAAAGCAGTTTTACGACCTCAGTTGTGATTCCGTGCAACAAATGCGCTGTGTTGCCCTCGAGCAAATTTTTTCACGCACGTTGTCTTGCATGGTCAAATTGGAAGTTCTCATGTGACGTCCCACCGAGGAGCATTGATAATGGATTCCTAAGGTTTTCTAGAGTGGTGTCATCATGGTTTCTACCGGATGTCTGTCCATGAAAAGGGGTCTTTGAGGATTACAGAATTAATTTTCATAGCTGATGTTTGAGCGCATCGGGTTCGAAACACCTTCTGTCTTGTTCTTGTGGACACTTGGCTCAGGAGAGGACGCAAAAGTTCTTTTAATTATTCCCCAAAAGGGGAAACACCGTTTGGGGTCCAAAATTTCCATTGCTAAGCAAGATAGTCGTTAAGTGAATTTTGCCCCTCTTTCTCGCCTCGGTTGTTAAGTGAATCACTGCAGTTGATAAGTTAAGCAAATCTGGCTTCCTCCCCATTGACTTTGCTTGTCAGGAAGTTGCAAAAGGGGATCACGTGACCCCAGGAGACTGAAACAGTCATAAGTACTTGCCAGTAGCCAAGCGTCTGAATTTTGAGCATGTGATCGTGTGGATGCTGCAACGGTCCTGACTGAAATTGGTCCAATGTTCCCCAAGGGACAGCCTGGCTGCATTCACACAATCCGATTAACCTAGTTAATCGAAAGGAGCTATTTCTGCATTCACACCATGTATGGAATCCTAAACCAAAGAGAAAGGTTTATTTATTCCCCACCTTTATTGATTGAAAATATTTCTATGGCCACTCGCACACGTTTGCATCGCCGGCGAAAGCACCAGAACCGGGTCGTGCTAACCAGGTTTATTAAAACTTGGTTTAGCTTGCGCAAGCGCGATCCCTCATTCTTAACAGATTCGTTGAAGCTGATTGTGGGAGCAAAACGCTCCCGTTTCACAAAGAAAGGGAATTCAAGTGATATCTTTGCGGGAAAGGGGGAAAAAAAAAGAAGCTTTTTTTTTTTTTTTAAAAAAGGCGTTCTTCGCATTTATTTGAAGAGCTTTCGACTTGATTAAAATCTTGCTTTTGTGGACCTCGAGGGACAGACTTTGAAGCGAGTTAAAACGTTAAGGATATTTTTCTGATGTAGTTTTTATACGGGACAGATTTAATTTTTAAACGGGCCTGTGGTTTCACTCAACCTTCAGTGCGGTTGTAATATTAGAAGGCTTGGCTGAGGATCGGACATTTATTTATACGGTGACTTGATAGCTCTTAAAAATAGCCCTGAATAAAATGCGGTGGTCTTACTGGGACGGCCAGTTTCCTGATTTCAAGCCTCCCATTCACGCAGACAGGGATTTGTACTCAAGGGCAAGAAACCAAATTTTGAAAGAGTTCTCAAACAATAAAAAATCTGTAGATGATTTAAAGGGGATCTATATATATAGACTCCCAGCAATCTTGCATCATGCTCTGATGATGTCGGTAGTGTTGACCGACGAAAGACTTTAATTAATTTAATTAAACAAGTTTTGTTTTTAGTATTATCCTGGTGTTCGGATTATTTTATAGCATGGATTTACCCAGGATTCGTATTTTTAGCATAATTAGAGACTATATATAATATAATATAATATAATATAATATAATATAATATAATATAATATAATATAATATAATATAATATAATATAATATAATATAATATAATATAATATAATATAATTATAATATAATATAATAATATTATATTATAATACAATATAATATAATATAATATACTACAAAATAATATACTACAAAATAATATAATATAATAATATACTATACTATACTATAATTAATACAATATATAATATAATATAATAATATATTATAATATAATATAATATACTACAAAATAATATACTACAAAATAATATAATATAATACTATACTATAATTAATACAATATATAATATAATATAATATAATATAATATAATATAATATAATATAATATAATATAATATAATATAATATAATATAATATAATATAATATAATATAATTTTTTTTTGCTGCAAAATATCGCTTGGAGAAGCTGCTGCAATATTTATTGCAGGAGATTTCTTTGAGGTCAGCTGCTGACATTAAATTGGAAGGTTGGGTCAATATTTCTCCCCGGGGACCTCCTTGGAATTGAAAGTCAGTCTAAAGTTATTTTGATGGTCATCCCGAAGCAAAGATTTATAGCCCAGGTATTATTGGAAACATCCCTTAATTGCCAAAATAATAATTAAAAAAATCCATGGGGCTCAGTGTTGGCACTTTAGGAACTGCCTAGTCAGCTTAAAGCCGATGGAGAAAGCATGCATGGGTTAGTCCTCGGCTTACGGCCAAAATTGGCCGCAAGAGTTTCCGTTGCTGCGCAAAGTCGCTTTTGGCTTTTCTCCAGGGCTGCCAAATGTTCGCGAGAGCCGGCCAAACGGGTGGTCCTCGTTTTATGGCCATACAGTTCATGTCGTTAAATGAGATTTTTTAAAAGTGAATTTTACGACCTTTCTCGCCACAGCCGTTAAGGGAACCACTGCAGTTAAGTTTGTAACGTGGTTATTAAGTGAATCCGGTTTCCCCATTGACTTTGCTTGTCAGGAGGTCGCAAAAGGGGATCGCGTGCGACCGTCATAAATAGGAGTCAGTTGCCAAGCGTTTGAATTTTGACCACGTGACCCTGGGGATGCTGCGTCAGTCGTTAAGTATGACAGCCCTAAGTCCCTTTTTTCAGTGCCGCTGTAACTTTCAACGGTCACTAAATGAACTGTTTGTAAGTCAAGGATTATCTGCCTTGTGGGCTGCCATCAACCTGTTCAAGAAGCAAATACAGAGTGTGAGAATCCATGCAAAACCATTTAAAGGTTGCCAGGTGCACTAAGTAACAACAACAACAACAACAACAACAACAAAGTTGGAAGGGATCTTGGAGGTCGTCTAGTCCAACCCCCTGCTCAGGCAGGAAACCCTATACCATTTCACTAAAATGGCTTTTAAAAAAATCATTTGTTTAGCGACTTTTTGAAGCGGCTGCAAAAAAAAATGACTTCCAACTGTCCTTACACTTAACGACAGTCACAGCATCGTTGTGTGTTCGAAATTTGGGCACTTGGCAAACCCTGAATGTATTTATGGGAATTGCAAGCATCCCAGCCTCGTGGAATCACCATTTGTGTCGTTCCCAGCCAAAGTCTGACAAGAGAAGTTAGTGAGGGAAGCTGGATTTTTACTGAACAACTGCAGTGATTTGCTTTGCAACCATGGCCAAAAAGGAGGTAAAATTGGGTCGTTTTGCTTGCTCAGCAGTGGAAATAATGCTTCTTAAACTAAACCAGGGGTAGGCAATCTCGGCTCTTTTATGACTCATGGACTTCAACTCCCAGAATTCCTGAGCCAGCTATGCTGAGAGGAATGGGAGAGGTTTCCAAGCTGAGCCATGCTGGCTGAGGAATTCTGGGAGTTGAAGTCCCCGAGTCATGAAGGGGCCAAAGTTTCCCTCATGCTGGCTGAGGAATTCTGGGAGTTGAAGTCCCCGAGTCATGAAGGGGCCATAGTTGCCCCATGCTGGCTCAGGAATTCTGGGAGTTGAAGTCCCCGAGTCATGAAAGGGTCATAGTTGCCCCATGCTGGCTCAGGAATTCTGGGAGTTGAAGTCCACGAGTCATGAAGGGGCCAAAGTTCCCCCATCCTGGCTGAGGAATTCTGGGAGTTGAAGTCCACAAGTCATAAAAGAGTCAGAAACTTCCTGACAGTGAGAACAATTAACCAGTGGAACCACCTGCCTCCAGAAGCTGTGAACGCTCCAACACTGGAAGTTTTTAAGAAGAGACTGGACAGCCATTTGTCTGAAATAGTATATAGGGTTTCCTGCCTGAGCACGGGGTTGGACTATATGACCTTCAAGGTCCCTTCCAACTATTATTATTATTATTATTATTATTATTATTATTATTATGGATCATTGCACAGTCAGCCAGATGTTCAGACTGGATTTGGCATTTTGTCTACCTATTGAGTCCTTCCCAAGGACCTGGGATAGGCAGATGTGGATGTTTGATGGTATTACAGATATCGTCACAGGATGGAAGCAGTTCCTAGTAAGGCCGCCTTTTACAATTGACTAATGGCGAATTTGTCAATGCCGATGATGGTGTTCAAGTGGTGCTCCAGTTATTTTGGGATTGCACCCAAGGAGCCTATTACTATTGGTACTACCCTTGCTTGCCTTTGCCACAGTCTTTCTATTTCTATTTGTAGGTCTTTGTATTTTGTTATCTTCTCCAGTTCTTTCTCATCTATTCTACTACTATTATTATTATTATTATTATTATTGTTATTGTTATTGTTATTACTACTACTACTACTACCACCACCACCACCACCACATGTCCTGTTTTCAATAAGGGAAAAAGTCTAAAGGAGAATGTTGAAAACAGGACATATAATGCAACCCGGGGTCGTTTTTTTTCCTGCGGCCTTCTGACAAGCCAAGATTCATTTAACAACCGCGTTCCCAACTTAACAACGGCAGTGATTGACTGAACAGCCTGTGGCCAGGCAGCTGGTAAAAGGGGGCCAAATTCTATTTTGAAATGTCTCTGCTTAGTAAACACAAATTTTGGGCTGACCTCTTGCATATTTCTCCACTCCTTCGTTGCAAGCATCCTTGTGCTCTTTCCTCCCCCCTTTCAAACTTAGACCAGCTAATCCTACAAAGATCTGTTTGCGAGGCTCCCATGAATTATAAATGCTGGCCTTTTACGAGCTCTTCTGGGGGAAACTGCAGATAATTGGAAATTGGGAGGCTCAGCCTGACTGCTGGCTCAGGCAGTTTCTCTCTTACCTCCTTCAGCTTCGTGAAAGCCCATCTGCTTTTATGAGATTTTTTTCCCCCTCTCTCCCTCCCCCCCACCAAGGAATAGGGAAATTTGGGAGAATTTTTTATCGGCGGAAGGTATAGAATTTTTGCCGTTTTTTTTCTTTCTCTTTAGGAACAAAAGCGCCGTGTGCATTTGTGTGAGGGCGGCAAACTCCTTTAATAATAATAATAATAATAATAAAGCAAGCAAGGGTAGTACCAATAGTCATAGGCTCCTTGGGTGCAATCCCAAAACAACTGGAGCACCACTTGAACACCATTGGCATTGACAAATTCGCTATTAGTCAATTGCAAAAGGCGGCCTTATTAGGAACTGCTTCCATCCTGCGACGATATCTGTAATACCATCAAACATCCACATCTGCCTATCCCAGGTCCTGGGTAAGGACTCGATAGATAGACAAAATGCCAAATCCAGTCTGAACATCTGGCTGACTGTGCGATGATCGATAATAATAATAATAATAATTACTAGGAACTGCTTCCATCCTGCGACGATATTTGTAATACCATCAAACATCCACATCTACCTATCCCAGATCCTGGGTAAGGACTCGATAGGTAGACAAAATGCCAAATCCAGTCTGAACATCTGGCTGACACTGCGATGATTCATAATAATAATAATAATAATAATAATAATAATAATAATAATAATAGTACCAATAGTCATAGGCTCCTTGGGTGCAATCCCAAAACAACTGGAGCACCACTTGAACACCATTGGCATTGACAAATTCGCTATTAGTCAATTGCAAAAGGCGGCCTTATTAGGAACTGCTTCCATCCTGCGACGATATCTGTAATACCATCAAACATCCACATCTGCCTATCCCAGGTCCTGGGTAAGGACTCGATAGATAGACAAAATGCCAAATCCAGTCTGAACATCTGGCTGACTATGCGATGATCGATAATAATAATAATAGACTTTATCTACCAAGGCAAATAGGTGGGCGTGGAATGCTGCAAGTACATCAGATGGTTGAAGAAGAAAAAATGGCTTTGGAAGAATATCTGAAGAACAATGGTGAAGATGCACTGAAATTAGTATATCAGGAAGGCTTACTGACTACTGGAGAGACCAAACTGGCCTACAAGAAAGACCAAATGAAGAACAGAATAGAGGCATGGGCAGACAAACCACTACATGGCCAATACGTGAAAAAAATAGCTGGGAAAGCAGATAATAACAAGACCTGGCAATGGCTAAGAGCAGGAAAATTGAAGAAAGAGACCGAGGGACTAATTCTGGCTGCACAAGACCAAGCCTTAAGGACAAATGCATATAAAGTCAAAATTGAGAAGACAGCAACAGACAGTAAGTGCTGCCTATGCAAAGAAGCTGAAGAAACAGTGGACCACTTGGTAAGCTGTTACAAGAAGATTGCACAGACTGACTACAAGCAGCGGCATGACAAAGTAGCAACAATGGTGCATTGGAAGATCTGCAAAAAATATCATTTGCCTGCAAGCAAAAACTGGTGGGATCATATAATAGAGAAAGTTATAGAAAATGATAAAATTAAACTGCTCTGGGACGTCAGAATTCAAACAGACAAAAATCTGCAACATAACACCCCGGATTTAACAATTGTCGATAAGAAAGACAAAAAAGTCTGGATAGTGGACGTGGCAGTGCCTGGAAATAGCAGAATAGACGAGAAAGAACTGGAGAAGATAACAAAATACAAAGACCTACAAATAGAAAGAGAAAGACTGGCAAAAGCAAGCAAGGGTAGTACCAATAGTAATAGGCGCTTTGGATGCAATCCGAAAACAACTGGACCACCACTTGAACACAATTGGCATTGACAAATTCGCCATTAGTCAATTGCAAAAGGCGGCTTTACTAGGAACTGCTTCCATCCTGCGACGATATCTGTAATACCATCAAACATCCACATCTGCCTATCCCAGGTCCTTGGTAAGGACTCGATAAGTAGACAAAAATGCCAAATCCAGTCTGAACATCTGGCTGACTGTGTGATGATCAATAATAATAATAATAATAATAATAACAACAACAACAACATCTGGCTGACTGTGTGATGATTAATAATAATAATAATAATAATAATAATAATTGAAAGGGACCTGGGAGGTCACCTAGTCCAACCCCCTGCTCAGGCAGGAAAGCCTATACCATTTCAGACAAATGGCTATTCAGTCTCTTCTTAAGAACTTCCAGTGTTGGAGCATTCACAGCTTCTGGTGGCAGGTTGTTCCACTGGTTAATTGTTCTAACTGTCTGCTTTCCCTTATTTTTGCTTAACTCTGAGGGAAATTGGAATAAATTTTTTTGGGGAAAAAAAGATAGACGATCAAAGGAATTGCAAAAAAATATAGAGGGAGTGACGCTGTGACTCCGAGCAGTATAAACCAACCAGCAAACATGTCGAAAACAGAATAAATAATAGCCCACAAAAACAAGGTGCAAACCATCAGCAGGAATTGATTTGTTCCCCTGTACAAATAGCCCCAGCCTTGAATGGATGCGTTATCCTTGCATCATGTTTTTCAGATCAGGGGAGAGAAATCCTGATGGGTCTTAAAGATGCTCTTATATTCTCAAGAAAAACGTATTCAAAATCCATTGACTGACCGATACGTTTCTAGAGAACATCCTAATAAGGCAATTTCTAACCTGGATCCCTTCTCGGTGTTCATGTGGGGCAACGCTTGTGAGCACTTCTAAAAATAATCGTGGTTTTGTTTAACATGGAACCTACTTAAGAAAAATACAGGTGGTCCTTGACTTACAACCGTAATGGAGCCATGACGTCACTAAGCCGAGACACTCATGTGATGGGACTAAATGTTACAACTTTGCAGCAGCGGTCATTAAGCGAACACCACGGTTGTTAAGCAAATCAAGAATTTCCCTATGGCTGTTTTTTCGCCGGAAGCCGGCTAAAACTGAAGGAAATTGGTAAAACAATGTTGTAACTCACAACCACGTGACCCCACTCATTTGCATACGTATCTCTGTATCCTCATTGCTTTCTTTTTCACTGTTGATTCTATTATTCCATTATTTGATTACCGATAGACCTTGACATACATCCACTCGTTTAATGACCGCTCAAAGTTGCAGCAGCAACTGGAAAAAAGGGACTTAGGACTGGGGTTCACGCTTAACGACCGCTACGACATCCCCTTGGTCACGTGATCAAAATTCAGAGGCTTGGTAACTGGCATGTACCTATGACGGTTGCAGTATGCTGGGGTCACGCGGTCCCCCTTTTGCGACCTTCTGACAAGCAACGTCAATGAGGAAGCCAGATTCACTGACTAACTTAACAACTAATAATAACAACAACAACAACAACAATAACAACAATAATAAAGTTGGAAGGGACCTTGGAGGTCATCTAGTCCAACCCCCTGCTCAGGCCGGAAACCCTCCCGGGATAGGCAACCTTGGCTCTTTTATGACTCGTGGACTTCAACTCCCAGAATTCTTGAGCCAGCCATGCTGAGGGAAAAGGGAGAGTTTCCAAGCTGAGCCATGCTGGCTCAGGAATTCTGGGAGTTGAAGTCCACGAGTCATAAAAGAGCCAAGGTTGCTTACACCTGGCCTATACCATTTCGGACAAATGGCTGTCCAGTCTCTTCTTAAAAACTTCCAGTGTTGGAGCATTCACAGCTTCTGGTGGCAAGCAGTTCCACTGGTTAATTGTTCTCACTGTCAGGAAGTTCCTCCTTAGTTCTAGGTTGCTTCTCTCCTTGATTAGTTTCCATCCGTTGCTTCTTGTCCTGCCTTCAGGCGCTTTGGAGAATAGCTTGACTCCCTCTTCTTTGTGGTGGGCTTCTTTCACAACGCTCAGGCTGCAGGCTTGGGAGCAACCGATGACCTTGGTTCCCACGGGACAAAACATTATTGGAGAACAGCTTTGGAGAATAGCTTGACTGCAGTGATCCACTTAATAACGATGGCGGGAAAGGTCATAAAATGAGGCAAAAGTCACTTAACCAATGTCTCGCTTAGCAGTTGCGGCCGTACATCAAGGACCGCCTGTGCCCCAAGAGGGACAAGAGAAAAGGGAGGTGGGCAAAATTGGAAAGAGGGAAAAGCCGCCGCCTTAAGCAGGAAGTTGTCAAAGGGGAAATAATAATAACCACCACAGCAAAAGAGAAACTGAGGCACGGAGGCCCTTGGCAGGATATGCAACTGAACAAGAGCAGCCAGCTATGAAACAGGGTTATGGAGGTGTTATTGGTTGGATGTTAACTCAGGGAGGCTGAAGACAAGGCAGGCGAACCGAGACAGTGATGCTTATCGGAAATCCTGCGGTTTGGCCAGCCAGCCTTGCAGAATGTTGGCATGTGTGCAAGGTTGGCATTGCGCCAATGCCGCCATTAATATTTGCCTTCAGAGCTGAGTTTAGAGTGACATAGGGAGGCCCTAAGCCAGGCTTAACCAACCGTAGCTGCTTTTAAGAATAACAGACTTGGAAGGGACCTGGAGGGTCTTCTAGTCCAACTCCTGGTCAAGCAGGAGACCCTATACCATGGGTAGGCAACCTTGGCTCTTTTATGCCTCGTGGACTTCAACTCCCAGAATTCCTGAGCCAGCCATGCTGAGGGGAAAGGGAGAGGTTTCCAAGCTGAGCCAGGCTGGCTGAGGAATTCTGGGAGTTGAAGTCCACGAATCATGAAGGGGCCATAGTTCCCCCATGCTGGCTCAGGAATTCTGGGAGTTGAAGTCCATGAGTCATGAAGGGGCCACAGTTCCCCCATGCTGGCTCAGGAATTCTGGGAGTTGAAGTCCATGAGTCATGAAGGGGCCATAGTTCCCCCATGCTGGCTCAGGAATTCTGGGAGTTGAAGTCCAAAAGTCATGAAGGGGCCACAGTTCCCCCATGCTGTCTCAGGAATTCTGGGAGTTGAAGTCCGCGAGTCATGAAGGGGCCATAGTGCCCCATGCTGGCTCAGGAATTCTGGGAATTGAAGTCCCCAAGTCATGAAGGGGCCATAGTGCCCCATGCTGCCTCAGGAATTCTGGGAGTTGAAGTCCACGAGTCATAAAAGAGCCAAGGTTGCCTACCTCCAGTGATGGAGCACCTACAACTTCTGGAGTCAAGTTGTTCCATGGATTAATTGTCAGGATTAAAAGTCAGGAAATTTCCCCTGATTTCTAGTTGCTTCTCTCCTTGATTAGTTTCCATCCGTTGCTACATCCTAAATGACTTAAATTCTTTCCAGGTAAATGACCAATGCCACAACAGTACAGTGTGTTATTCTGATAGCTGAAAATATAATGTGGAAGCTCTAGTAATTAAAGCCATGGAGCTCAGTAAATAATTGGAATTAAAATTAAACATAAAGATGCTCAAACTAATAAACAATAGGTTCAACAATTTATTCTGCCTTCAGGTGCTTTGGAGAATAGGTTGACCCTCTCTTCTTTGTGGCAGCCCCTCAGATATTGTAACACAACTTGTGGAGGCAAGCTGGACCGCTGGTTAACAGGACAAGACAATAACAGAGTTGGGAGGGACCTTGAAGGTCATCTACAGGTAGTCCTCAACTTACAACAGTTTGTTTAGTGACCGTTCAAAGTTACAACATCACTGAAAAAAGTGACTTACAACCTTGTTTCACCCTTACGACCGTTGCAGTCTCCCCACGGCCACAGGATCCAAATTCAGACGCTCGACAAAACTGACTCATATTTACGACGGTCACAGTGTCCCGCGCGACCGTCAACGGGGAAGCCTGATTCGCTTAACAACCGTGTTCCCAACTTAACAGCGATTCGCTTAGCAACCGTGTCAAGAAAGCTGGTAAAATGGAGCCAAGCTCCCTTAACAAAAGGTCTCACTTACCGACGTGAATTTTGGGCTCAATTGTTGAATGTAAGTCGAGTCATACATTCAACAATTTTAAAAGGATGTCGGGGTTGAGAGAGGCCCATTCGTCCCCAATTTTGTCCCGATTTCTCTGCCACTTTTAAACACGGCATTGGCCTGACTTGGTCCTCGTTTTACGTCCTTCTCTTTCTCGGTTCCTAGCTGTAGCTGCTGCTGCTGCTGAAGATGTCCAGCAGTTGTCCCGATTCAGAAGACAAGCCGCCAGCCCCTCCCATGCGGAATACAAGCACCATGATCTGCTCCAGCGGCAAAGATGTAGGGACCCTCAACCACGGTTCGAAACCCCTGCCCCCTAACCCGGAAGAGAAGAAAAGGAGAGATCGTTTTTATCGCTCCATTCTGCCGGGAGACAAAGGTATTACGATTTCTTTCATTATTCCTTTTTTTCCCTTTTTTTTAACCAGAGTCATTTGTTTCTAATTCAGAGTGGGTTGAGTTAGATCCGTGTTTCCTCAACTCTGCCCCTTTAAGACCTGCGGACTTCAACTCCCAGAATTCCGCAGGCAGCCTGAGGAATTCTGGGAGTTGAAGTCCGCAGGTCTTAAAGGGGCAGAGGTTGAGGAAACCCTGGGTTAGACTTTCTGAAGAATGGGGGTGTTGGGATTGTGCCACTTGAGGGCTGAAATTACATGGGCTTCCCATTTTTCAAAGACAAAGAGATAATTATTTGATGGGAGAGTCCACCGGAAATGTCACAGTTTCAACATTCCAATCAATCAAGTCTTTATTAAGGTTATTATCTCATGATCTTATTCAGAGTTGGTGCCCTTAAGCCCTCTCTCCACCTATTAATTGATTTGAACAGTTCTTGCTTCTTTTAAATGTTATTGTTTTTATACTTTTAATATTTTTATTGTACACCATCCAGAGTCCCTCTGTGAGGGAGATGGATGCTTCTTAAGTAATGACAGATAAATAAATAAATATTACTGTATTAGACCAACATAGAAAGGATAGAATGCAAAGAATAATTTTAAAAGTTAAAAAAATACACAAGGTTAAAAATCATATATACATACAATATAGATAGAGAAAGAGAGAAAGAGAGAGGGAAATGGAGATAGATAGATAGATAGATAGATAGACAGACAGACAGACAGACAGACAGACAGACAGACAGACAGACAGACTGGTAGGTAGGTAGGTGGGTAGATAGATAGATAGATAGATAGATATATGTAGATAGATAGATAGATAGATAGATAGATAGATAGATAGATAGATAGATAGATAGATAGACTGGTAGGTAGGTAGGTGGGTAGGTGGGTAGATAGACAGATATATAGATATATGTAGATAGATAGATAGATAGATAGATAGATAGATAGATAGATAGATAGATAGAAAGATAGATAGATAGATAGATAGATAGATAGATAGATAGATAGATAGATAGATGGAAGATATAGATAGATAGATAGATAGATAGATAGATAGATAGATAGATAGATAGATAGATAGATAGATAGATAGATGGAAGATAGATAGATAGATAGACAGAGACAGACAGGTAGGTAGGTAGGTAGGTAGATGATAGATAGATAGGTAGATAGATAGATAGATAGATAGATAGATAGATAGATAGATAGATAGATAGATAGATAGATAGATAGATGCTAGTTTTCTACATGTAGGATTCCTCCCACCTTTTAAAATAAAATAAAATAAAATAAATAAAGGCTATAGATTGGGTTAGAAGCAAGATGAAACCAACTCAGACCGGTCAGAAATTTTTATAAAGGGTTTTTTAAAAAATCTATTCTGTCCCTGGGTAGCGACTATTTTTAAAAATACCATCCTCAGTCTGATTTGAGGCAGATTTCTCTTCCTCTTTCTGTCATTCGTCTGCAGCACTAGAATTAGTTCCCTTTTTGGGTTGTGCAACCTGAAAAAGGAAGTACTCAGTTGCATCAGATTCCTCAGGAATCAGTGTGTGTGGGGGGGTTAATATATTTTTTTTTCAGCTGCTGGTGTGAAATGCTTTCCTTGTTGAATGGCTACCTGCGGTGATGCCCCTTTTAAGGCAGACCTGCCTGTTGGATTTTCACACATGACTTTCAGCAGAAGGAGAAAAATCTCTGACCCAATTGAATGACACGTTTTCCATCCTAATAAAATGCAAACATTAAAACAGTCACCAGGTGGCAGTAAAGTGTTAGCAGATTCTGTGTCTCTGCTATGCCATCTAGTGGTTCTCTGACTCTTGGCAGTCCAGATCATTTAACCTTAATACTGGCGGTCCTCGATTTACAACAATCCGTTTTAGTGACCGTTCAATGTTACAGAGGCATTGAGAAAAGGTAGGACCATTTTTCACACTTACGACCAAGTAGCGTCTCCATGTTCACGTGATCAAAATTTGGACACTTGGCAACTGACTCCTATTTGTGATGGTTGCAGTGTTCTGGGCTCACGTGATCCCATTTTGCGACCTTGACAAACAAAGTCAATGGAACAACTGTGGCTAAAAAAGCCGCAAAACTCACTGTTAAGCAAAACCGTCTTGCTTAACAACATAAATTTTGGGCTCAATGGTGGTTATAAGTTGAAGATTGCCTAGATCAGTGGTTCTCAACCTTTTTAATGCCGCGACCCCCAACTGGTCGTAAGTCGAGGACTACCCAAACGGTCGTAAGTCGAGGACTACCCAACTGGTCGTAAGTCGAGAACTTTCCCTGCCCGGCAGCGCCACGCATGTGTGGTGCTGCCCCCTGCGCTGGCCGAAGCGTAGCTGGCAAGCGGCAGAGACGGCACAGGCTGACCACCGGTTGGGCCACCAGCTGGCCCAGCCCAAGGGAGGTAAGGCACCTGCCGGGGCCCATGCATGCCAGCAACCCTCCCTGTGCCTGCCAGCTTCCCACCTCCCACCCCTGGCCCTCTTTTCCTTACATTTTTAGTAGTTGCTCAGCAGGGAGGGATGGAAACTTCCAGACAGCTCTCCTTCGCTGCAGACAACTTGCAGCACCGTTTGCAGACTGGGACTTTTGGCGGGCTCAGCAGGGCAGAGACAGCCTGGACAATTCCTATTGGCTTTTGAAAGCCAATAGAATTAGACTCTATTCAAGAGAGTCTATTCTATTGGCTTTCAAAAGCCAATAGAATAAAAGGGAGTAGCACAGCTAAGGAAAAGGGGGGGGGGGAAATGGCGGACTGCGTTGTTTGGTGACCCCTGTGAAATGATCGTTCGACCCCAAATGGGGTCCCGACCCACAGGTTGAGAACCACTGGCTTAGATACTGATAAGCCTTGACATATGCCTGGATATTTAACAACCCTGGGAAGTTAGGACCTAGTCGAAAAAAATTACGAATAGTTTTGAAACACTTTGCAGACCAGAATGTCGGGTTCCAAATCTTGAGTTCAAAAGCTGCACCCAGTTTCAGAAAAAAATTGCATCCAGTCAGGCTTTTATTTTAGGATTTGCTGAAATCCTATTTCCCCTCTGAAACCCAATACATTTCCAGTGCAGTACAGATAATCCTCGGCTTACGACCACATCTGGGCCCAAAATTTCTTTTGCGAAGTGAAACATTTGTTCAGTGAATTTTGCCCCGTTTTACGACCTTTCTTGCCACAGTTGCTAAGTGAATCGCTGCAGCTGTTAAGTTAGTGACACGGTTGTTACGTGAATCTGGCTCTCCCCCCCAATTGATTTTGCTTATCAGAAGGTCACCAAAGGGGATCACGTGACCCTCGGGATACTGCAACCATCATAAATACATGCCAGTTGCTAAGCCTCTGAATTTTGATCACGTGATTGTGGCGATGCTGCAAGGGGTCATTGCTGCAAGGGGTCGTAAGTGTGACTTTTTTCAGTGCCGTTGTAGCTTTGAACAGTCCCTAAATGAACCGTTGTAAGTGGAGGTCTGTTATAGTAAATTGAAGACATATAAATAAAGAAGACAGGAAAGGTGAATCAAAGCAATCTCAATTGTACCAGACCTTCAGAATACAGTGGGATAATTACAGTTTTAGCATTAAATGAATATATATTCGATGTTGAGATTATTATTATTTCAAAAAACCCTGAGCAAAAATATTTCCCTTTTAAATCGGAGGAACTTCTCTGCTAGTTCACATTTCCTGCTCCCCATTTGTACCAGTTTCAGTTTTCAGATCCTTAATAAATAAATTTTTAAAAGAACTAAAATACTGTCAAACTGTCACATTTTTGACACAATGGCAGTCATCTTTCCCTGGAGATCACACTGGCTCTCCTAAGAGTGCTGAAATTTCAGCTTTCTTTCCCAGCTTCAATTGCCAGCTGGGGGATTCTAGGAGTTGAAGTTCACGTTGAGAAACACTGATCTAGATTACTGTATATATTCGTAGATAAGGTAAAGATGTAGGTGCCAAAATACACTCCCCAAATTGGATTGAGCTTATCCGCAAGTACGTACAGTAATAGTTTTCCAGACATAGTTGCAGTAAGTAAGCCCACCCACAGATAAGCTGACTCAAATTTTTAAGTAAAATACCATGAAAAATAGATAATCCGTGGATTTACCCACGGATAAGCCCTTCGTAAAAATTAAGCCATATGAAAATTTCAAAGGTCCGCTTATCTGTGGATGGGCTCATCCATGAATATATACGGTAATATCTGCAGTTCAGCAGGCCATGAAATCATTAATTCTTTTAAACTAATGAATCTTCCTGCAAAACAGGTTGGTTTGGACAGCATGGAGGGTTGCGAATCGTTAATATTCTAATATGTCCAGGCCCAGCCTTTGTTCGGAATAACCCCTTTGCTTGCCTTTTCACTTTTATAAGCCTTCTTAAACCAGGAATTTAAATGTCTGCTTACTTAAGAGTTTTTCAAGCCAATTAATTGAATTCTTAATCCTCACTGCTGCGCGTTTTTTAAACTGCTTATTATTAACTGCAGAAAATAGCTTCCAGAGATGACTTAAATTGGGGATGTGTAGGGACGACGATGCCAAAAAGTTCTCTGCAAGCTACATTTAAGACTGCAAAAATTGAGGCCCGTTTTTCTCAACTTTTGACAACTTTAAGATGGGTGGACTTCAACTCCCAGAATTCCCCAGCCACCCACCCACAAGAAAGGTCGCAAAAAACAGGGCAAACTCATTTAATGACTGCCTCACTTAGCAATAGAAATTAGGGGGTCAGCTGTGGTCGTGAGTCAAGGCCTATCGCTAGAGTAGATCCATATGTGAAGCTCTTGCTGACCCAGTAGGAATCAACCCAAGGAGTCTTAGTAGATCCTAGAATTTTCTGCCCCCCTTGGATCAACCAATGGGAGATCAAGGTGGGATTTTGAATGGATAAAAGCAAATTCTTTATTTCCTTCGTGGGAGCTCAGTTAGAAAGTCCAGGTGAGTTGAGAATTTGTAGAGACTCTAGAAATGGAATCCATAAACAGGATTTCATTTTTAATGTGTGCCAGTGTGCCCACATTAAAAAAAAATGACAATAAAGGTTATCTTGTCTTAAAAAGGGATGGCATGCTTAGATTCTCACAACATGCTGAATTGGATTCGTTAAAGACCTAATATTTACAGTAATCCAGCACGTTAAAATGGGCTAAGTTTGTTCCTGGCTTTGCATTTTTCACTGACCTGGTCTCTGGTTAGTTTCTGATTCAATGTTTTGTGTGGATCCAGAAAACAGGTTAAGCCCAAATGCTGGTTGCTTTGTTGCTGGGTGTGTTGTGTGAACCCAGCCAGTGTGGATTGTAAGCCAGAGTTTATGGCTTAATGTGTTCTACGAAGCCTTGACTGGGTGTTTGTTCAACAATCTATGGCTAAAGAAATCGTGGCTTGATATGTGATTTGAAAATGATCATAATGTGACTGGCTTGTTGGTGGCTTATTGAGTATATTTAAAAGACACTCTTCTGTTGACTAAATTAAGATGGGTTGTGTGATTTGTGGCTGTGTGTTTTATAGGAATCCACCCATTATTTTAATATTTATTCATCAGATTTTTCCCTGCGTTGATTATTTTTATAAATAACTCAATGCAGCAAACATACCTAATCCCGCAGGATCCAATCTGGGTCAGTCACCGGGACCAGAGAATTTGTCTTCCAAGCTTTTGGACTTATACTGGAGCCCATCCTCAGGGAATTTCTCTCACACCAGAATGTGTGTTAGTACCTAATGGTCCTTCCTCCTCTTATTTTCCCCATAACAACAACCTTGTGAGGTGGGTTGGGCTGAGAGAGAATAACTGCTTCAAAATCTCCTAGCTGATTTAGGCATAAAAGGTGGGATTAGAACTCACCATGTCCTGGTTCCAGTTGGGGCCTTAACCACTAGACCAGCATGCCTGGCTGAGGAATTCCGGGAGTTGAAGTCCACAAGTCATAAAAGGGCCAAGTTTGAAGACCCCTGCACTACACCAAGCTGGTCTATGAACTGTTCATTGTATGAGGAGACCTGTACATTAAACCATGATTTGTTAAGCATCCTTTGTAAAAAACAGCAATTAAGTCTCGTTAACCTGGGTTAACCTTAGTAGATCCTAGAATTTTCTGCCCCCCTTGGATCAACCAATGGGAGATCAAGGTGGGATTTTGAATGGATAAAAGCAAATTCCTGAGCCAGCATGGGGGAACTATGGCCCCTTCATGACTCGTGGACTTCAACTCCCAGAATTCCTGAGCCAGCATGGCTCAGCTTGGAAACCTCTCCCTTTCCCCTCAGCATGGCTGGCTCAGGAATTCTGGGAGTTGAAGTCCACAAGTCATAAAAGAGCCAAGGTTGCCTACCTCTGCCCCAGGTTTTCATGGACCAGTTGTAGTTTTGGCGATTCAATTGACAGAAGCCAGATTTATCACGGAATCAAAATATTCAAAACGAAAATTTAGTTCACTTACACACTTGCGGAGAAGGACATAGTCCTTGACTTATGTCTGTAATTGGGAACATACTTTCCATGGCAAATGCAAGTCCTCGACTTACGACCACAATTAAGTGCAACATTTCTGTTGCTAAGTCAAACATTTGTTAAGTGAGTTTTGTCCCATTTTACGACCTTGCCACAGTTGTTAAGTGAATCAGTGCAGATGTTGAGTTTAGGAACATGGTGGTTAAGCGAATCTGGTTTCCCCATTGACTTTGTCTGTCGAAAGGTCACCAGAGGGGATGACGTGACCCCCGGGACAAGTACATGCCACTTGCCGAGCCTCTGAATATTGGTCATGTGACCCTGGGGAAGCTGCAATGGCCCTAAGTTTGAAAAAGGGTCCTAAGTCACTTTTTTTTTAATGCTGTTGTAACTTTGAACGGTCAGTAAATGTAGTGTTAGCTATTAAAAAGGGCACCTGTGCTCAATTTTACGCTCTTTTTAGCAGCAGTTGTTAAGTGAATGTAGCAGTCATTAAGTGAATCCGTCATTCGCTATTGGATGGTGGGTTTTTGTGCTGTTTCTGGCAATCGGACGGCAAACAAATCCAATAATTATAAAAAATAATGATTCCCCTGATTATTTTTATTTTGCTTAATTTGGTTTTTTTTTTTTTTACGACAGCCAGCAAGAAGAAGGAGAAGGAACGGCCAGAGATTTCTCTCCCGTCAGACTTCGAACACACGATCCACGTTGGATTTGACGCTGTGACAGGCGAATTTACAGTAAGAACAGCAGGCCTGGTGTCTACTGCAAGCCATGAGGCCATCACTTGTGAAATAATAGCCTTGTGTTACAAATCACAACATATATGTGTGTATATATATATCTATATCTATCTGTTTTCATAGATTTTCATGGGTATAGACCTGCATCTATATCTATATCTATCTATATATCTATATATCTATATATCTATAGATCTACATCTAATCTCTATCTATATTTATAGAGAGATATGTGATATATATACATGTGTGTGTGATATACAATATATATATCACACACACATATATCTATCACATATATCACACACACACACATATATATATATCACACACATATACAGTGTGTGTGTGTGTGTGTGTGTGTGTGTGTGTATATGTTTTCTGAGGTTTTCGTGGGTGTTTGTATGTAGGTCTTTGGTTATTCGGGTTTTCTCCCGCGTAAAATTGGAAGTGTCTTGGCGACGTTTCGACGAAGTCCCATTCGTCATCTTCAGGCTGGTGTTTTCAGCTTCGTGCTTCGAGGAGCAATGTGTGGTCTTAGCTGTTTCTTCCTTTTAACTGCCAGTGGGGTTATGAACCCACCACACATCCACGCAAAAAGCAAACCCAAAGCCACACCGATGATGAGGCATGACCACAAACCAGAAGCCAGACCACAGCTGCATCATTAGCCACTTTAAACCCTTCCAATCCATACATGAAGCAAACTGACACCCTCCATGAAGAGGAGGCACGACCACAAACGCGAAGCCAAAAAATAGCAAGGCAGCCCAAAATCTCAAACCCCTCTGCAACTCAGACTAACCTGAGCACAACCAAACAGAACACTCCCCCAGCCAATCAGAGCACAGCCAACCCCCCAGCCAATCAGAGCATAGCCAAGCCCCTAACCAATCAGAACACACCTCCACCCAATCAGAACACAGCCAAGCTCCCACCCAATCAGTTCATACCCCCACTGGCAGTTAAAAGGAAGAAACAGCTAAGACCACACATTGCTCCTCGAAGCACGAAGCTGAAAACACCAGCCTGAAGATGACGAATGGGACTTCGTCGAAACGTCGCCAAGACACTTCCAATTTTCCGTGGGAGAAAATCCGAACAACCAAAGACCTATAATAATAATAATAGTAAAGTTGGAAAAACTGGCCTCAAATTTTGCAGACTTAAATTTAGAAAGACTGCTGTAAGATCTCCTGGAGAAGGGAGTTTTCTCCCGCTTAAGGTGTGAAGGATGCAAACTCCTATTGCAATTGTGCACTGCTGGGTCAAATTCTCATCTTAAGCCGGAGAAAAATTGGCTTGTCGGAGGTTCGCAAAAGATAATTGCATGGTCCCGGGGACACTGCAACCGTCAAAATTACAGGCCTGTAGCCAAGCATCCAAATTTTGATCACATGACCATGAGGGTGCTGCAAACGTCGTTAAGGGTGAAGGACAAGCATCAGTTGAGTTTTTCAGTGTCGTTATAACTTCTAATGGTCACTAAATGAGTGGTTGTAAGTTGAGAGCTACCTGTATTGCTTGGTCAAGCGTAGGTTGTAATTGTAAAGCAGGCGACGCTAATCCTTTCTTAAAAATGATGACTTTTAGGGCATGCCAGAGCAATGGGCCCGCTTGCTGCAGACGTCCAACATCACCAAACTGGAGCAAAAGAAGAATCCTCAAGCCGTGCTAGATGTGCTGGAATTCTACAATTCCAAAAAGACCACCAACAGCCAGAAATATATGAGTTTCACAGGTGGGTAACTTTCTTTAGACAAGACCAGGAAGGAAGGATGGAGTGGAGTGGAGTAGAATGTGGAGTGGAGTGGAGCAGGGTGTAGAGTAGAATGTAGAGAGAGTAGAATATAGAGAGAGTAAAGTAGAATGGAGTGGAGTAGAGTGGAGTGGAGTGGAACAGGATGGATTAGAGTAGAATGTAGAGTAAAGTAGAGTGGAGTGGAGTGGAATGGAGCGGAGTAGAATAGAGTAGCATGTAGAGTAGAGTAGAGTGGAGTAGAGTGGTGGAGTGGAGTGGAGTGGAATGGAGTAGAATATAATGTAGAGTAGAGTAGAATATAATATAGGGTAGAATGTAGAATATAGAATGGAATGGAATGGAATAGATGGAATAGAATAGAAAATATGGAATGGAATGGAATAGACTAGACTAGACTAGACTAGACTAGTCTAGAATAGAATAGAATAGAATAACAGTTGGAAGGGACCTTGGAGGTCTTCTAGTCCAACCCCCCCCTCGTCCCCCCCCTTCAGGCAGGAAGCCTAGCCCTATACCAGGGGTAGGCAAGCTTGGCTCTTTTATGATTCATGGACTTCAACTCCCAGAATTCCTGAGCCAGCATGGGGGAACTATGACCCCTTCATGACTCGTGGACTTCAACTCCCAGAATTCCTCAGCCAGCATGGGGGAACTATGGCCCCTTCGTGATTCGGGGACTTCAACTCCCAGAATTCCTGAGCCAGCATGGGGGAACTATGGCCCCTTCATGACTCGGGGACTTCAACTCCCAGAATTCCTGATCCAGCATGGGGGAACTATGACCCCTTCATGACTCGGGGACTTCAACTCCCAGAATTCCTCAGTCAGCATGGGGGAACTATGGCCACTTTATGACTCGTGGACTTCAACTCCCAGAATTCCTGAGTCAGCCTGGCTCAGCTTGGAAACCTCTCCCTTTCCCCTCAGCATGGCTGGCTCAGGAATTCTGGGAGTTGAAGTCCACGAGTCATAAAAGAGCCGAGATTGCCTACCCCTGCCCTACACCATTTCAGACAAATGGTTTGAACACTTTTTCTGCCACAGCTGTTAAGCGAATCACTGCAGCGGTTAAGTTAGTAACACGGTTGTTAAGTGAATCTGGCTTCTCCCATTGACTTTGCTTGGCTGAAGGTTGCAAAAAGGAGGATCACTTGATCCCGGGACACTGCAACCGTCATAATTGTGACTCAGTTGCCAAACGTCTGAGTTTTGATCACGTGACCCTGGGGAGGTTGCAATAGTCATAAAAATCTGAAAAATGGTGGTAAGTCTCTTCCCCCCCATTGCTGTTGTAACTTAGAATAGCCACTTAAGGAATATTTGTAAGCCGAGGACTTACCTGTATTGTGTCATTGGCTTGTCTCCACTCTGATAAATAGGATTTTTAAGACAGCAATATACAAGCCATGAATTAGCTACGTCACACCTAATCCAAAGTAATTATTATTCCTGGCCTCTGTGTTTAAATTCTGTGTTATCTAAGTTTTATCATTCCTCCCACTCACTTCCACAAGGATCCATCCTCCTCCGTCTGGCACAGAGAAAGTACTTCATGAGATCCAATCTCAAACGTTGATAGTTGTTGAACTGTCACTAACGCAGCTATCTTTCTAGAAATCAGGGCAGCAAAAGAACTGATGTAATGTTTGGTATAACTGAGCATGAAGCAAATTAAAAGTCTGAAGGGCTGAGTTCAGAATAACCCGAATAAAAATACTTGATATTAAAAGGACAGTACCTTAGATGCAGATAGATAATTCACTGGGTAACTTAAGATCCTGTAAGACCACGTTTGGAACATATTGTGTCCAGTTTTGGTCACCGCAATATAAAAAAGATGTTGAGACTCTGGAAAGAGTACAGAGGAGAGCAACAAAGATGATCAGGGGACTGGAGGCTAAAACATACAAAGAACGGTTGCTGGAATTGGGTATGTTTAGTTCAGTGGTTCTCAACCTTTCTAATGCCGTGACCCCATAATACAGTTCCCCATGTTGTGGTGACTCCCAACCACTTATACATCACCGGGTGCCAGGGGCGTGGCCAAAGAAAAGGGGGAAAAAATGGCAGACAGCCTTGTTTGGAGACCTCCGTGAAATGGTCGTTCGACCTCAAATGGGGTCCCGACCCACAGGTTGAGAACCACTGGTCTAGTTTAACGAAGAGAAGGACAAAGGGGAACATGATAGCAGCCTTCCAGTATCTCAGGGGCTGCCCCAAAGAAGAGGGAGTCAAGCTATTTTCTAAAGCACCTGAAGGCAGGACAAGAAGCAACGGATGGAAACTCATCAAGGAGAGAAGCAACGTAGAACTAAGGAGAAACTTCCTGACAGTAAGAACAATTAATCAGTGGAACAACCTGCCTCTAGAAGTGGTGAATGCTCCAACACTGGAAGTTTTTAAGAAGAGACTGGACAGCCATTTGTCTGAAATGGTATAGGGTTTCCTGCCTGAGCAGGGGGTTGGACTAGATGACCTCCAAGGTTCCTTTCAGCTCTATTCTCTATTCTATTCTATTAGATAAATCACCGTATGATTTCTTAATATTTTCTGCCTTACCTCTAGCAAAGAAGTGAATCCCAAGGGATATTGATATAATGTCTGGAGTACCCCCTCTAACATTCTAAGGCTCTAAGCTAGTGGTTCTCAACCTTTTTAATGCCGCGACCCCCAACTGGTCGTAAATCGAGGACTACTCAACCGGTCGTAAGTCGAGGACTACTCAACTGGTGCAGCACCATTTGCAGAATGGGACTTTTGGTGGGCTCAGCAGGGCAGAGACAGCCTGAACAATTCCTATTGGCTTTTGAAAGCCAATAGAATTAGACTCTATTCAAGAGAGTCTATTCTATTGGCTTTCAAAAGGGGAAAAAGGAAAAAGGGAAAAAAATGGCAGACTGCGTTGTTTGGCGACCCCCATGAAATGGTCGTTCGACCCCAAATGGGGTCCCGACCCACAGATTGAGAAACACTGCTCTAAGCCATCATGGGAATTATAAGTGTTGATGATTTAACAGATCTGGAGGATATACAAGCATACAGCTAGATGTGTGTCTAGTTTCAGTTTTCATTCCCCCCCCCACCTAATTTGATTTGAGTGATCTTTGGCATTAATGGGACACACGCCTAGTTGTCTGATGAGATTCTGTTTTTCTTCCAGATAAATCTGCAGAAGATTACAACTCCTCAAATACTCTGGTAAGTCGTATTTTGCTGCCTTAGATATCCAAACGTGAAATTCTTTGTAGAATGGGATGTGTGTAAACCTATTGTGAAATGTTAACTTTTTAAGAAGAGACTGGACAGCCATTTGTCTAAAATGGTGTAGGGTTTCCTGCCTGAGCAGGGGATTGGACTAGATGACCTCCAAGTCCCTTCCAACTTTATTATTATTATTATTATTATTATGGATCATCGCACAGTCAGCCAGATGTTCAGACTGGATTTGGCATTTTGTCTACCTATCGAGTCCTTACCCAGGACCTGGGATAGGCAGATGTTTGGTGGCATTACAGATATCGTCGCAGGATGGAAGCAGTTCCTAGTAAGGCCGCCTTTTGCAATTGACTAACAGCGAATTTGTCAATGCCGATGATGGTGTTCAAGTGGTGCCCCAGTTGTTTTGGGATTGCACCCAAGGAGCCTATGACTATTGGTACTACCCTTGCTTGCTTTTGCCACAGTCTTTCTATTTCTATTTGTAGGTCTTTGTATTTTGTGATCTTTTCCAGTTCTTTCTCTTCTATTCTGCTATCTCCAGGCACTGCCACGTCCACTCTCCAGACTTTTTTGTCTTTCTTATCGACAATTGTTAAGTCTGGGGTGTTATGTTGCAAGTGCTTGTCTGTTTGAATTCTGAAGTCCCAGAGCAGTTTAATTTTATCATTTTCTATGACTTTCTCTATTTTATGATCCCACCAGTTTTTGCAGATCTTCCAATGCACCATTGTTGCTACTTTATCATGCCGCTGCTTGTAGTCAGTCTGTGCAATCTTCTTGCAACAGCTTACCAGGTGGTCCACTGTTTCTTCAGTTTCTTTGCATAGGTGGCACTTTCTTCTTCTTCTTCTTCTTCTTCTTCTTCTTCTTCTTCTTCTTCTTCTTCTTCTTCTTCTTCTTCTTCTTCTTCTTCTTCTTCTTCTTCTTCTTCTTCTTATTATTATTATTATTATTATTATCATTATCATTATCATTATCATTATCATTATTATCATTATTATAGCTGCAAACAGACTTCACAACACATCAGTCAATTTAGATCAGGGGTCTTCAAACTTGGCAAACTTTAAAACTTGTGGAATTCTGGGAGTTGAAGTCCACAAGTCTTAAAGTGGCAAAGTTTGAAGACCCCTGTTTTAGATTATGGAAATTCTGTGTAAATACATTGATTTCCAAGTAATGGTTATTGGTACATGTAGATATTTTTACTATTTGAATATTTGAAGAGCTGTCACAGAGAAGAAGGGGTCATCCTGGTCTTCAAAGCACCAGAGGACAGGACAAGAAGCAACGGATGGAAACTAATCAAGGAGAGAAGCAACCTGGAATTAAGGAGAAATTTCCTGACAGTCAGAACAATTAATCAGGGGAACAATTTGCCTCCAGAAGTTGTGGGATTTTAAGTAGAGACTGGACCACCATTTGTCTGGAATTGTATAAGCAGGGGTAGGCCACCTTGGCTCTTTTATGACTCGTGGACTTCAACTCCCAGAATTCCTGAGCCAGCATGGGGGAACTATGGCCCCTTCATGACTCATGGACTTCAACTCCCAGAATTCCTGAGCCAGCATGGGGGAACGATGGCCCCTTCATGACTTGTGGACTTCAACTCCCAGAATTCCTCAGCCAGCATAGGGGAACTATGGCCCCTTCATGACTTGTGGACTTCAACTCCCAGAATTCCTGAGCCAGCCATGCTGAGGGGAAAGGGAGAGTTTCCAAGCTGAGCCATGCCTACTCAGGAATTCTGGGAGTTGAAGTCCACGAGTCATAAAAGAGCCAAGGTTGCCTACCTCCGGTATAGGGTTTCCTGCCCTAAGCAGGGGGTTGGACTAGAAGACCTCCAAGGTCCCTTCCAACTCAGTTTCTATGACTGTGTGAAGGGGGTGGCCATCAGCCCCACCTGGCAGTGTGTGCAATTGGCCTGCCTTTATGGCCCTTTGCTGCTTCTGTTGTCACATGACCATGATTTATGATGTTGTTTTTGTTACCAGAAATCAGCGTTTATTTCCACTTAATAACCATAAATATGTACTATATCAGTGGTTCTCAACCTTTTTAATGCCGTGACCCCCAACCGGTCGTAAGTCGAGGACTACTCAACCGGTCGTAGGTTGAGGACTACTCAACTGGTGCAGCACCTTTGCAGAATGGGACTTTTGGCGGGCTCAGCAGGGCAGAGACAGCCTGGACAATTCCTATTGGCTTTTGGAAGCCAATAGAATTAGACTCTATTCAAGAGAGTCTATTCTATTGGCTTTCAAAAGCCAATAGAATAAAAGGGAGTAGCACAGCTAAGGAAAAGGGGAAAAAAAAATGGCGGACTGCATTGTTTGGCGACCCCCGTGAAATGATCGTTCGACCCCAAATGGGGTCCCGACCCACAGGTTGAGAACCACTGTACTATATCCATGGTCTTCCTTGTGGTGGCCTGAAATGCAGAAATCATGTACAAGCAGTCCTCGACATACAACATACACACAACATACAACAATTCATTTAGTGATGATTCGAAGTTACAACGGCACTGAAAAAGGTGACTTATGAGCATTTTTCACACTTACGACCGTCGCAGCACTCCCATTGGTCACGTGATCAAAATCCAGACGCTTGGCAACGGACTCATATTTATGACGGCTGCAGCGTCCCGGGGGGGGGGTCACGTGATTCCCCTTTTGTGACCTCCCGATGGTGTTACCCATTTAACAACTGCAGTGGTTCACTTAACAAATATGGCAAGAAAAGTTGTAAAAATGGGGCAAAACTCAGGTCACAAATTTCTCACTTCACAACACAAAAATCCGGGCTCCGTTGCCGTCGTACGTCGAGGACTACCTGTACTGTCGTATATTTGTTTACATGAACATTTTTATGTTTGCACTTTCAGCGATAAACTATTTAATAGCAGGAGTAATGCAGATTTTATTTCCTTTAGCCAACACAACATAACTTAAAGCAGCTCCTGTAATTCTGGGCTCAATTACAGCCATAAATTGAGGATTGCCTGCAATAAAATTCATGTCTCTCGCTGCCTGTATTCATCAAAAGAAACTTGATCATTTGGCATTGAGTGGTTTACATTTTCCTGCTCCCTTTTGGCTTGATTAAAATGCATCGTCTTTAAGATTATTGGACAATAGCCATAATAATAAATTCAGCTATTCCGCACCAGGCAATAACAACAGTATGTGTCTGGAAGACCCTTTTGGATTGATTGCACTTAATGGAGAGCTATTATCCAATTTTGCTGACCGGGTTATGACAATATATTTACAGGCAGCAATCTATTATGGGAGGTGCACATATGCAAGGGTAGCAAAATTGAAAAGTCGCACCAGGATGTCCTGATAAACGCCTTCTGTGCATGTCTTGCGATGTTGCGTGCCTGCACAAAAGCTGTGTGACTGCCACAGTGAGAGGCTGCTCTCGTCACGTTGATGTCAGTTTCCAGTTTTGTAGATCAGGGGTCCCCAACTTGTAGGCCACGGCACGGTAGCGGGCTGTGGCCTACTGGCCACCGGGCCACGGGACAGCCTCCAACGGCCAGTGCGTGCACACACACCCACTCACGGTAGCACAAAAATGGGACGCCGCCGTGCCTCAGGGCACAAAATTGGGATGCTGCTACTCTTCGGGGCATGAAAATGGGACGCTGACGCGCTTCAGGGAACGAAAATGGGACACTGACGCACCTCGGGGCGCAAAAACAACTCCGCCGTGCCTTGGGGTGCAAAAACGGGCTGCCGCTGCAAATTGGGGTGTGAAAATGAGACATCGACGTGCCTCAGCACAAAAATGGGATGCTGCCGTGCCTCGGGGCGCAAAAATAGGATGACGCTGGGACGTGGAAACGGTGCTGCGCCACACAAGAACGGGGCAAGGCTAGTGAGTATCACATGGATGCTAGCCCTGCCCCATTTGGTTGCACATGTGCTTGCGGCCCCACGCACGCATGTCAAAAGCGTTCTGCTCCCTTTTCCCTCTGGTCCGTCAACCGAGAAAGGTTGGTGACCTCAGCTGTAGATGGCTGTGTTTGCTAGCATGTGAGGCCCACTCAAATAGGCCTGTTCGGAGACTGGCCACCAATTGCAAAGTGAGTGAGATTTGGCAGGGATTTTATCAGGAGCCTTGAAACTACAGCTAGTCCTCAAGTTATGACTACCATGGAGCCCAATGCTTATGTTCCTAAGCCAGACATTTATTGAGCTTTGTCCTGTTTATAACCTTGCTTGCCACAGTTGTTAAGTGAAACACCGCCGTGGTTAGGATAGTAACACGGTGGTTAAATGAATCTGGCTTCCCCTTTGACTTTGCTTGTCGGAAGGTCGCAAAAGGGGATCACACGACCCCGGGACTTTGCAACCGCCATAAGTACATGCCAGTTGCCAAGCATCCAAATTTTGATCATAGGATCATGGGGATGCTGCAATGGTCGTGAGTGTGAAAAATGGTCGTTAAGTCCCTGTTTTTTTTTTTTTTTTTTTTTGCCCGAGCAGGGGGTTGGACTCGATGACCTCCAAGGTCCCTTCCAACTTTATTATTATTATAATATTAAATTACTAAACGAATGATTATTAGTTGAGGATTATCTTTGGTCCTAACATCTTGCTTTGACTCTTAGAGGCTCTCCAAGTTCTTACCCTATTGAGATTTTTCAGATGGGGGGGAAGGGAAATTCTTGACTAGAAGGGTGTAATTGCATTCATTTTATATTTTTTTTAATTGAACACTTTGAATGAAAGATATACATTAGTAAGACGAAACTAAAAATAAAAGAACATAATACAGATAAATTAAGGACACAAATTAATGTCACGATTATGCAAAGGTTAGCATTTGTGGTCCCTTTTTTGGTGTGTGTGTCTGTGTGTGTGTTAGGGAACAGCTTGCCTCCAGAAGTTGTGGGCGCTTCATCACTGGAGGTTTTTAAGAAGAGACTGGACAGCCATTTGTCTGAAATGGTATAAAGCAGAGTTAGGCAACCCTGGCTCTTTTATGACTCGTGGACTTCAACTCCCAGAATTCCTCAGCCAGCATGGGGGATCTATGGCCCTTTCGTGACTGGTGGACTTCAACTCCCAGAATTCCTCAGCCAGCATGGGGGAATTATGGCCCCTTCATGACTTGTGGACTTCAACTCCCAGAATTCCTGAGCCAACATGGGGGAACTATGGCCCCTTCATGACTTGTGGACTTCAACTCCCAGAATTCCTGAGCCAACATGGGGGAACTATGGCCCCTTCATGACTTGAGGACTTCAACTCCCAGAATTCCTCAGCCAGCATGGGGAACTATGGCCCCTTCATGACTTGTGGACTTCAACTCCCAGAATTCCTCAGCCAGCCATGCTGAGGGGAAAGGGAGAGGTTTCCAAGCTGGGCCATGCTGGCTCAGGAATTCTGGGAGTTGAAGTCCACGAGTCATAAAAGAGCCAAGGTTGCCTACCCCTGGTATAGAGTCACCTGCTTGAGCAGGGGTTGGACTAGAAGACCTCCAAGGTCCCTTCCAGCTCTATTTTGATTGAAGTTGGTTGTGTGAACATAGGCATTAAATGACAGGGTTTTCTGTCACTGAATAGTCTGAAATCTAAAATGTAAAAGTTTTGCAGGCCTAGGC
Organism: Crotalus adamanteus; assembly: GCA_039797435.1. Classification (NCBI taxonomy): domain Eukaryota; kingdom Metazoa; phylum Chordata; class Lepidosauria; order Squamata; family Viperidae; genus Crotalus; species Crotalus adamanteus. The sequence goes on from CM077921.1 coordinate 122,514,104, forward strand.
CAGAACGTCACCTGTTCATTGTATGTTTGTCAATAGAAATGGTTCAAGTTTGCTTTGAAAAAAGTGGAACATAAATCCTGAAATAAGTGCGAGAAGAACTGAATTGGCAAGGCTAAAAATAATGCCGCAGATCTAACGTTATTTTATTGATGCAGCTATTGCCTTCTTTTTGAAAAAAAAAAGAAAAAGAAAAAAAGCACACTGAATCTCAAAACACCAAACAAACATTGTCTGTGAAAGGGACTATTTTTAAAACCCAGCCTTTTCCAAACAACAGGTAAAAAACCGGCATCTGTATTTAACACATTCGGATGAATCTGATTCTCTCACTCCCAAGCAATAACATTTATTTTTAAATGAGCTAGTTTTTCCCAGGGGCTGTTTTCGCACGTAGAGGGGAAAAGTGATAGCTTAAAGAGGGCAGCGTGCCCTCAGTTCTCAGGGTGATAGATTGTGTGAATGCCCTGTCCCACATCTAAACCAAGCGGTGTTAGTTTCAGGCCGTTTCGTGTGACTTTCTGGCTGGGAAGAAAACGATGTAATCTGTTCTCTTCCAAGTGCCCAGTGCTCTTCAACAACTTCATCAACGATTTGGACAAGGGGATAGATGGGGAACTCATCAAATTTGCAGACGACACCAAGCTGGCAGGAATAGCCAACAATCCAGAAGACAGGCTTAAGATACAGGAGGATCTAGACAGACTTGAACACTGGGCGCTATCTAACAAAATGAAATTCAATGGTAAAAAAAGTAAAAGTTCTACATTTAGACAAGAAAAACAAGAAAAACCAAATTCCCAGGTATAGTATAGGTCAGGAGTGTCCAACCCCTGACAATGGGAACAGTTAACCAGTGGAACAATCTGCCTCCAGAAGCTATGAATGCTCCAACACTGGAAGTTTTTAAGAAGAGACTGGACAGCCATTTGTCGGAAATGGTGTAGGGTTTCCTGCCTGAGCAGGGGGTTGGCTAGATGACCTCCAAGGTCTCTTCCAACTTTATTATTATGGATCATTGCACAGTCAGCCAGATGTTCATACTGGATTTGGCGTTTTGTCTGCCTATCGAGTCCTTACCCAGGACCTGGGATAGGCAGATGTGGATGTTTGATGGTATTACAGGTATCATCGCAGGATGGAAGCAGTTCCTAGTAAGGCCGCCTTTTGCAATTGACTAATAGCGAATTTGTCAATGCCAATGGTGTTCAAGTGGTGCTCCAGTTGTTTTGGGATTGCACTCAAGGCACCTATTACTATTGGTGGTGGTATTATTATTATTATTATTATGTTGTTGTTGTTGTTGCTGCTGCTGTCCATAAAGACTTCCAGTATTGGAGCATTCACTGCTTCTGGAGGCAGGTTGTTCCACTGGTTAATTGTTCTCACTGCCAGGAAGTTTCTCCTTAGTTCTAGGTTGCTTCTCTCCTTGATTAGTTTCCATCCGTTGCTTCTTGTCCTGCCTTCAGGCGCTTTGGAGAAGAGCTTGACTCCCTCTTCTTTGGGGCAGCCTCTGAGATATTGGAAGACTGCTATCATGTCCCCCCTCATCCTTCTCTTCATTAGATTAAACTAAACTAAACGTATACCAAATCCTTGCATGAATCACAGCATTTGTTAAATAAATCCTGAGGTGGTTAAATCAACGGGAAAAGCTGAATTTGCTTAATGACTTCATGATTTGCTTGTGGCAGAAAGGTTATAAAATTCAGCGCGACTGACTTTTAACGACTGTCTCACTTAGCAACTAGAAATTTCCATTGTGGTCATAAGTCGAGGACTTCTTGTATAGCCCGTTCTTTCTATCTGCAGAGAATGGCAGTCTCGCCCAGGGGTGAAATTGCTGGACGGGGAGGCTAGTCCGCCCTTGACTATTCAAGGCCGAGGCGGGAGGGATTTTGAGGCAATTTTGAGAAAAAATGTCCGTACGTTACCCTGAGGTTCCGAGCAAAAGCTGCGATCTAAAAACCTAACAAATAACTCACTCAATCAGAATAGAGCTGGAAGGGATCTTGGAGGTCCTCTACTCCAGTCCCCTGCTCAAACAGGAGACCCTATACCATTTCAGACAGGTGGTTGTCTAGTCTCTTCTTAAAAACCTCCGGTGATGGAGCTCCCACAACCTCTGGTGGCAAGCTGTTCCACGGGTTAATGGTGCTCACTGTCAGGAAGTTTCTCCTTAGTTCCAGGTTGCTTCCAATTAAATTGAGAGTGTTATTTCCCCGCAGAATGTGAAGGCCGTGTCGGAAACTCCAGCCGTGCCCTCTGTTTCGGAAGATGACGACGACGACGAAGCTCTCCCCCCGCCGGTCATCGCCCCTCGGCCTGAACACACGAAGTCGGTGAGTGTTTTGGCTCCTTTTTGAGTGAGCCCTGGGAAATTATTTTGAAAATCGGTTTGCGGCGATTTGTGACGGGAAACTAAAAACGGATAAAAGGTTTTCTTGTCCCGTCGTGTCCGATTCCAGGTGCTCGTTTCCGTTTCTTTGCCGAGGGAGATGGTTGTCTGAAGACAATTTCCCCGGTCATGTGGCCAGCACGGCTATAGGCCGGGGGTCTTTAAACTCGGCCCTTTTATGACTCGTGGACTTCAACTCCCAGAATTCCTCAGCCAGCGTGCCTGGCTGAGGAATTCTGGGAGTTGAAGTCCACGAGTCATAAAAGGGCCAAGGTTGAAGACCCCTGACTTAGCCACTTCTTCGCTTAATGATCAAATAGCCGGCCCCAATTGTAGTCACTAAACAAGGACTATCCGTATGCTGTTTATATGCTACTATTAGATGTGATACGATTTTATTGTCTTTGAGATGATAGATCAGGGGTCTTCAAACTCATCCCTTTTGTGACTCGTGGACTTCAACTCCCAGAATTCCTCAGCCAGGCCTGCTGGCTATGGATTTCTGGGAGTTGAAGTCCACGAGTTATAAAAGGGCCGTGTTTGAAGAACCCTGCTATAGGCCAAAAGCTCACGGAACGCTGTTACCTTCCATTGAAGTGGTACCTATTGATCTACTCACATTTGCAAGCTGTCAACGCTGCTAATATTGAATATTCTTGCTTTGACAATATATGCAGAACCGTCTGGTATTTTTAGAGTTAAATCAGGTGACAGTGAAAGGGGAGGAGAATATAAGGAAAGCGAAAAAGAAACCAGAAGTACCGTATATGCCGGTGTATAAGGCGACTTCCGGAAGTGTTAAAATTGGCGCCGAAGTCGGGGGTCGTCTTATACGCCGAGTCATCTTATACGCCGGAAATATTGGTAGTTTCCAGCGTATAAGGCGACATTCTAGGAATGCGACTCGGCGCCAAAGACGGGGGTCGTCTTATACGCCAGCATATACGGTAAACCTTTGCCCTCCAAGTTAATTGGAACATGTGAATCATGACCCCAAAATAAGGGAGGGGAAATGCCTAGTATATGTGCAAAGGAAGGGAAATTCAGATCTTAGCATCCACCATGCTGTGCTGACATCTCTGTAATACTAATAAAGGCTTTTTAGGTTAAAAAAAATGCCTGAAAGTTCTTTGAAGTGTTTCGTTAATCAGACACATGACACAAGTTTTCAAACTGCTACTGAGTTTTCCACGAAAATAAGTCCAGCCCCCCCCTTTTTTTGGGCCTCCAAAACAGGCACCAGGTCTTATTTTTTTAGGGGGGGTGTATTTTCCACGGCGGTACCGACAGACCCACCCAGCCGTCCCACTTCTGCGGCCGAAGGAAATGCCGAGAACCAAGGATTGAATCCATAGCTCCGTTCTCGGTTGCAGAGGCCTTTTCAGAAGGCCAGTGACGGCAAAATATAGGCCCTAGCTCAGTGGTGGCGAACCTGTGGCACGGGTGCCGGAGGTGGCACTCAGAGCCCTCTCTGTGGGCACGTACACCATCGCCCCAGTCCTAAGCCTTCAGCTGGGTTTTATAAAACCTTTTCGCTTTAGGCCTCCACCACCATGTGCAAAAAAAAAAAAAAAAAAAAGGTTCGATCAGTCAATTTCAACTTCTCACGGGAAAAAAAAGATCTTGCAAAGTTGAAATTGATTGATTGAACTTTTTAGTCTCACCCAGTCTGCCCTTACCACTGCAGCCACACCCACCCAATTGGCCACGCCCATCCAATTGGCCACGCCCATCCAATGGGCCACACCCAGCCAATGGGCCACACCCAGCCGTCAGTTGACGATGCGTAAGTGGGTTTTGGGTTGCAGTTTGGGCACTCGGTCTCTAAAAGGTTCGCCATCACTGCCCTAGCTTGATTTTTAGGCGTGCACCTCGGCCCAAAACTAGGGCTGCAGGAGCTGGAGCAAGGAACGGGAGCTCACCCCATCGTGTGGTGCTCAGGTCTCAAACGCGGCATGTCAGCTCTCCAGCTGGCAAGCTCAGCGGCTTTAAACGCTGAGCCACCGTGCCCCTTTGTGAAACTTCCCTGGTTTCATGGGAAACTAAGGAAGGGGAAAATGGAAAAATCCAACTGTATCACCTCAAAACCGAGAAGCCTAGGAATTCTGGGGAAAAAAAAAAGAAGGAAAAAAAGAAAGGAGGTCCGGGAGTTTTGTTGTGTTGCTCCGAATGTTTTCACATGACCCCAGAACACACAACTGTCATAAGTATGAGTCAGTGGCCAAGCATCCGAATTTTGATGACGTGACCGTGGGGGACGCTGCAAGAGTCGTGAAAAGTGTGAAAACAAGTCACAAGTCGCTACTTTCAGTGCCGTTGTAACTTCGAACTGTCACCAAACAAACGGTTGTAAGTCAAGGACCGGGGAACAGAAGAGCCTATACAGTACACTGTTAAGATACAGTAGCAATAAACCTCCCTTTGCTGTCCTTTATCACCAGCCCCAGCTACTGAAGGTAGATTGCTACTGGTGCTGGAAGCTCCATTTTTGTACCGAATGAAAAACCAACTGCTGATCGTTCCGTTTTTAGCCCTTGGTTTTTAAGAAGAGACTACTAGACAGTCACTTATCTGAAATGCTGAAGGTTCTCCTGCTGGAGATAGAAGGGGGATGGACTAGAAGACCTCTGAGGTCCCTTCCACCTCTATTCTATTCTAGGGGTCATTTTAGATTTTTGATGATGGATTTCTTAATGATTTTTTTTTTTGCAATTGTTTTATGTGCGTTAATCATGGGCACCATGGAAACTACAGGCTGTGTTTCCTGTTTTATTACCTCCCTCTCATTCAGAGTCACTGTTACAAGATGGGCAGCGGCATAAATCAAATGCATTAATTAATTTGGATGCTGCTAGCTCTGTTCTATTCAATTATTCTTTGTTACGTGGGATCTGCTTTTTGCTGGTGGCAGCAGATTCCAGCAATATATCTATGATCTTTCTGTCATTTTTAATGCCTCTCTCTCTCTCCCTCCCTCCCTCCTCTCTTTCCGTCTCCTCTCTCTCCCTCGCTCTCCCTCTCCCTCCCTCCCTCCTTCTCCCTCCCTTCCTCTCCCTCCCCCTCTCCCTCCCTGCCTCCTTCTCCCTCCCTTCCTCTCCCTCCCCCCCTCTCTCCCTTCCTTCCTCCTTCCCTCCCTCTCTCTCTCCCTCCCTCTCCCTCTCTCCCTCTCCTCCCTCTTTCTCCCTCTCCCTCCCTCCCTTCCTCCTTCCCTTCCTTCCTTCCTCCTTCCCTCCCTCCCTCCCTCTCTCCCTTCCTCCCTCCCTCTCTCTCCCTCCCTCTCTCCCTTGCTTCCTCCCTCCTTCTCCCTCCCTTCCTCTCCCTCCCCCTCTCCCTCCCTCCCTCCTTCTCCCTCCCTTCCTCTCCCTCCCCCCCTCTCTCCCTTCCTTCCTCCTTCCCTCCCTCCCTCTCTCTCTCCCTCCCTCTCCTTCTCTCCCTCTCCTCCCTCTTTCTCCCTCTCCCTCCCTCCCTCTGTCCCTCCCTTCCTCCCTTCCTCCTTCCCTTCCTTCCTTCCTCCTTCCCTCCCTCCCTCTCTCCCTTCCTCCCTCCCTCTCTCTCCCTCCCTCTCTCCCTTGCTTCCTCCCTCCTTCTCCCTCCCTTCCTCTCCCTCCCCCTCTCCCTCCCTCTCTCTCTCCCTCCCTCCCTCTCTCTCCCTCTCTCTCCCTCCCTCCCTCCCTCCCTCTCTCTCTCTCTTTCCCAAAAATGCAGATTTACACCCGCTCCGTGATCGAACCTCTTCCTCCAGCCCCCACCAGGGATGTGACAACCTCTCCCATCCCCTCCCCTTCCGAAAACAGCGTCACGCCCCCCGATACACTGGCGAGAAATGCCGAGAAACAGAAGAAAAAACCTAAAATGACCGATGAAGAAATCCTGGAAAAATTGAGTAAGATTTCTTTTGAAGTGGAACGTCGAGAGGGAAAGGAGAAGGGGAAAAAAAATACAAATAATGCTCGAATTATGACCACAGTTGAGCCCAAAATGTCTGTTGCTAAGCGAGACATTTGTTAAGTCAGCTTCGCCCCGTTTTACAAACTTTTTTTTGCCACGGTCGTTAACTGGATCACTTAAGTTAGTGACGCAGTTGTTAAGTGAATCTGGCTTCCCCCATTGCTTGTCGGAAGGTCGCAAGAGGGGGATCATGTGATCCCGGGACCCTGCAGCCGTCATAAATATGAGTCAGTTGCCAAGCATCTGAATTTTGATCACGTGACTGCAGGGGTGCTGCAACGGCCGTAAGTGTGAAAAAGGGTCACAAGTCACTTTTTTCAGTGCTGTTGCAACTTCGAACGGTCACTAAACGAACTGTTGTAAGTCGAGGACAACCTGTATTGCATTGGGGTGGGGGGGGGTTGCGGTATTTTAATTGTGATTGCCGACAAAATTATGCCTTGCCCTGTTTCGTGTTAAGCCGTTTCCTCCGGTGCTAACGGGCAAAGTGCAAGCTTTCGCACAATTGGTGTTTGAAGGCTTTCAGAAGTGTCTCCCTGGGCGGTTTGTGGTGTGATGTGTGATGCTTTGCCTCTCTAAATAGATGGAATGTGTTAAGTGGGACTGTCAAAGCTAGAAAGGACTGGGAGACTCACAATTATAGGACAGGCAGTCCTCGACTTACGACTTACTGCCTAGCAACTGTTTAAAGTTACGATGGAGCACCCTAGGACCCGGATTCAAAGTCACAATGGCACTAAAGAAAGAGGCTTTATGGCTGTTTTTCAGACTGATGGCCCCGTGGTTACATGAGCAAATAGGAGTTGGCTAGGCAACTGGCTCATATTTATGACGGTTGCAGTATTCGGGGTTAAGTGATTCCCACCTTTGGAGAAGCAAACTGTGTGACTAACAATGCAGTGAGCCGTGTGCAGATCTGTACAGTGGGGAAATGAAACAACCACTTCACAAACACACGGCGCAACATAGGAGAACAAATCTATCAGGACCAGATTCAGCAAGATTCTTAACGGTGGAAACAATGATAAATAAAAAAAAGATAATTGATAATAACAATAACAACAACAACAATAATAATAAAGTTGGAAGGGACGTTGGAGGTCATCTAATCCAACCCCCTGCTCAGGTAGGAAACCCTATACTATTTCAGACAAATGGCTGTCCAGTCTCTTCTTAAAAACTTCTAGTGTTGGAGCATTCACTGCTTCTGGAGGCAGGTTGTTCCACTGGTTAATTGTTCTGACTGTCAGGAAGTTTCTCCTTAGTTCTAGGTTGCTTCTCTCCTTGATTAGTTTCCATCCATTGCTGCTTCTCCTGCCTTCCAGCGCTTTGGAGAATAGCTTGACTCCCTCTTCTTTGGGGCAGCCCCTGAGATATTGGAACACTGCTATCATGTCACCCACCCGTCCTTCTCTTCATTTAACTAGACATACCCAATTCCAGCAACCGTTCCTTCTATGGTTTAGCCTCCAGTCCCCTAATCATCTTTGTTGCTCTTCTCTGTACTCTTTTTAGAGTCTCAACATCTTTTTTACATCATGGTGACCAAAACTGGATGCAATTTTCTAAGTGTATTACTGTGATGATAGTAATATGTGCACCAAACAATAAACAAGATGAATTTTATCAAAAACTACACAGGAAAATATTGGAAATGGAATATCAAAATATTTGTCTAGTAGGATAGTGCAATTGCGGATGGAAAATTAGATTACACAAGCAGTAAAATAGGGAAAAAAGGAAGAAAGAGACTCCCTAAAGCTTTTTTCCAGATGATAAGAAGAGATACGTGTACAAGGTGTCTGGAGAGAAAGGGACTTAAAAAAGACCCAGTTTACATTTTATTCGAACAGATATAAATCGTGGTCCGGAACTGATATGGATGTTCCCTGAACTAAGAACCAAATATACAGGAGATTGAGATAGAACCCAATAATTGGGCTGACCATCATCTGATAAAAATGACCTGGAGAGGAGTAAAGAAGAAATGAAGGTGGACACTGAATCAATCGCTATTAAAAGATAAAAATTTTTATAGAAATAGCAGAAAAGGAAATGGATTTTTTTTTTTTAAAGGACTAGCTTCAGTAGTCCATCTGCATTTAAAAGACAAAGGCTGCTCATTCAAAGACAGCAAAATCCACATTTTGGACAGAGAGGACCACTGGTTTAAAAGAGGGGTCAAAGAGGCCATCTGTGTCCAAATTGAATAGCCCTCTCTTAATGGGGGGGGGGAATATGCATCACCGATCTCCAGTCTACAACACAGTCCTTTCAGCAGTTCCAGTTTCAGTGTTTGCACCACTCAGGTGACCCTGAGGACACAGGTAAACCTCCAAGTGGCCTCAACAACACTCTAAAAGAAGGCAAATGACCGGCTGTCTGCAAGGAGTATAAATCCTTCTCTTCCCCACCATCCAGTCAGAGCTGAAGAAGCTTCTTGGATGAGAAGTGAAACATCTTCAAAGAAAAAACAAGGAAGTCCAGTTGCTCTTGAAAAAAGCACCTTTAGGACAGTGATGACCTAGAGGACGGAGGATCTCCATAGACACCGTGTGAATAACTTAACAGCTGCAGTGATTCACTTAAAAACCGTGGCAAGGAAGGTTGTAAAATGGGGCAAAATTCACTTAACAACTGTCTTTTGTTTAGCGACAGAAATTTTGGGCTCAACGGTCGTTGTAAGTCGAGGACTAACTGTAATAGGCCCATCAGAACAATTTCTAACAGAAGAAGACTGTGTGATTGACAAATTCTTAGATGAAACAAAGCAGGATGGGGTGCTAATATTCTGCTTATATTTTGGCAGGCAAAGCTTTGAACAGGGATTTATTTTTACCTCAGAGATTTGTCTGGAAGTTCCCCATCCATACTTAGGCGATATTATCTTACTTGGTTTTAAAATGAAGGAAACTGGTATATCTGTAATTTACTGCTTGCCCAGTGAGTTTGTGCATGGATCAAGTTGCACTAAAAGGAAAAACATCAACGTTGAAAAAAGTTACTGAGGTCTTAGTCCCGTGAAGTGAACTTTTAGGTTTTTTCCCTTTGAAAACTAACTGTATTTCCAAGAAATTAATGTCTGCTTAAATAACAAGAAGCTTGAACTGCAGAATTAGAATTTGATTTCAGTTTTTTGCTTTTTCTTTTAAAAGGAGGCATCGTGAGCATTGGGGATCCCAAGAAGAAATATACCAGTTTTGAGAAGATTGGACAAGGGTAAGTATTTAATTGTGAGCGTCTGCTTCTTCGGTACCGGTGGTCCTCGATGTAATGACCATTCGACATTACAATGGCGCAGAAAAAGATGGCTTATGACTGTTTGACACCTGACGGTTGCAGCATCCCCATGATCATGTGATCAAAATTCAGATGCTTAGAAGTCAAGGGGGAAGCTGGATTCATTTAACAATCTTGTTGGTAACTGAACACCTACAGTGATTCACTTAACAACTGTGGCAAAAAGGTCGTAAAACGGGGCAGAAAGAACTGCCTTGCTTGCTGACAGAAATTTGGGGCTGGATTGTAGTTGTGAGTTGAGGACTATCTGTACCCCAAAACTGAGTTCGTTTTATTCCCAGATGGGCTTATCTGTAAATATATTTTGTTTTGTAAAATATCTGTGCATCCGTATATACGTGCATAAGCCCATCTGCGGATAAGCTGAGCCTTGCATGTTTAACTAAAATGGATAATGAAAAATGGATGCTTCGTAGATTACCCACATATAAGCCAATTGTGAAAATTTAAAATATATGAAAATTGTGAGAGCCGACTGATCCACGGGTCGCACATTTTACATGATATCTTTGCAAGGTAATGATTTAGAAGTTAACCAGTGTTCTGTCCCAGCCTATGTGAGTCCTTATTAACTCACAATGACAAACCCTTCTTTTAACAAGTAGGCTGGAAATACAGGAAAAACAAACCCCTTTTATTATTATGTACAGACCTGCAAAATATCCCCAAAACAAAGGCAAACAAAACACGATGCAAACAGAGAATTGTCCAAAGGCAAACAGAGCAGGATTCAAACAGAGAATTGTTCAGAGGCAAGGCAAACAGAACAGGATTCCATGAAACTTGAGTCCTTTGCAAACGGTTGCCTTCAGCAACCAGCACTGCCCACACCTTCCCTTTTTATTATACAGCCCCAAGGCGTGGCTTCTCAATGCCTTCTCCTCCTCCTTTGGAGTCGCCCCATTGCCTCCCTCTGTCCTGCTGTTGTTGCCTGTCTGCGTTTGTGAGCGTCCTTTGGAGTCGCCCCATTGCCTCCCTCTGTCCTGCTGTTGTTGCCTGTCTGCGTTTGTGAGCGTCTATGACAGTGATGGCGAACCTTTTAGAGACCGAGTGCCCAAACTGCAACCCCAAACCCACTTATGCATCGTTGAGTGCTGGGTGCGTGTGGCCCATTGGCTGGGTATGGCCCATTGGGTGGGCGTGGACAATTAGGTGGGCATGGCTGCAGTGATAACAGCAGACTGGGTGGGACTAAAAAGTTCAATCAATCAATTCCAACTTTGCAAGAACTTTTTTTTTCCCATGAGAAGTTGAAATTGACTGATTGAACCTTTTTTTTTTTTTGCACACGGCAGCGGAGGCCTAAAGTGAAAAGGTTTTATAAAACCAAGCTGAAGGCCTAGGACTGGGGCAGTGGCACGCGTGCCCACAGAGGGGGCTCTGAGTGCCGCCTCTGGCACCCATGCCATAGGTTCGCCACCACTAGTCTATGATGTCTTCCAGCTGTGAGTCTTCCGAGTCTCAGCTGAGCACCAGTGGAGGGGCCAGGTTCTTTATCAGATTGTAAGTCCTGGAGCTCATCAGAGCCTTCCTCCGACTCTGATGGGTCTCCAGGCCCCTCCTCTGATTCCCCGGATTCAGCTGCCGGGTCCACTGGCTGGCACAGAATCACAACAGCCAGCTTGTATAATGTGAGATGAATGATGCAATGTTAGGAATGACTCAGCAGGAGTCTGTATTCCTTTAAGAGTCTGAGTATAAAAGGGAAGTTTTTTGCTGGCGTCTTTCTCTCTCTCCTCCATTTGACTGCTGTAATTGCTGTATATTGGAGTTTGCTGAATTATCACCATGTGTATGTAATTGTTCTTTGTGTATCTTTGTAGATAGTGGGTAATATAAACCACCATTTAAGACAAACCACTGTTTACTGTATTTACTCCTGGGTTACCTCAGCGCAATAAAACTCTGCATGCTCTGACAATTTTGGTTAAAAGTTGAGAATCAGCTTATCTGCAGATGGGCTTATCAACGCTTATACATGGCACTTGAAGCTTTTTCAAAAGAGATTTATCTTCTTTCTCTTCTTCCCTTTAGGGCTTCAGGTACAGTTTACACAGCGATGGATGTAGCAACTGCACAAGAGGTAAAGGCCCCGACAGGTGTGAGATGGGGTGCAGGTAGAGGGGACTGGAGGCTAAAACATATCAAGAATGGGTGCAGGAATTGGGTATGTCCGGTTTAATGAAAAGAAGGACTAGGGGGGACCTGATAGTCACCTTCCAATATTTGAGGGGCTGCCACAGAGGGACAGAACCAAGATCACGTGATGTGTTAATATCACTTTATAATGCTTCGGTAAGAGCACATTTGGAATATTGGTCGGTATAAAAAAATGCTTAACGACTCATAAAGTCACTTAACGACAGCAATGGGAGAGCCAGGATTGTGGTCATTAATGAGGCAATCCCATGGACGTCTTGCTAACGACCGCCACAACTTACAACTTCATGGGCAAGCTCCATTATGGTCGTAAATTGAGGACTGCCCGTCTTTCTTTCTTTTTTATATGTTATTGGTTTTCCAGTTTTACATTTAAGTATTTGGAAGGCAACGTGGTGATTGGGTTAATCAATAGTTCAATAACAAAATCTTTAGTACATATCTCAGGTTACATCATCACATATTTCTTCTCTGTTTCCCTTAACATTTGCTATATCATATTTAAGCTAGTAAATTTCGAATTGTATCATGAAAACTTCATTATCACATTTATCAATACAGTTTTTGTTTATACATACCTTAATAGAGCTTCATAAACAATCCATATCCTGTTACTAAGTTTTACCTAATTTTTAGTTTTTAATTACCATACTCCAATTTAACCTTTAATATCCATAGTATTTGAGTTTCGGGTAACCCAAATTTCCTTTATCTCACTTCATAAAAATTATAATATCTAAAATGCACATATTTCTTTAAGTAAGAAATATGTGCATTTTAGATATTATAATTTATTCTATTTCATAAATGTTTTCTATTTCTCACCTTAGTGCAAGGTTTTTCAACCAGTGGTACGGGTACCACCTGTGGTCCATTGGCACCTGGCAGTGGTACGCGACCATCCTAGAAAAATGGTAGCGGGGGAGGGAATGAGCTGAACCGGTGGCAGCACCGTACAAGCCTGAGCGAGAGACGGCTGGAGTTGCAGGGCTGTCAGGGCTTAGCGGAAGCACCAGGATCAGTGCCGCTTTCCAGCTGATTGGCACTTCTTCGGGACTGTCAAGACTCAGTGGAAGCACCAGGATCAGCGCCAGGCTCCAGCTGGACCTCAGCGCTGATCCTGGTGCTTCTGCTGAGCCCAGAAGAAGCGCCGATCAGCTGGAATGTTGCAGCCTCTCCAGGGTCTTGTGATTTACATTCAGATGCTTGGCAACTGATTCATATTTATGACGGTCACAGTGTCCCAGGGTCATGTGAAGTGACCAAAACTTCCTGCAACCACCCAGCAGACGGAGGGAATAAAAACCAAACACCCCCCACCCCACCCCTGCTGCCAATCCTCAACAGAAATGCTCACAACAATGAAAACCTCGGACAGTCAGAAGAGCGCAGCTGGGCGGGCAGGCAGGTGTCTTGCTCGGCTGTGGCTTGGGGGGCACTTTTTTCAGTGCCACTGTAACTTCAAACAGTCACTAAGCGAACTGTTGTAAGTTGAGGACTACCTGTACTTTATCACTTTTTTCCCTTTTTTGTTTTTGGGTCATCAAGTTTTTGACACCTTGCTAGGCGACTGGTGGTCCTCGGATGTTGCCGTCTCCTAAAAGTGGTACAATGGGTGAACAGGTTGAAAAGCCCTGCCTTATAGTTTACTATTTTCCAACTAATATCTTCTGCCCCCATTGGAATTGTGATTCTCGCGACCAGACTGATGGATTCCTTTTTCCTTTTTCGTTTCCCCTCCCCTTCCAAAATGTAGGTTGCCATCAAACAGATGAATTTGCAGCAGCAGCCGAAGAAGGAGCTGATCATTAATGAAATTCTCGTCATGAGGGAAAACAAGAACCCCAACATTGTCAATTACCTGGACAGGTACCTGCGATTAAGATATGGGGGCGGGCCTTCTTCTTGTTTTACACAGCCACCTTGGCAGGAATCGACATTGTCTCTTCCCTTGATCCCCAAGATAACCGAAAGGGGTGGGGTGAGAAGACCGAAAAGTTTGACCATGGTTTTCCCTTAAAAAATAAAAATCATTAAATAAAACAGGGGAGCTGAGCTTGACACGGGGCGATGGGAGAGAAGTCAGGAGATCCCAGGGAATGGGACTGGGCCGCATCCCTCAAGTTGCCACCCTCATGGTGTTGATTTGAATTTAGTTGATTGGTTTATACATTGATAGAAGGAGAATATTTGTTGCTCAGGGTGGAAATGAGGGGTCCTTGATGCCCTTTGAAATTGGTAGTTTTCTTGCAGACGTTTCATGACCAAACTAGGGAACATCATCAGTGCTTGGAGGGAATGGGATTTATAGGGAGGAGGAGGAGGAGGAGGAAGATGACGACGACTGTGGGGTCCTTGGTGCTCTCTGAGCTTGATGGCTTTCTTGCAGACGTTTCATGACCCAACTAGGGAACATCATCAGTGCTAGGAGGAAGTGGGATTTGGGGCTCAATTGTGGTTGTAAGTTAAGGAAAGGGAATGGGATTAATGAGGAGGAGGAGGAGGAGGAGGAGGAGGAAGAGGACAGTGACTGTGGGGTCCTTGGTGCCCTCTGAACTTGGTAGTTTTCTTGCAGACATTTCATGACCCAACTAGGGAACATCATCAGTGCTTAGAGGGAATGGGATTTATGGGGAGAAGGAGGAGGGGGAGGAGGAGGAGGAGGAGGAAGACGACGACTGTGGAGTCCTTGGTGCTCTCTGAGCTTGATGGCTTTGTTGCAGACGTTTCATGACCCAACTAGGGAACATCATCAGGGCTAGGATTAATGGGATTAATGGAGAGGAGGAGGAGGAGGACTGTGAGGCCCTTGGTGCTCTCTGCTTGATGTCTTTCTTGCAGACGTTTCATGACCCAACTAGGGAACATCATCAGTGGTAGGAGGAAGTGGGATTTTGGGCTCAATTATGGTCGTAAGTTAAGGACCACCTGTACACTTCAATCTTTTAACTCTTATTAAACTTTCTCTTTAATGCCTTTTCTCTTGAAGCCCTTCTTCTGATTTTGTGCCTGCGTTTAAAAAACTCTTAAAAATAATCCCACTGAAAAACAGTGGACAGCAGGCTGACCAGCTCTTATTTATGTAATGCTGTCTTGTTTTGGCCATCATATGGACATGCTGCTTGTTGGCGAAAGGCAAAATGATCCTTGCTGCGCCAAATATGTTGTTTTTTCCGGTTCCCGGAAAAAAAATAATCAAACATGGTGAAGAAAAGATGTATTCAGATGCCTGGGGTTAAAATAATCTCCCTTTGGCTTTTGCTTCCCTCTCTTTGCTTCTTTCTCTCCTTGTTTTTGTGTTTATTTGTGGAGTTTAATCTTTTTTTTTTAAAAATAATCCTTTTTTAAAAACATATCCTGGCAAGTGGCTTGGGGTACTGTATCTGTTGCCATGGTGTCGTAGGCAGCAGCCAAAGCATCTCCCAGAGAGCTGTAATCTTAATTATGAAATACATGGGGAGCCATTTTATTCATCCATTTAATGGATTTAAATCTATCGAGCTATCAATAACTAAAACACATTTCTAGGGATGTCCAAATCCAAAACAGTTCTGGAATGCTTACAAAAGGGAGACTATATATATAAAGTGATAGCTGTTTATATCTATCTATCTATCTATCTATCTATCTATCTATCTATCTATCTATCTATCTATCTATCTATCTATCTCTATCTATCTATCTATCTATCTATCTATCTATCTATCTATCTATCTAAATCTCTCTCTCTCTCTCTCTCTCTCTCTCTCTCTCTTTCTCTCTATCTATATCTATATATATATCTATATATATATCTATCTATATCTATGTCTATACATAGGTCTTTGGTTATTCAGGTTTTCTCCCGCATAAAATTGAAAGTGTCTTGGCGACATTTCGACGAAGTCCCATTCATCATCTTCAGGCTGGTGTTTTCGGCTTCGTGCTTCTAGGAACAATGTGTGATCGTAGCTATTTCTTCCTTTTAACTGCCAGTGGGGGTATGAACTGATTGGGTGGGAGCTTGGCTGATTGGATGGGAGCACGAAGCCAATATCTATCTATTTACGCGGGAGAAAACCCGAATAACCAAAGACCTACATACAAACACCCGCGAAAACCTCAGAAAATCTATATCTATATATGTACATCTATATCTGTCTATCTCTTTATCTCTCTATCTATCTATCTCTATATCTATCTGTATCTATATATCTATATATGTATCTCTCTCTCTCTCTCTCTCTCTCTATATATATATATATATATATATATATATATATATACACATACACACACACACACACACACACATATATATATATATCAATATCTACCTACATCAATATCTATATCTATATCAATATCTATCTATCTGTCTGTCTGTCTGTCTGTCTGTCTGTCTGTCTATCTATCTATCTATCTATCTATGCAGGTCTTTGGTTATTCGGGTTTTCTCCCGCGTAAAATTGGAAGTGTCTTGGCGACATTTCAACGAAGTCCCATTCGTCATCTTCAGGCTGGTGTTTTCAGCTTCGTGCTTCGAAGTCGAAAACACCAGCCTGAAGATGACGAATGGGACTTCGTCGAAATGTCGCCAAGACACTTCCAATTTTACGCGGGAGAAAACCCGAATAACCAAAGACCTGCATACAACACCCGCAAAAACCTCAGAAAACCGAACTATCTATCTATCTATCTATCTATCTATCTATCTATCTATCTATCTATCTATCTATCTATCTATCTATCTATCTATCTATCTATCTATCTATCTATCTATCCATCCATCCATCTATCTATTTATCTATCTCTGTATATCTCTATCTATATATCGAACACTCCAGAAAGTGTCATCTCTAACCAGGAATCCAAACCTAGATTTGTTCCCCTGCCCTATCCCAAATTCATTCATCTTGTGTTTGCGAAGTGATTTTGTGGCTTTATCTTGATGGCCTGCCTTATACCAGCTTGCTCTATTTTTATACATAGCTCCATGTGTGGTTTTGGCAATGGGTGCGTTTGTGTGTTTGGCTGACAAATGCTGTTTCTTCGGCTCGCTGCAGTTACCTGGTGGGAGATGAGCTGTGGGTGGTCATGGAGTATTTGGCTGGCGGTTCGTTGACAGACGTGGTAACGGAGACCTGCATGGATGAAGGACAGATAGCTGCCGTGTGCCGTGAGGTAAAGATTTTTAATGAAAACTAGACAACCTGCGTCCCTTTGGGGTTTCAGGGTTTCAGAGAAATTTCCTTCTCAGATTGCGCGATGCCCCCAACAGTGGCAGAGCTTCTATTGTACTGGAAAAGTTGTTTAAAAATTCAGAGAGATATTAAGCGATGCATTTGCCCTGAAAGTAGCCCAGGTTGAACTGCATAGCACATAGAATCTTCCTTCCTTCCTTCCTTCCTTCCTTCCTTCCTTCCTTCCTTCCTTCCTTCCTTCCTTCCTTCCTTCCTTCCTCCTTCCCTCCCTCTCTCCCTCCCTCCCTCCCTACTCTCCTTTACTCCTTCCTTCCTTCCATCCATCCATCCATTCTGCCCTTCCTCCCTCCCTCCCTTCCTTCTTCCTTCCTTCCTTCCTACTCTACTTTACTCCCTCCCTCCTTTCCTTCCTTCCTTCCTCCCTCCCTCCCTCCTTTCCTTCCCAGTCTCTTTTACTCCTTCCTTCCTTCCTTCCTTCCATCCATCCATCCATCCATCCATTCTGCCCTTCCTTCCTTCCCTCCCTCCCTCCCTCCCTCCCTTCCTTCCTTCCTTTTCACTCTCCTTTACTCCTTCCTTCCTTCCATCCATTCTGCCCTTCCTCCTTCCCTCCCTTCCTCCTTCCTTCCTTCCTTCCTTCCTTCCTTCCTTCCTTCCTTCCTTCCTACTCTACTCCCTCCCTCCTTCCCTCCCTCCCTCCTTCCTTCCTTTCTTCCTTCCTTCCTACTCTACTCCCTCCCTCCTTCCTTCCCTCCCTCCCTCCCTTCCTCCTTCCTTCCTTCCTTCCTACTCTACTCCCTCCCTCCCTCCTTCCTTCCTTCCCTCCCTCCCTCCCTCCCTCCCTCCCTTCCTTCCTTCCTTCCTTCCTTCCCAGTCTCTTTTACTCCTTCCTTCCATCCATCCATCCATTCTGCCCTTCCTTCCCTCCCTCCCTTCCTTCCTGTTCTGGCTGTTCTCCTGGTGGCGGTCTCTTTGCTCTGTCCCCCAAGGTCATTCTCACATACCATTACCCCACCTCTGCCTTTCCGACACCAGCATCCTTAGGGGTGTGTCAGTACTGGGAAATGCGTAGATACCCCTACAGAAGCCCACAGACCTACATTTGCCTTTCCCCACAGTGCCTTCAAGCGCTGGAATTCCTTCACTGCAACCAAGTCATCCATCGGGACATCAAGAGTGACAACATCCTGCTTGGAATGGACGGGTCTGTCAAGCTAAGTATGTGGCTTGGATGATTGGCGACAACTGTGGGTCTGGGGGGGTGTTTTGCCTGTGGGGAGATCCCCCTCCTAATGAAGGAATAGAAGCCTTTGATTGCAACCCTGCGATCTAACATTAATTTTCAGTGGGCAACAGGTGAAAAAAATATTCATTGTGTTCCTAGAGAGGCACCACATTAATTCTACTTTGTTGGGATCTGTTGGCCTGCTCTTTGGACAGTAAATTCTGGGTTTTTTTGGTTTATTCCTTTAGACTTTTATTCCATTGTTATTACTTTGTAAGTAACTCAAGGCAATGGGTATACATAATAGTTCTTCCTCTTTTTTTCTGACAATGACATCCCTGCATAGTGGGCTGGGCTGGGAGAGAGGAACTAGCCCAAAGCCCACCCAGTTGGCTTTCCTGCCTAAGGCAGGACGAACTCATAGTCACTTGGGGATTGAGCCAAAGACCCCTAACTGGCTTTCCAGTCTAAGGCGGGACTAGAACTCATAATCTCTTGGGGATTGGTCCAAAGTCAACCCAGTCCTTTTTCCTGCCTAAGGCAGGACTAGAACTCATAATCTCTTGGGGATTGGTCCAAAGTCAACCGGTCCATTTTCCTGCCTAAGGCGGGACTAGAGCACATAATCTCTTGGGGATTGGTCCAAAGTCAACCAGTCCATTTTCCTGCCTAAGGAGGGACTAGCACATAATCTCTTGATGATTGGTCCAAAGTCAACCCGGTCCATTTTCCTGCCTAAGGCGGGATTAGAACACATAATCTCTTGGGGATTGGTCCAAAGTCAACCAGTCCATTTTCCTGCCTAAGGCGGGATTAGAACACATAATCTCTTGGGGATTGGTCCAAAGTCAATCCAGTCCATTTTCCTGCCTAAGGCGGGACTAGAGCACATAATCTCTTGGGGATTGGTCCAAAGTCAACCCAGTCCATTTTCCTGCCTAAGGCGGGACTAGAACTCATAATCTCTTGGGGATTGGTCCAAAGTCAGCCCAGTCCATTTTCCTGTCTAAGGCGGGACTAGAACTCATAGTGTCTTGTTGATTGGTCCAAAGTCAACCCAGTCCATTTTCCTGCCTAAGGCAGGACTTGCTGTTCCTTCTTGGAAAGCACCTGTCAACCTTCAAAGCTCGCTTTGCTGGTGCAACAAAGATTGCTTCTTAGCTTGCCAACGAACTTGGGAGGAGGATGGGGAAATGGAAGGCATGTCTGCAGAG
This sequence comes from Crotalus adamanteus, assembly GCA_039797435.1. Taxonomy (NCBI): domain Eukaryota; kingdom Metazoa; phylum Chordata; class Lepidosauria; order Squamata; family Viperidae; genus Crotalus; species Crotalus adamanteus. The sequence continues at coordinate 122,533,529 of CM077921.1, forward strand.
ATAAAGAAGACAGACCCTGAGATTCAAGGACGATTCACCAGGTGCCTGGCCCGACTCAGAGACCTTTTCTCATAACCATATATTTACACCTCATTGGGCGATGTGACCTGTTTAAGGATGGGAGGGGGAATTCTATGCTTTTACTATAGGCCAGGGATTTGCCAGAGCTGGTTTTACTTTCATACGTGCCGAAAAATGTATTCAATAAAGTTTTACATTAAGAGATTGGAATGTCTAGAAGGTTGGGTTGAGTATGTCAGTCGGACCTTGACAGCAGCAGGTTGAGGACCATTGGAGTAGACCAGGGGTCTTCAAACTTGGCCCTTTTATGACTTGTGGACTTCGATTCCCAGAATTCCTCAGCCAGCAATGCTGGCTGAGGAATTCTGGAAGTCGAAGTCCACAAGTCATAAAAGGGCCAAGTTTGAAGACCCCTGGAGTAGACCAAGCTTAGCGTGAACCTTTTTCATTGATAAATGTTTGTTTGTTTGTTTGTTTGTTTGTTTGTTTGTTTGTTTGTTTCTTTCTTTCTTTCTTTCTTTCTTTCTTTCTTTCTTTCTTTCTTTCTTTCTTTCTTTCTTTCTTTCTTTCTTTCTTTCTTTCTTTCTTTCTTTCTTTCTTTCTTTCTTTCTTTCTTTTTTGTTTTTTCCTTCTCCAGCTGATTTTGGCTTTTGTGCCCAAATCACTCCGGAGCAGAGTAAGCGCAGCACCATGGTGGGGACGCCATATTGGATGGCTCCCGAAGTGGTCACGAGGAAAGCCTACGGCCCTAAGGTGGACATCTGGTCTCTGGGCATTATGGCCATTGAGATGGTGGAGGGGGAACCCCCGTACCTCAACGAGAATCCCCTGCGGGTAAGCTTTGGGCACCAGTGACGTAGGTTCTCCGCACTTAGCTTCAAGACAGAGCTGTGCCTGGGGGGGGGGCAAGGCTCACCTTTCCGCCTTCAGTGACCCCTCCTAGCGAAAAGAGGATGGGAAACATTCTCTGTCTAAGGAGACAGAGCGAGTATTGGATGGAAGTATAAAGAGGCCTGTTTAAATGGCCCAACAAGCAGAGATCAAGAATTGGGGTTCCAGCTGGTTCTTTCTGCCATACGTAGTTCTTAATGCTTTTTGCATCATCCACTGGTTGCAATTCCCTGCTTTGCTAACCAAGAAATTGCTAACAAAAGAAATACACTGCCAATTGTTAGATCAAGAATTCAATTTTCCCTTCCTTCCTTCCCTCCTTCCTCCCTCCCTCCTTTCCTCCCTCCCTCCCTCTCTCTTTGTCCTTCCTTCCCTCCCTCCCTCTCTCTTTCTCCCTTCCTTACCCTCCTTCCTTCGATCCTTCCTCACCCTCCTTCCTTCCTTCCTTACTCTCCTTCCTTTGATCCTTCCTCACCCTCCTTCCTTCCTTCCTTCCTTCCTTCCTCACCCTCCTTCCATCCTTCCTTCCTTCCTTCCTTCCTTCCTTCCTTCCTTCCTTCCTTCCTTCCTTCCTCACTCTCCTTCCTTCCTTCCTCACTCTCCTTCCTTCCTTCCTCACCCTCCTTCCTTCCTTCCTTCCTTCCTCACCCTCCTTCCTTCTTCATCCATCTTCCTCCCTCCCTCCCTTTCTTCTTCCTTCCTCCCTCCCTCCTTCCTTACCCTCCTTCTCCATCCATCTTCCTCCTTCTCTCCCTCCCTTTCTCCTTCCTTCCTCCCTCCCTCCCTCCCTCCCTTCCCCTGCTTTCTCTTATTCTCTATTTCTTTATTTTATTTCAGGCCTTGTATCTCATTGCCACCAACGGGACCCCAGAGCTACAAAACCCAGAGAAGCTCTCTCCCATATTCAGAGACTTCCTTAATCGCTGCCTGGAAATGGATGTGGAGAAGAGAGGTTCTGCGAAAGAGCTCCTCCAGGTAACACGGGGATCCAGACGAAGAGAGCCAGAATTTGAGTTCTTGAACTTTTTTTTTTTTTACATTACGATTTACATAGCTGCCCATTTTACACCACAACGGCTGTATAGTAGGTCAGCGTTTCTCAACCGGGGCCACATTAAAGCACATGGACTTCAACTCCCAGAATTCCCCAACTAGCTAGGCTGGCTGAAAGAGCTATAGACTAGAGCAGGGGTAGGCAACCTTGGCTCTTTTATGACTCATGGACTTCAGCTCCCAGAATTCCTGAGCCAGCCATGCTGAGGGGAAAGGGAGAGGTTTCCATGCTGAGCCCCGCTGGCTCAGGAATTCTAGGAGTTGAAGTCCACAAGTCATGAAGGGGCCATAGTTCCCCCATGCTGCCTCAGGAATTCTGGGAGTTGAAGTCCGCGAGTCATGAAGGGGCCATATTTCCTCCATTCTGGCTGAGGAATTCTGGGAGTTGAAGTCCATGAGTCATGAAGGGGCCATAGTTCCCCCTTGCTGGCTGAAGAATTCTGGGAGTTGAAGTCCACAAGACATAAAAGGGCCATGGTTCCCCCATGCTGGCTGAGGAATTCTGGGAGTTGAAGTCCACAAGTCATGAAGGGGCCATAGTTCCCTCATGCTGGGACAGGAATTCTGGGAGTTGAAGTTCACGAGTCATGAAGGGGCCAAAAGTCTCCCTCATGCTGGCTCAGGAATTCTGGGAGTTGAAGTCCAGAGTCATAAAAGAGCCAAGGTCGCCTATCCCTGGACTAGAGTCTCAAAAGTGTGGGATTAGGAGTGAGGAAAGCAGATTGCTACCTACCCCCCCCCCCCCAAAGCGACAACTCATGGCTGTCCCTCTCATTTCAAACCAGCCTATTTTGTAAGGTGGCCCCTGTGGGGAAAAAGGAGGAGGAGTGGGGGCACCATAGATGCCATCTTGAAATCCTAAATAGGAAAATAGGATGGAAATGAAAGGTGCTTTTTCAAGAGGCAAATGGACTTTCTTGGTTTCTCTCTGAAGATATTTCGCTTCTCATCCAAGAAGCTTCTTCCATTCTGACTGGATGGTGGGGAATGGAAGGATTTATACTCCTTGCAGAAAAACTGGTCATTTGCCTCCTTTTCGAGAGTCGTTGAGGCCACTTGGAGGTTTGTCTGTGTCCTCAGGGTCACCTGAGTGGTGCAAATGGGTGTGGAGCCTCTTTGGAACTGCTGAAAGGACTGTGCTGTGGAGTTGTGCTTTCTGCAGGATGTTTCAGCCGTTCCAAGAAGGCTCCACACCCATTTTCATCCCTCAGATGACCCTGAGGACACAGATTAATCTCCAAAGGGTTTCAATGATGCTCTAAAAGGATGCAAATGACCAGCTGTCTGCAAGGAGTATAAATCCTTCCATTCCCCACCATCCAGTCAGAGCTTGAAGAACCTTTTTGGATGTCTATGGAGCTTCTCTGTCCTCCAGATCATGGTTGTCCCAAAGGTGCTTTTTTCAAGAGGCAACTGGACTTTCTTGTTTTTCTTTGAAGATGTTTCGCTTCTCATCCCAGAAGCTTCTTCCGCTCTGACAAGATGGTGGGGAATGGAAGGATTTATACTCCTTGCAGACAGCTGGTCATTTGCCTTCTTTTAGAGAGGCCATTTGGAGGTTAATCTGTGTCCTCAGGGTCACGTGAGGGATGCAAATGGGTGTTGCCCAAGTCAGAGCTGAAGAAGCTTCTGGGATGAGAAGCGAAATGTCTTCAAAGAAAAACAAGAAAGTCCAATTGCCTCCTGAAAAAGCACCTTTGGGAGAACCATAACCTGGATGACGGAGAATCTCCATAGACCAGTGGTTCTGAACCTTTTTAATGCCGTGACCCCCAACCAGTCATAAGTCGAGGACTACTCAACAGTCGTAAGTCGAGGACTACTCAACTGGTGCAGCACCGTTTGCAGAATGGGACTTTTGGCGGGCTCAGCAAGACAGAGACAGCCTGGACAATTCCTATTGGCTTTCAAAAGCCAATAGAATAAAAGGGAGTAGCACAACTAAGGAAAAGGGGGAAAAAATGGCGGACTGCGTTGTTTGGCGACCCCCGTGAAATAGTCGTTCGACCCCAAATGGGGTCCCGACCCACAGGTTGAGAACCACTGCTATAGACAAAGAAACTAACCAACTTAATTCCATCAATCTATATTAAGAGTCTGTGGTTTTGTTGCCTCGTTAGCTTTGCTGAATAACAGAAATGTTAACTAACCCAGTGCTTTTCAAGCGCGGCCTCTTTACGACGAATGGACTTCAACTCCCAGAATCCCCTTGTGGCTTAAAGCTAATCTTTGACCTACATTCGTTTAGTGACCGATCAAAGTTAGGACCACGCAGGAAAAAGTGACTTGCGACCGGTTTTCACACTTAACAACCGTTGCAGCATCCCCACGATCACATGGTCAAAACTTCAACACGCTTGGCAACTGACTCATATTTATGACGGTCGCCGCGTCCCTGGGGTCATGCGATCCCCTTTTTGCGACCTTTTGATGAGCAAAGTCCGTGGGGGAAGCCAGATTCACTTCACAACCGTGTTACTAACTTAACAATTGCAGTGATTCGCAACCGCTGTGGCAGGAAAGGTCGTAAAACGGAGCAAACCTCACTGAACCACTGTCTCACTTAACGACAGAAATTTTGGGCTCAGTTTTAAGTCGAGGACGACCTACAAAAGAGCGTTGACGACATTTCATCCTTCGCTTTTCCAAACAGCAACGCGGCAACTTTCTAAATACGACGCATGTTTCTTTTCTATTGACCGATAAAAAGACCCACAAAAGTTGTGACTGTTTTCCCAAGTTGCTTTTCTCTCTCTCTCTCTCTCTTTTCTAGCACCAGTTCCTGAAAATTGCCAAGCCCCTGTCCAGCCTCACCCCTCTGATCGTTGCGGCGAAAGAGGCCACGAAGAACAACCACTGAAAAAAAACAACAACACAACCACACCAGCTGTTTCCGAATCCTTCCGCTAACGGTTTCTGTTTTATCCTTTGGATTTTCTTTCTTGTTTTAAGAGACCATTTTTAAAAAAGTTCCTCTTTCGGGATTTCTGCCCTATGCAGAAGCCTTTTAATCTTTTTTAATTTTTTTGGGGGGGGGGTAACTGGAATTGTGAAAATTGGATGGAGAATTCAGAAACAGACGTACGGCACGGAGTAACTCTGAACTTTGTTACAAGACCCCCGTGAAAAGGTTGTTCTGATCTCAACCGTTGCGTTCTTGCCAAAAACGAACCCTGCGGGCTTGTTGATCTTTTAATGTACGGATTTCGGAACGAAAAGGAAGAATATTCCGCAGAAACTTTTTAAATGACTTTTTTTTTTCCTAAGCAAGATACAGTTCTTTAGGCGTTCTTTATTACCTCTCAGAAAGCCTGGTTCTTAAAACTACTGAAAGTTTGTTTTAAATTACTTGAAAACTAGGACAGGCAAAAGAGAAACGTGGACTGTTTTTATAATCTCAAGGGGAAGAGGTTGATGTATTTCCTCTGATTCCACTGGATGTTTGGACAAAGTTTGCATGCGTCAAAGATTGAAGTTAGTTAGGATGAATACTACCATCCCCACCCCCCCACCCCTTTTTGGAAGATTAATTAATCGGTGATGATCATGCAATGTGTTTGGGGTTTTGTGTGAGTTGTATGTGTGTTTATACCCCTATGTGTGTGAGTGTGTGTATGAGAAAGAAATTATCCTCTTGATTAAATCCTGACGGCTTTTTTCCCCATCCTAACCTGCAGTTTAGGTCTGCCTAATCTGCCTTGTTTGGCTAATAGATTAGAATAGGTCTTTCCGGATGGATTGGGACTTCAGTTCCCAGAATCCCTCTTGAGCACAGGAATTATGGGAGTTGAAGTCCAGGGCAGCTGGAAGGTGCCACGGATGGGGGAAAGCTGCTGCAAGTGGTCTTAGTTTTTTATGAGATTAAATAATACAGAAATTTGCTCCTTGGACCCTTGCTTAAAAAAATAGGGCTACGCAAATCCTGAGAATTGCAGTGAAGAAAAAGGTTAGTTTTGAGGGAGTATTTCTTTGCTGCTTCTAGCTCTGGTAAAGAATATCGTGGTTTCCCATTTCGAAATTTGAAAAAAAAACAACAACCCCCGACTCTGTATATCAGGACTTGTTTATCTGGGCCTTTGAGCTGCTGAGAATTCAGTCTTTACAGATCCAGGTACGGGTGAGGCATCGGGCATACCAGGAGCTTTTGTGTAGAAAAACCTTGTAATTTGTGCGATACGAAAGCGATGGATGCCAAATCAGGTTTTGAATAAACTAGATTGTGGATGTTTCACACCGATTTGAGTTTGTAAAAGGTGAGAACGCCAGAAGGGAAAAGAATATAAATGCATGGAAAACGAGTCTGGGACAGGTTTTGACACAAACTAATATAAAAAGCATCAAGAGCCCAAGCTTTGATTGCAGTCTGGAACCCCTTTTTCCATGTGCTGAAAATAGACTAGCCCTCTGTGTGCAGTTGAGACAGGAAAGAGTATTCCAAAGCATGTGCAAAGATCTCTCTCTCCTCTACAGGTATTCCTCCATTTAACAACAGTTCATTTAGTGACTGAAGTTAACAATGGCACTGAAAAAAAATGACTGTTTTTCACCCCGTGATCACGTGATCAGAATTCAGATGCTTGACAACTGACTCATATTTATGACGGTTGCTGTGTCCACGTGATCCCCTTTTGTGACCTGTCAAGAAAAGTCCATGGGGAGGCCAGATTCATTTCACAACCCTCTTACTAACTTAACAACGGCAGTGATTCACTTAACATTTGTAGCAAGAATAACAATAAAATAGGGCAAAACTCACTTAACAACGGAAAGGTTGAGCTCAATTGTTGTAAACTGAGGGCTATTGTCCTATACCTTGCCAGGAGGTGTTTATTTACATTTTCTGCTTTGTGTCACGATAAGCCCCCAAGGTGGTTCACATCGTTCAAAAGCCAAAGCAAAATGCAGGTAGTCCTCAAGTTATGTCCGTAATGGAGCCTGCCCATCACGGTCATAAAGCGGGCCAGTGCATGACTGATCCACTTTTAATGGTCTTTTTGGTGGCTGTCATTAAGTACGGAATGATTAAGTGAGCCAATTGTTTGGTATGGGTGTGGTTTTGTCAAAAGTCAGACGTAAATGCTGGTTTTTGGCAAAACCCTTATAAAAGTGCATTCACGTGAACCCAGGACGCTGCAAACAGCCATAAATGCCGGTTGCCAAGCACCCAAAAATTGATCATGTGATCTGGGGGAGAGTTGGAACTTCAACTACTGTGTTTCCCCGAAAATAAGGCCTACACCAGGGATAGGCAACCTTGGCTCTTTTATGACTCGTGGACTTCATCTCCCAGAATTCCTGAGCCAGCCATGCTGAGGGGAAAGGGAGAAGTTTCCAAGCTGAGCCATGCTGGCTCAGGAATTCTGGGAGTTGAAGTCCACGAGTCATGAAGGGGCGATAGTTCCCCCATGCTGGCTCAGGAATTCTGGGAGTTAAAGTCCACGAGTCATAAAAGAGCCAAGGTTGCCTACCCCTGGCCTACACCAACAATAAGCCCTAGCTTGATTTTGGGGAGTGGGCCCAATATAAGCCCTACCCCGAAAATAAGCCCTAAAAATGAAGCTAGGGTGGTGGGGGGGGGGTGGTGGAGCTGCAGCCAGGCCTCGCCAGCCCACTTCTTCTGAGGCTTCTTCTGTAGCCAAGCCTGCATTTCTCAGTCACAGGCCTTTCCAGAAGGCCTCTGTAGCCGAGAACCGAGCTATGGATTCAGTCCATAACTCAGTTCTGCAAGATCTCTGCAGCCGAGCACCAAGCTATGGATTGAATCCATAGCTCAGTACTCGGCTGCTTAAGCCTTCTGGAAAGGCCTGACTGCAAAATGCAGGCCCGAAAGCAGCTGCAGAACTTTGGCCCCAGAAGAAGTGGACCGGCTGGGTGGGGCTGTCGGTGCTGGAGGTGAGGGAAGGTCTACCCTAAAAATAAGACCTGGTGCCTCTTTTGGAGGCAAAAAAATAATAATAAGACCCAATCTTATTTTCGGGGAAACAAGGTATGGGTTTTACATATTCCTCTGGTACGTCCATTGGAATTTGAAATCATCACTAAGCAAATAGGCAACCATAAAACGAGGACTACCTCCATAAAACTATAATTAATAATAAAAGTAAACATTTGTAGCTCAGAGCTGAATGAGGGTTTCAAGAAGACAACAAAGTTTGGAGAATATTCTCATAAGTTAACAACAAAACAGATAAGAACTTCTAAAAGGTAAACATTTTCTTGTCCAGTTGTGTCCAGGGTGCAATGCTCATCTCAGTTTCTTAGCCAAGGGAGATCGTTGTCTGAAGACAATTTTCCAAAGGTGCATAGGACGCCATTATCTTCCCATCGAAGTGGGGCCTGTTTATCTACTCGCATTTGCATGCTTTCGAACTGCAAGGTGGGCAGGAGCTGGAGCAAGGAACGGGAGCTCACCCCGTCGTGCAACGCTCAGATCTCGAACTTGGGCTGTCAGATCTCCAGCTAGCAAGCTTGGTGTCTTTAACCGCTGAGCCATCGCACCCCTCTTAGGAATATGTAGGGGTACGTCAAATGTCCTGTGCATTCCCCAGCAATTTTGAGTGGTCTGCCCAAATGCATATTTCATATGAATGTGGAACCTGGGTTAGATGCAGGCACAAGCCAAAAAGTATGTCTCAGGCACCTGGGGTGGGAATCATTAGAAGAGGATTGTCCTAGTGGACAATCACTTAAATAGGAGCCAGCCGTGTGCTGCAGCTGCCAAAAAAGCCAACACACTTCTAGGCTGCATTAACAGGGATAGAATGAAGATCATGTGAAGTGTTAATGCCACTTTACAAGGCCTTGGTAAGGCCACACTTGGAATCCTGCATCCAGCTTTGGTCACCACGATGTAAAAAAGATGTTGAGACTCTAGAAAGATTACAGAGAAGAGCAACAAAAATGATCAAGGGACTGGAGGCTAAAACATATAAGGAGCGGTTGCTGGAATTGGGTATGTCTAGTTTAATGAAGAAAAGGACGAGGGGGGACATGATAGCAGCGTTCCAGTATCTCAGGGGCTGCCCCAAAGAAGAGGGAGTCAAGGTGTTGTTCTGAAGGCAGGACAAGAAGCAACGGATAGAATCTAATCAAGGAGAGAAGCAACCTGGAACTAAGGAGAAATTTCCTGACAGAACAATTAATCAGTGGAACAACCTGCCTCCAGAAGCTGTGAATGCTCCAGCACTGGAGGTTTTTAAGAAGAGACTGGACAGCCATTTGTCTGTAATGATATAGAATTTCCTTTCTGAGCAGGGGGTTGAACTAGATGACCTCCAAGGTCCCTTCCAACTTTATTATTATTATTATTATATAGTGACCAAAGTAAAACAGTTATATAGTGACCATTCAAACAGCACTGAAAAAAGTTACGGCTGTTTTTCACAGTTACGACCTTTCCAGCATGCCCATGAACATGTGATCAAAATTCAGATGCTTGACAATTGGTTCATATTTATAACTGTTGCTATATCCCAAGGTCACATGATCCCCTTTTGGGACCTTCAGAAAAACAGTCAATGGGGGAAGCCAGATTCACTTAACAACTGGGTTACTAACTCATCAACTGCAGTGAATTCACTTCATAACAGTGTCAAGCAAGGTGGTAAAATGGGGCAAAATTCACTTGACAGATGTCTCACTTAGCAACAGAAACTTTGGGCTCAGTTGTCGTAAGTCGAGGACTACCTGTACTTGTGTTATGCTGTGCTTGAATCCAAGTTCTGCGGTGGTCCTGCTGTGGAGAGAATGGAGAGGGGGGACAAAAACAACCCAGTTGTCCTCTACTTCACAAGACCTGGAATTTCTTTTGGACGCAACTTGGAACACGCGAGGAGTCGCAGGCCTGGGTCATCTGGATGTTAACCTCTTGGAACTGGTCCAGCTACACATATCAAGCATGGTGACAAAGAATAGAATAGAATAGAATAGAATAGAATAGAATAGAATAGAAAGTATGGAACAGAACGGAACAGAACAGAATAGGAATAGAATAGTAATAGGAATAGAATAGAATAGAAAATATGGAATAGAATAGAATTAGAATAGAATAGGAATAGAATAGAATAGAAAATATGGAATGGAACGGAATAGAATAGAATAGAAAATATGGAATAGAATAGAATTAGAATAGAATAGAATAGAATAGAATAGAATAGAAAATATGGAATAGAATAGAATTAATAGAATAGAATTAATAGAATAGAATAGAAAATATGGAATAGAATTAGAATAGAATAGAATAGAATAGAATAGAATAGAATAGAATAGAAAATATGGAACAGAACAGAATAGAATTAGAATAGAATAGAATAGAATAGGAATAGAATAGAATAGAAAATATGTAATAGAATAGAATAGGAATAGAATAGAAAATATGGAATAGAATAGAATAGAAAATATGGAACGGAATAGAATAGAATTAGAATAGAATAGAATAGAAAATATGGAACGGAACAGAATAGAATTAGAATAGAATAGAATAGGAATAGGAATAGAACAGAATAGAAAATATGAAATAGAATAGAATAGAATGGAATAGAATAGAATAGAATAGAATTCTTTATTGGCCAAGTGTGATTGGATACACAAGGAATTTGTCTCTGTTGCATAAGCTCTCAGTGTACATACTATAGAGCCATCCTTACACTTTCAAAAGCCATGATCACTTTGTCCAAGACACACAATAGATGCTGCAATATGTACATTTAATCAGTTTGCAAGAACCTTTTAAGGAGGGGTGCACCATTGGATATTTGGTGTTATAGATAAATTGGTTGTTTTAGTTGAGTCAGCATTGTGCTGCAGCTGCCCAAAAAGCCAAAAACAGTTCTAGGCTGCATTAACAGAGGGATAGAATCAAGACCATGGAAAGAGTTAATACCACTTTGCAAGGCCTTGGTAAGGCCACCCTTGGAATACTGAAACCAATTTTGGTCACCATGATATAAAAAAGATGTTGAAACTCTGGAAAGTGTGTAGAGAAGAGCAACAAAGATGATCAGGGGACCGGAGGCTGAAACATTACAAGGAATGGTTGCAGGAATTGGGTATGTCTAGTCTAGTGAAAAGAACTAGGGGTGACATGATAGCAGTGTTCCAGTATTTGAGGGGCTGCCCCAAAGAAGAGGGAGTCAAGCTATTCTCCAAAGCACCTGAAGGCAGGACAAGAAGCAACAGGTGGGAATTAACCAAGGAGAGAAGCAACCTAGAACTAAGGAGAAACTTCCTGACAGTTAAAATAATTAATCAGTGGAACAAGCTGCCTCCAGAAGTTGTGGGTACTCCAACACTGGAAGTTTTAAGAGGACCATTTGTCTGAAATGGTATAGGGTTTCCTGCTTGAGCAGGGGGTTGGACTAGAAGACCTCCAAGATCCCTTCCGGCTCTGTTATTCTGCTTGTTGTTGGGAAAATAGGAAGAGGAAGGAATATTAAGCATGTCTTCTGCTTTAAGTTACTTGTAAAGTAATAAAAGTGGGATACAAACAAAAACACAAATAAATACTGTATCTTTTCTGGGGCATGATTCTTTTTTTGGGGGGGGGCCTCAAAGGTCTGGATTCTCCTCTTATATTTTTAATTGTAAGCCATCCTTCAAAGGATGTTCTCTAAATGTCAAGCTATTTGGGAAGGATGTGATCCATAAAAGGTCCTGATTGGCTGAAGATGGTGGATTGTGACGTCAGATGCAAGGCAGTTTCTGACAGTTGGGCTTGAACTCATCTCTGGTTGATGCTGGGCTGTCTGGGAGAGGCCATTTCTCTGGTGGGAATTGAGGATCTTTTGGTGAGTAGGCTAAATGATGGCCTCTCCGATCCCCACAATAAGCAAGCATCCCATCAAGAACCTTGGATGATGCTGGGACCCAGTTCTGAAGAATGTGTCGATTTAATTTCTTTTAATTGGCATTTTGGTGTTAATCACTGCTCATCTGGGGATTGACTGCTGGTGCGGAGGTATTCTGATATTTTTGTTCGATTTGTCAATTCTCTTTTGCATAGTATTTAGGTATTGTTTATGTCTATGTGTCTATTGATGGCCAATTAGGCAGAGCGCCAGGCTTCCAGGAAATCTTTATCATTTCTGGACTTAGAATAGAATAGATTAGAGCTGGAAGGGACCTTGGAGGTCTTCTAGTCCAGCCCCCTGCTCAAGCAGGAGAACTTACACCATCTCAGATGGATGAATGTCCAGTCTCTTCTTAAAAATCTCCAGTGATGGAGCGCCCACGATTTCTGGAGGCAAGCTGTTCCACTGGTTAATTGTCCTCACTGTCAGGAAGTTTCTCCTTAATTCCAGGTTGCTTCTCTCCTTGATCAGTTTTCCAACCATTGTTTCTCATCCTGTCCTCTCATGCTTTGGTGAACAACCTCTGCTTTGTGGCAGCCCCTCAGATACTGGAATATTGCTATCATGTCTCCCCTATTTCTTCTTTTCTTTAGACCAGCGCTTTTCAACCTGTTCACCCATTGTACCACTTTTAGGATATGGCAACATCCGAGTACCACCAGTCGCCTAGCAAGGTGTCAAAAACTTGATGACAAAAAAAAAAAAAGGAAAAAAGTGATAAAATACAGGTAGTCCTCAACTTACAACAGTTCGCTTAGTGACTGTTTGAAGTTACCATGGCACTGAAAAAAGTGCCCCCCAAGCCACAGCTGAGCAAGACACCTGCCTGTCCACCCGGTGGCGCTCTTCCTTCTGTCCGAGGTTTTCATTGTTGTGAGCATTTCTGTTGAGGATTGGCAGCAGGGGTGGGGTGGGGGGTGTTTGGTTTTTATTCCCCCCTCTGCTGGGTGGCTGCAGCAGGTTTTGGTCACTTCACATGACCCTGGGACACTGTGACCGTCATAAATATGAATCAGTTGCCTAGCATCTGAATGTAAATCACAAGACCCTGGAGATGTTGCAACATTCCAGCTGATCGGTGCTTCTTCTGGGCTCAGCAGAAGTGCCAGGATCAGCGCCGAGGTCCAGCTGGAGCCTGGCGCTGATCCTGGCGCTTCCACTGAGCCCTGACAGCCCTGCAGCTCCAGCTGTCTCTCGTTCAGGCTTGTGTGGTGCTGCCACCGGTTCAGCTCATTCCCCTCCCTTGCTACCACTTTTCTAGGGTGCTCGCGTACCACCTGCCAAGTGCCAATGTACCACAGGTGGTACCCGTACCACTGGTTGAAAAGCCCTGCCTTAGACTAGCCAAACCCAAGTCCCGCAGCTGTTCTTCGTATGTTTTAGTCTCCAGAACTTTGATCATCTTAGTTGCTCTTCTCTGAATTTTTTCCAAACTCTCAAAGTCTTTTTTGTGATATGGTGACCCAAATTAGCTGCAGTATTCCAGATGTGGTCTTACTAGGGTTTTTATAACGCAGTAATAATACTTCGCGTGATCTTGATTCTATGCCTCTGTTTATACAACCCAGGATTGTGTTAGCTTTTTTGGCTGCTGCTGCACACGGCCAGCTCATGGTCAAGTGATCGTCCACTAGGACTCCAAGGTCCCTCTCACAGTTACTGTTTTTGAGCAAGGTCTCGCCTAATCTGTACTTGTACCTTTGTTTTTTCCTGCCTAAGTGTAAGACTTTGCTTTTCTCCACACTAAAACTCATTTTGTTGGATAGGGCCCGTTGTCCAAGTTTGGCTTGGTCTAGGACGGTCACAATGTCACTTGATACCATAGTTAAATCTGTTCACCTGTTGTGAAATTAAAGAGTCTTCTTACATATTTTAACTTTGCTTGTCCATCAGCAGAGAACGGTGCCGAGACGATCCCTTTCGCTCCCCAAACCACGATGAAATTGGTAGCGTCCCTTCTGATGGACACCCGAGAAAGCTTGAAGAAGGAGATCAGGGACCTAAGAGTCAAAGTGTCCAACCTTGAGGCGGAAACCCCAGACATTGTCAAGATTATGGTCAGAAAAGAGCAGAACACGAGCCTGGAAGGCCAAACCTTTTGTCTGGAAAAAGAAGAGAACGAACTTCAAGAGATATTCCGAGAACTGGAGGACACCAAGGCTACTCTGGAGGTGCAAAACCAGACCTTGACACAGACCAACAAGGTGCTCCACTGCAAAATCAGGAAGGTCTCCAACAACCTGGTCAGGTTTCAGGCCTCCAAGGCCAGTCGGGACCAGGATATTTTGCGTATGAAGCAGGAGGTGGAGAACATCGCGGCGGACGTTAAACGGGTGGAGGCGAAAATGGAAACGGGCAAGCAGAGGTACGAGGAGAAGAAGCAGCAGTCCGCCAGGCTGGAACGCATGATGGTTGAACTGGAAGGGATCTGCAAGGCTCAGGACAACGAGATCCTTTTTCTGGAGGAGCACCTGGGGCCACCGATGCGAAATACTCTGTTTTCTGTCTTATCCGAAGGGACCTGGGTGCTGGTGGCTTTAATCGCTGGCCTGGGATTTTCAAACCTGTTGCCCTTCCTGGTGAATTCGTGGTGCCTGAGAGTGGACCACTGACATTTGCGAATTTGTTGGGGAGGTATCGGACATCCTGTCCCCGAATCATCCCTCTGGAAGTTGAGAACCTTGTTGCCTTTTTTAAGCCAGAATCCTGGGGGGCGGGGGGGGGGGGAAGCCGGAAATGTAAAAAACTAGTAAATAAAGGGGAAAAAAAAGAGTGTTCCTTTTTCTAGGTTCAGGAATAGTAATGCAGTTCTTTCATCCCGATACTGGGATGAAAATCTGAAATTGGTTCAGTTAAATCTGAAGCTATTGCAGGGAGCCTTGGGCTGACCTGTTAAGTCCTCGGCTTACGACCACAACGGAGCTCAAACTTTCTGTTGCCGAGCGAGACAGTTCTTAAGTGAGTTTTGCCCTATTTCATAACCACGGTTGTTAGGAGAATCAGTGCAGTTGTTAAGCCAGTCACACAGTTGTGAAGTGAATCTGGCTTCCCCATGGACTTTATAATAATAATAATAATAAAGTTGGAAGGGACCGTGGAGGTCATCTAGTCCAACCCCCTGCTCAGGCAGGAAACCCTATACCATTTCAGACAAATGGCTGTCCAGTCTCTTCTTAAAAACTTCCAGTGTTGGAGCATCCACAGCTTCTGGTGGCAAGCTGTTCCGCTGGTTTATTGTCCTCACTGTCAGGAAGTTCCTCCATAGTTCTAGGTTGCTTCTCTCTTTGGTTAGTTTCTATCCGTTGCTTCTTGTCCTGCCTTCAGGTGACATTGCTCGTCAGAAGGTCTTAAAAGGGGATCACGTGTCCCTGGGACACCGTCCTAAATGCAGGCCAGTGGCCAAGTATCTGAATTTTGATCACGTGACCACGGGGATGCGGCAATGGTCCTAAGCGTGAAAAATGATCATAAGTCACTTTTTTTCACTGTTGCTGTAACTTGGAACAATCACAAAACGAACGGGTTAATAAGTCAAGGACTTAAAACCTGTGAAGGCTTTAGATTTTAACTGGAAAGATTCTGGAACAAAAGGAAATGGTTTAGCTGAACTCAGACATGTCACATGACGTATCGGGACTGTTCTAGTTTAAGGGTATGTCTAGTTTAACGAAGAGAAGGACAAGGGTGGACATGATAGCAGTATTCCAATATCTCAGGGGCTGCCCCAAAGAAGAGGCAGTCAAGCTATTCTCCAAAGCCCCTGAAGGCAGGACAAGAAGCAACGGATGGAAACTCACCAAGGAGAGAAGCAACCTAGAACTAAGGAGAAACTTCCTGACAGTTAGAACAATTAACCAGTGGAACAACCTGCCTCCAGAAGCAGTAAATGCTCCAACACTGGAAGTTTTTAAGAAGAGACTGGACAGCCATTTGTCCAAAATGGTGTAGGGTTTCCTGCCTGAGCAGGGGGTTGGACTAGATGACCTCCAAGGTCCCTTCCAACTTTACTACTATTACTACTGTTCTGTTGTGGCCGGCAATGGGGTGGGCACGGCTTCCGCGTGACGCGTCTGGCCCGTGGGCTGGCAGTTTGACACCCCTGGTCTAACTGTTGCTTTCTTAGTAATAGTAGTAAAGTTGGAAGGGACCTTGGAGGTCATCTAGTCCAACCCCCTGCTCGGGCAGAATGCTTGCTTTTTGTAATCGGCTTTTGCACCAGGGAAATCTCATGCAGGCGTGGGAAACGTGGACATGGATGGGATACACTAAAGGAGGGAATAAGGGAGTGTACAGGAATGATTGAGGTCTTTCTTATGAGGTAATGGCTCTGTTGTCTGATTTTCATTGGCTAACAAAGTTTATAAAGCAATGCTATCAATTTTCTAAGGCAGTGGTTCTCAACCTGTGGGTCGGGACCCCATTTGGGGTCGAACGACCATTTCACGGGGGTCGCCAAACAACGCAGTCCGCCATTTTTTTCCCCTTTTCCTGAGCTGTGCTACTCCCTTTTAGACTCTCTTGAATAGAGTCTAATTCTATTGGCTTTCAAAAGCCAATAGGAATTGTCCAGGCTGTCTCTGCCCTGCTGAGCCCGCCAAAAGTCCCATTCTGCAAACGGTGCTGCAAGTTGTCTGCAGCGAAGGCGAGCTGTCTGGAAGTTTCCACCCCTCCCTGCTGAACAACTACTAAAAATGTAAGTAAAAGAGGGCCAGGGGTGGGAGGTGGGAGGCCGGCGGGCGCAGGGAGGGTTGCTGGCACGTGTGGGGCCTGGCGGGTGCCTTACCTCCCTTGGGCTGGGCCAGCTGGTGGCCCAGCCAGTGGTCGCCCTGCGCTGTCACTGCCCCTTCCCAGCTACGTCCCGGCCGGCGCAGGGGGCGGCACCACACATGCACGGCGCTCCCGGGCAGGGTAGTCCTCGACTTACAACTGGTTGGGTAGTCCTCAACTTACGACCGGTTGGGGGTCGCAGCATTAAAAAGGTTGAGAACCACTGTTCTAAGGTGTGGCACTTCTGGATGTAGCTCTTCCATTGTTCCAGATTGTTAGCCACCCGGCTGCTTAATTTGATCAAATAAAGTGCTGCTTGATCAAAAAGTCTCTGCTTGGGTTATCTGATTAGATCAGTGGTTCTCAACCTGTGGGTCAGGACCCCATTTGGGGTCGAACGACCATTTCACGGGGGTCGCCAAACAATGCAGTCTGCCATTTTCCCCCCTTTTTCTTAGCTGTGCTACTCCCTTTTATTCTATTGGCTTTTGAAAGCCAATAGAATAGACTCTCTTGAATAGAGTCTAATTCTATTGGCTTTCAAAAGCCAATAGGAATTGTCCAGGCTGTCTCTGCCCAGCTGAGCCCGCCAAAAGTCCCATTCCGCAAACGGTGCTGCACCAGTTGAGTAGTCCTCGACTTACGACTGGTTGAGTAGTCCTCGACTTACGACCGGTTGGGGGTCGCGGCATTAAAAAGGTTGAGAACCACTGGATTAGATTGATATGGTATCTCAAGTTTAAGTAAGGGACTGGGACACTTACAGGCTGGTGAAGGCCCAAGTTCAGACTTGTAAGTTTGCTACCTCAACTATTCACTCTTTGATCACAAGAGGGAGACAAGGATTCAAAGTTTAATTTAACCCATACCTTGAATCTCAAATTACAAAGAGGGAAGCAGAAACCAGCTGGATTTTAGGAGAATCATCTCCGAGGAACTGGGTATGTCTAGTTTAATGAAGAGAAGAACGGGGGGGGGGACATGATAACAGCCTTCCAGTATCTCAGGGGCTGCCCCAAAGAAGAGGGAGTCAAGCTATTCTCCAAAGCGCCTGAAGGCAGGACAAGAAGCAACGGATGGAAACTAACCAAGGAGAGAAGCAACCTAGAACTAAGGAGAAACTTCCTGACAGTGAAAACAGTTAATCAGTGGAACAACCTGCCTCCAGAAGCAGTGAATGCTCCAACACTGGAGGTTTTTAAGAAGAGACTGGACAGCTGTTTGTCCGAAATGGTGTAGGGTTTCCTGCCTGAGCAGGGGGTTAGACTAGATGACCTCCAAGGTACCATCCAGCTATTCTATTCTATTCTGTTCTGTTCTGTTCTTTCTGTTCTGTCCTGTCCTGTCCTGTCCTGTCCCTCCCTTTGCATCCTTTCTTCAATGATTCTATTGCACCATTTCTTCGCTATTAGTGTCAGTCTCGTCCTGCGGTCAGTTGGCCACTGGCGAATTGTCATATAGACCCTAAATAAACAAGGACTTCTAGAGAGGAAAGTCAGTGAGTGTTTCTTCACCCTCAACTCTCCCCCCACCCCACAAATATTTCTAACTGACCCCAGTTCTGTAGCCCCAGCTAGTTAAAATGTAGACAAGCAATCTTTTCAGCACATGAAATTAGCAGACGAATGCCTGAAAGAGAACACATGCTGTGTTTCAGCAACTAAAAGTTAATTATATTTTCACTGCAGAAATTTAAAGAAGCTGATGAAGCACACCTTTGTGTGAGCTTTTAGTTCTTGTTCATGTAAAGACATTTCAGGGAAGGTTTATTTTATTTACTGGCTTCAAAACCTGACTGATTTTGTAACAACACTGGGCATTCAGGCGTGAGAAAAGCAAAGTCTTACATTTAATAATAATAATAATAATAATAAACTGGAGCACCACTTGAACACAATTGGCATTGACAAATTCGCTATTAGTCAATTGCAAAAGGCGGCCTTATTAGGAACTGCTTCCATCCTGCGACGATATCTGTAATACCATCAAACATCCACATCTGCCTATCCCAGGTCCTGGGTAAGGACTCGACAGGTAGACAAAATGCCAAATCCAGTCTGAACATCTGGCTGACTGTGCGATGATCGATTATTATTATTATTATTATTATAAAGTTGGGAGGGACCTTGGAGGTCATTTAATCCAACCCCCTGCACAGGCAGGAAACCCTATACCATTTCAGACAAATGGCTGTCCAGTCTCTTCTTAAAAACTTCCAGTATTGGAGCATTCACCGCTTCTGGAGGCAGGTTGTTCCACTGGTTAATTGTTCTAACTGTCAGGAAGTTTCTCCTTAGTTCCAGGTTGCTTCTCTCCTTGATTAGTTTCCATCCATTGCTTCTTGTCCTGCCTTCAGGCGCTTTGGAGAATAGCTTGACTGCCTCTTCTTTGGGGCAGCCCCTCAAATATCAGAACACTGCTATCATGTCCCCCCTTGTCCTTCTCTTCATTAAACTAGACATACCCAATTCCAGCAACCGTTCCTTCTATGGTTTAGCCTCCAGTCCCCTGATCATCTTTGTTGTTCTTCTCTGCACTCTTTCCAGAGTCTCAACATCTGTTTTGTATCGTGGTGACTCTACTCCAGCCATATTGTTGGCAAACTCATCTCATCATCTCCAACAGGGCAACTATGGGCTCTGGGATTATCAGCCGATTCCCCCTGGGGCACTCTGGTTTTCAGTTCAGCATGTCGGTTTTAATTTTTAAACATAATTGCAAATGATACTTTGAGACTAGGAAGCTAAAGACCAGCCTCCATGTTAGGCTAGACCAGTGGTTCTCAACCTTTTTAATGCCGTGACTGCCAACCGGTCGTACGTTGAGGACTACCCAACCGGTCATAAATAGAGGACTACCCAACCGGTCGTAAGTCGAGGACTTTCCCTGCCCAGGAGCGCCACGCATGCGTGGTGCCGCCCCCTGCGCCGGCCGAGGCGTAGTTGGCAAGGGGCAGCGACGGCGCAGGCCGACCACCGGCTGGGCCACCGGCTGGCCCAGCCCAAGGGAGGTAAGGCACCCGCCGGGCCCCACGCGCGCCAGCAACCCTCCCTGCGCCCGCCGGCCTCCCACCTCCCACCCCTGGCCCTCTTTTCCTTACATTTTTAGTAGTTGCTCAGCAGGGAGGGGTGGAAACTTCCAGATAGCTCGCCTTCGCTGCAGACAACTTGCAGCACCGTTTGAAGAATGGGACTTTTGGCGGGCTCAGCAGGGCAGAGACAGCCTGGACAATTCCTATTGGCTTTTGAAAGCCAATAGAATTAGACTCTATTCAAGAGAGTCTACTCTATTGGCTTTCAAAAGCCAATAGAATAAAAGGGAGTAGCACAGCTAAGGAAAAGGGGGGGGGAAATGGCGGACTGCGTTGTTTGGCGACCCCCGTGAAATGGTCATTCGACCCCAAATGGGGTCCCGACCCACAGGTTGAGAACCACTGTCTTAATCTAAATTTACAACATAGCTTTCATTTTTGTTTTCTATTCTATCTAATCATCGAATGGATATTTCGTAATTTCATTTTTTTCCTGTTTCACGCAGAAAGTCCAAAAGTCCAATGAGCATTAAAATGAATCTTTTCTCTAATCCAGGGGTGGGTCAACTATAGCCCCTTTACGACCTGTGGACTTCAACTCCCAGAATTCCTGAGCCAGAATTTCCTGGCTGGCTCAGGAATTCTGGGAGTTGAAGTCCACAGGTCATAAAGGGGCCACATTGCTCACTCTGATAAAACCAAAGCTGCTAATTTTTGCCATCTCTGCCAGTTCCATTGCATCCACCATTCTTTCTTCTATTGTGGGTCATGTCAAATCTCTTCACTGTTATGCCCACAAAAGTCTCACAATTGTTA
The DNA here is from genome assembly GCA_039797435.1 of Crotalus adamanteus. Taxonomy (NCBI): domain Eukaryota; kingdom Metazoa; phylum Chordata; class Lepidosauria; order Squamata; family Viperidae; genus Crotalus; species Crotalus adamanteus. The sequence goes on from CM077921.1 coordinate 122,553,956, forward strand.
TCCTAAATAAAAACAAATCTGGGTGAGGTTTTATTTTTTCCAACGATTTGTCCATTGGCCCAAAAGGAATATATCTCCATGGAAGAGTCGCTTGTCCCTTGGGGCTTCCATGTTTTCAGATCTTTGTTGTCGGTGCCAAAGTTTGTGGTTTTTCGTGTCTCATACGAAAGAGAGATGCGTGTCTTCTGGCACGTTGTACTTCAATTTATGCTCCTCAAACAGCTTGCAGAGCGCCTCCAGGTATCTCTTATGGAGCTCATCAACTTCGTCTTGGCTGGGATTGTGTTTCTCAACCACTGCACGTTGAAGGAAAACACGGTAATACTTCACGAGATCAGTGGTGGGATTCAAATAGGTGAACAATCAGTTCTCTACATGGATGCCGTTTCTGGAAATCCATTCTAGGCCTGGGCCACAAAAAATTAGCGACCGGTTCTGCCGAAGTGGTGCGAACCGGCTGAATCCCACCACTGCATGTGATGTACATTGTACAAGAAGATCAGGACCCCCCCCCATAAAAAAGCTGTTTCTACTTACCCGTTCTCTATGGCCAGCCGAACGAAGCCCTTGTGGTTCTCTAACACCAGGGTGTAAGTTCCGGGACGGGCATCTAGGGCTTCCTTGGCCCCTCCCACAACTATGACTACGATATTCCCGCCTTCCTTCTTACTCAAGACATAGGAAGCAGATTCCTTGTCCGAGGCAATAAAACCTGGGTGAAGCAAAGCAGGAAAAAGAAGAACATTAAAGCCCCATACAACACACACACACACACACATACACACACACACATTAAATAGCCTTAACAGAGAATAACAGAGCTGGAAGGGACCTTGGAGGTCATTTAGTCCAGCCCCTTGCGCAAGCGGGAGACTCTACTATTTCAGACAAATGGCTGTCCAATCTCTTCTTGAAAACCTCCAGTGTTGGAGCACCCACAACCTCTGGAGGGAAGACACCCAATTTCCTCCTCCTTCTCCATCCAGGTCACCAATACAGAGAGTCCTCAACTTACGACCACAACTGAGCCCCTAAATTTCCATTGCTAAGCCAGGCAGTTGTTAAGTGATTTGATGACATTTTTGCCACATTGGTTAAGCGAATCACTCTTCTGTTGCCTTTTGGATTGTAGGTTTATCAGTTGGAGTCTGGGTTGCATTTTGTAGCTTTGAAGTGACGTCTTTATTTTTCAATCTGGAATTCATTAGCTCAGTAGCCTCAAGGATTTTTTCAAGTATCAGTTTATAGTTAAGTTGTGGGTAGTATTCCTCCATTTCTATGGTGTTTATAGATAATCCTTTAGTGAAGGCTATTTTTGATAAAAGTCAATAGTGTCCACCTCCACTATAGAGAGTTGTTTTCACCAGCTGTTTCAAGTTCTTATATTTTTTGATACTGTCAAGGCCAAATCTTAGTCTCACAAGTTTCTTATTTGGCGGAAATGGCAAAGATTTCGGCTTTCTTGAAAGATCAATCGCAAGAGAAATACCTCCTGGTGTGGAAAAAATGGATAGATTTCATACAATATAAGTTGGATATAAAAAAATATTATTTAGTTTTTGAATAATTTATATTTAAAATTTAAGATATTTTATAGATATTTATTTTATTTTTTTTTATTTTTCTGTTTCTTTTTTTCTTTCTTCTTGTATCTTTTTTATACATTGCTGTTAATTATTTTATAAGTTGTTTAATTAATGTACTTAGATTTGCTTATGGTTTACATGTGTTTTAAGATTTTTTTTAAATTTTTTTTTAATTAAGCCTGTATTCAGCTCTGGGAAGGTCGGGGGAGGGTAGGGGAGGGTTGGGAGGGTTTGGGGAAGGGAATTTCTTTTTGTAAAACTTAAAAATTTTCAATAAAAAAAAATAACGATGATGATGATGATGTTGGAAGGGACCTTGGAGGTCATCTAGTCCAACTCCCTGCTCAGGCAGGAAACCCTATACCATTTCAGACAAATGGCTGTTTAGTCTCTTCTTAAAAAACTTTCAGTGTTTCATTCACAACATCTGAAAGCAAATTGTTCTACTGATTAATTGTTCTGTCAGGAAATTTCTCCTTAGTTCTAGGTTGCTTCTCTCTTTGGTTGGTGATTGTCCACTAGGACTCCGAGATCCCTCTCACAGTTGCTACTGTTGAGCAAAGTACCACTTATTGTCTATTCTATTCTATTCTATTCTATTCTATTCTATTCTATTCTATTCTATTCTATTCTATTCTATTCTATTCCATTCCATTCCATTCTAATCTTATTCTTATTCCATTCTATGGAATGGAATGGAATCAGTGGTGGGATTCAGCCAGTTCGCACCACTTCAGCAGAACCTGTAGCTAATTTTTTGTTTCCCAGGCCCAGAATGGACTTCCAGAAGCGGCATCCACACAGAGAACCAGTTGTTCGCATATTTGAATCCCACCACTGAATGGAATAGAAATAGAATGGAACAAAACAGAACAGAACAATAGAGTTGGAAGGGACCTTGGAGGTCTTCTAGTCCAACCCCCTGCTCAGGCAGGAAACCCTGTACCATTTCAGACAAATGGCTGTCCAGTCTCTTCTTAAAAGCTTCCATTGTTGGAACAGAACAGAATAGAATAGAATACAGAATAATGGGAAAGAATGGAATGGAATAGAATGGCATGGCATGGGATGGCATGGGAGGGGAGGAAAAGGAGAACGAGAACGAGAAGAGAAAAGAGAAAACTTTTTATTGGCCACGTGTGATGGGAAACACAAGGAATTTGTCTCTGCTGCATCATCTCTCAGTGCACATGCAAGCAACAAGCGATAAATCATGATCATAATCCTAAAATACAATCATCATTTATCCGTTAAACGACAGTGATTCAGTGAGTTTTACCCCATTTTGTGACCTTTCTTGCCACAGAGATTAGGTGAATCCCTGCAGTTGTTAAGTTAGTAACGCGGTTGTTAAGTGAATCTGGCTTCCCCATGGACGATGCTAGTCAGAAGGTTGCAAAAGGAAACGCTGCAACCGTCCTAAGTACATGCCAGTTGCCAAGCATCTGAATTTCAATCTGATCAGCTCAGGGATGCTGCAGCCTCTGTGAAAAGCGCTCATCAGTCACTTTTTTCAGGCCCCTTGTAACCTCAAACGGTCACTAACTGAATGGTTGTAAGTCAAGGACGGCTTGTATAAATCTCCCGTCATCTCCTTGACAGCCTCTTTCTCCACCCCTTATGCAGCTGGAGGCTCTGCTGCCTCTTATCCGCTCGTTCCCTAAGCAGCATCTCTTCGTCCCCGTCTCCCAAGGTCTTCCTCCCATGCCATTATACTCCTTCCCTCTAGGGGGACACGTACAGAGATCGGGAAATAATCTTTCATGTATCGCCAGACGACCGAATTCCGCATCCGGTGGGAGCGCCGCCCACCTTTGCTCGGAGTGTCCCAGTCGAACGCCCACCAGACAGCATAGAGGGCGCTGATCAGCCAGAAGCGTGTGAAGAGGAGGAGGATGAAGAGGGCGATGGGGCACTGAGCTGGAGGAAGAAAAGGGAGAATTGTTAGGGGTCTTTCACGTTAACGCGTTCGGTTCCCTAATCGGGAATAACAGAGCTGGAAGGGACCTTGGAGGTCTTCTAGTCCATCCCCCTGCTCAAGCAGGAAACCCTATTCCAGAGGTGGCGAACCTATGGCACGGGTGCCAGAGGCAGCACTCGGAGCCCTCTCTGTGGGCACGTGCACCATCGACCCAGTCCTAGACCTTCAGCTGGGTTTTATGAAACCTTTTTGCTTTAGGCCTCCACCGCCGTGTGCAAAAAAACAAAAAAGGTTCAATCAGTCAATTTCAAATTCTCATGGGAAAAAAATATATTGCAAAGTTGGAATTGATTGATTGAACTTTTTAGTCCCATCCAGTCTGCTGTTACCACCGCAGCCACGCCCAGCCATTGGGCCACGCGCACCCAATGGGCCACACCCACCCGGCACCCAACGATGCATAAGTGGGTTTTGGGTTGCAGTTTGGGCACTTGGTCTCTAAAAGGTTCACTATCACTGCCCTATTCCATTTCAGGCAAGTGCCTGTCCAGTCCAGGGATACGCAACCGTGGCTCTTTTATTTCTCGTGGACTTCAACTCCCAGAATTCCTGAGTCAGCCATGCTGGCTGAGGAATTCTGGGAGTTGAAGTCCACAAGTCACAAAGGGGCCATTGTTCCCCATGCTGCTCAGGAATTCTGGGAATTGAAGTCCATGAGTCATAAAAGAGCCAAGGTTGCCTACCCCAGTCCAGTCTCTTCTTAAAAACCTCCAGTGATGGAGCACACACAACTTCTAGAGGGAAGCCATTCCACTAGTTGATTGTTCTTACTCTCAGCAAATTTCTCCTTCGTTCCAGGTTGCTTCTCCCTTTGTTCAGTTTCCATCCGTTGCTTCCTGTTTTGCCTTCTGGTGCTTTGGAAAATAGGTTGACTCCCACTTCTTTGTGGCAGCCCCTCAAATATTGGAACAATGCTATCATGTCACCCTTAGTTCTTTTTACTAGACTAGACTAGACATACCCAATTCCTGCAACCGTTCCTTATGTTTTAGCCTCCAGTCACCTGATCATCTTTGTTGCTCTTCTCTGCACTCTCTCTAAAGTCTCAACATCTTTTTTACATCGTGGCGACCAAAACGTGGACGCAGTATTCTAAGTGTGGCCTTACCACGGCATTAAAAAGTGGTGTTAACCATTAGAACAGTGGTTCTCAACCTGTGGGTCGGGACCCCATTTGGGGTCGAACGACCATTTCACGGGGGTCGTCAAACAAGGCTGTCCGCCATTTCCCCCCCTTTTCTTTGGCCACGCCTCTGGCACCTGGTGATGTATAAGTGATTGGGGGTCACCACAACATGGGGAACTGTATTATGGGGTCGTGGCATTAGAAAGGTTGATAACCTTTGATAACTGCCGAGGTGGCGCGGCAGTTAGAGTGCAGTACTGCAGGCCACTTTAGCTGACTGTGTTCAGCAGGTCAGTGGTTCAAATCTCACCGGCTCAAGGTTGACTCAGCCTTCCATCCTTCCGAGGTAGGTAAAATGAGGACCCAGATTGTTGGGGGCAATGTAAATATATATATACATTGCTTACTGGTGTACACCGCTTAGAGAGTGCTTGCACTTAAAGCGGTATATAAGTCTCATAAATAAATAAATAAATAAATAAATAAATAAACCAATGCATTAGAACAGTGCATTCAATATTTTAGAACAGAAGGCTGATCTTTAACAGAATGCTAGCTAACCTGTTGATGATATGATCATTTTTCGCGATTTACTGATTTTCATTTGTTACTCTTGATTGTTAGAATTTTTTGAGATTTTATTAGTAGTGTTTACTTAATAGATCAATGTATTTGTTTACTAATTGTTTTTAATATGTTATAGTCTAAGCTTATGGTAAAAATGGTTGAATATGATATTTTACTCATTATTATGATCCGGTCGGTAGCTTGTTTGTTGAAATATGTGATTGTACCTATCCTTATTTTACCCTAAATCCTTTATTACCTTCCCCTTCCCCTTTCCCCTCACCCCCTCCCGTTACCATACCTGTATTGTTCCTATTTTTCCTTATCTATATAAACCTAATAAAATTTTGTTTAAAAAAAAAGTGGTGTTAACACTTCACATCATCTTGATTTTATCCTTCTGTTAGTGTATTGTAGGAAAGTGTTTGGCCTTTTTGGCAGCTGCAACGCATGGCTGGCTCATGTTTAAGTGATGGTCCACTAAGATCTCTCTCGCAGTTACTGCTGTTAAGCCACGTTTCACCTAGTCTGTAACTGAAGCGTGGAAAGGTGGCTTTTTAAGATATTGGACAGTGATGCAATCCTGCATTGGTCTCTCCCAAACGTAGGTCAGATGTTAGTGAACTACAAAGATTGTTTGGAGGTGGGTGAAACTTGGAATGTAATTTATTGGATTCCCTGCCTGGATTGCCCCTGTGACTGTGTGGGACAGATGGGAGGAAGTTAACCACCAGATTGCAAGAACACAACTGAGTGGTTAATCAGGGGTAGACAACCTTGGCTCTTTTATGACTCGTGGACTTCAACTCCCAGAATTCCTGAGCCAGCCAGTTGTGGCCCATACATTACACCCCTTCCCCCTAGATGGCTCAAACTCTCAGTTGCTGGACATAGTCCTGCAGATATTTAGGCGGCCTTCTTGACGTTCTGAATGTCTAGGGGTTGCAGGGTTTCCCAGTCTACCCGCTCGCCTGCCAGGCTGGGTAGACCAGGACTCTGACGTCCAGTGAAGTCAGGTTGACTCGGATCCCTTTGGCCGGCCAGTCCCGGTCGGCCCAACCCCAAGTCCAATCGTGCAGCAAAGTCTACAGGGCTGTCTCTCAGCACAGGGCTGTCTCTCAGCCCCTTGAACCCCTTGAATTCCACCAGAAGTGTGGCTTCGCCTTTGACCGCCACTTGGGAGTTTTGGAAGTCTGTGAGTAGTAGATTAGACCAGTGGTTCTTAACCTGTGGGTCGGGACCCCATTTGGGGTCGAAAGACCATTTCACGGGGGTCGCCAACCAACGCAGTCCACCATTTCCCCCCCTTTTCCTTAGCTGTGCTACTCCCTTTTATTCTATTGGCTTTTGAAAGCCAATAGAATAGAGTCTCTTGAATAGAGTCTAATTCTATTGGCTTTCAAAAGCCAATAGGAATTGTCCAGGCTGTCTCTGCCCTGCTGAGCCCGCCAAAAGGCCCACTCTGCAAACAGCGCAGGGGGTGGCACCATGCATGCGCGGTGCTCCTGGGCAGGGAAAGTCCTCGACTTACGACTGGTTGGGTAGTCCTCGACTTATGACAGGTTGGGGGTCGCGACATTAAAAAAGTTGAGAACCACTGGTTTAGACGGTTGGAGCTTGGGCCATCTGTTGCTATGATGGGATAGGTGCCTGAATGTTCCTTGTGAAATGATGGACACGGCTGAGCCCGTGTCCAGTTCCACCTTGCATGGAACTCCCTGTAGTCTAAGTTTCTGCTTTAGGGGGCAATGGGCACCAGTGGGGAATACGCTCCTTCGGCTGGAGCAGAACCCTACTCAATGTTGACCTGGGGACCTGGTACCTCTCCTGAATGTGTCTTCCTTTGGGCAGTCCCTCTGATGACCTTGGCAGATGGCGGCGGTGTGGCCTCGTTTGCCACAGGCCCAGCAAATTGCAGTTCGGAATCAGCAATCTGCACATTGATGGCGGCCTCCGCAGCCCATGCATCTAAGGAACGGAACTGCCTTCTCAGCTGGCTGCGGTCCCTTCTCTGGGTGCTTTCGTAGCTGGTCGACTTCTGGGTCGGTGTCTTCCATCCATTCGGTGTCCTCATGGTGGACAGCTTTGGTGCTTGGCATGCTTTTGGAGGGCCGCAGCACTTTAACGGCTCCTCCGGTGGCTTCGTCTGCCATGACCTCCTTCAAGGCCTTCTGTAGCGAGAGGGTCTCCTTAGCGAACAATTTTTGTTGGAGCTCTCAATTCCAGAGTCCGCAGACTAAGCAGTCTCATAGTCTCTCCTCCAAATCCGCGAAATTGCAGAGTCGGGAACGCTTGACGAAGAGCGGCAATGAATACTGTTGCAGACTCGCCAGGTTGTTGTTCCCACTGCTCAAAAGCGTGCCTCCACGCTATAACAGATAACTTGGGCTTGAAGTGGTCTCGGAGCTTTTTCTTCAAGTCCGCGTAGGTGACCGACTCAAGCGGCGCCGGGGCAACCAGGTTGTCTGCAATGTCGAAGGTAGTGGGGCCGCAAACGCAGAGGAGTGTCACAGCCTTCAATCCATCTTTGGAGACCTGGTTGACGTGGAGGTAATTTTCAATGTGAGAGATATAGGACACCCATCTCTCCGGGTGAGTTACATCGAATTCTTCAAGCTTCCAGACCTTCGCCATGGTGGTTTGTTTCTTTGTTCAATGCCTTGCGCTGCTGGCTTTTGTGTAAGCCATAGGACGGATCCTTAGGGTGTGGTGGTCTCCAGCGTGGCTTGCTGGCAGACCGAGGGGGGGAACGTAGTTCCTGCCATGCTCTGTGCTGACCTCACCCCCTAGTGACTTCAAGCCCTCTCAATGAAGCAGCACATCCCATCCTCGTCGCCACTGTTGTATCTTCGGTTCTTTAGGCATTGAATGAGACAGAGTGTTCAAACAGCAAACAAATTTATTAGAACAGAAGCAGCTCTAAAAGCTGCTGCACAGCTTTTTATACTGTTAGCCTCTAGGTGGCAACCAATAGATTTAAAGTAACAGTTTCCCTCATTCCCTCCCCAAGCCTCATTATCAGCTTGGAGACAGCCAGTCTGGCTTCCAGTAACAGCAACCTTTAAAAAATACAGCAATGTAGGTCAGACATTAAGCAAGTGAATTAAAACAGTTGTGGCCAATACATTACAGGGACAAACATAGCCAGAGAAATTATTGAAGCCTGAGAAACAGGCTCCCTGTCAGTTATTAGGAGTGCTGATTTATTACTCGCCTACCAGGTACTTAGGAGCCAAGGGCGTGGCAATTATCAACGTAGTAGCTGGCCACCAACACCCTAATTAACCACTAAGAGCCATACACAACGAGGCACCATATAAATACAACGTGAAGAACAGACCAGTGTCCACCCCTTCTGGAGAGAGAGAAATTGAATAGAATAGAGCTGGAAGGGACCTTGGAGGTCTTCTAGTCCAGCCCCCTACTCAAGCAGGGGAACCAGTGGTGGGATTCTATCTCTCTCCAATCTATAATACAGTCCTTTCAGCAGTTCCAAGAAGGCTCCACACCCATTTGCACCACTCAGGTGACCCCGAGGACACAGATAAACCTCCAAGTGGCCTCAACGACTCTCTAAAAAGGATGCAAATGACCAGTTTTTCTGCAAGGAGTATAAATCCTTCCATTCCCCACCACCCATTCAGAACTGAAGAAGCTTCTTGGAGGAGAAGTGAAACGTCTTCACAGGAAAAACAAGAAAGTCCAGTTGCCTCTTGAAAAAGCACCTTTGGGACAGTGATGACCTGGACGACAGAGAATTGCCTTCGACAACAGATAGCAGAGATTTGGGGACAAGAAGTGCCCACTTGATCTACGCTTCCAAACTGTTCATTTTCCGATGGAAAAACATTTCAGTGCTCTATTTCAAAATAAAAGCAGCATGGTAACCTATCAAAATTCTCCACGGTGTTTCTGAAGGAGAAATTTCTACACTTTCCCAAGGACAGGATTTCCCCTTAGCTGTGTGTCAAGAATGAAACTTTGGCAGCTACAGGCCTCTTCGTTCCAACTTGCCATTAGAGTAAGGGGGAGGGAGGAGGTGTTGCTTTAGGATTGTTTAAGATGAAATTGAATTCCACAAGTCATGAAGGGGCCATAGTTCCCCCAGGCTGGCTCAGGAATTCTGGGAGTTGAAGTCCACAAATCATGAAGGGGCCATATTTCCCTCATGCCAGCTCAGGAATTCTGGGAGTTGAAGTCCACAAGTCATGAAGGGGCCATATTTCCCTCATGCCAGCTCAGGAATTCTGGGAGTTGAAGTCCACAAGTCATGAAGGGGCCATATTTCCCTCATGCCAGCTCAGGAATTCTGGGAGTTGAAGTCCACAAGTCATGAAGGGGCCATCGTTCCCCCATGCTTGCCGCTGATTAATTGTTCTCACTGTCAGGAAATTTCTCCTTAGTTCCAGATTGGCTCTCTCCTTGATTAGTTTCATCCAGGATATGTTGTAACCCTCTTTGTGGGTTTATGAGATTTTTTTAAAAGCCGGCTTTATTAGTTTATAAGTAATACAAAGTGGCAAACATGCATAATATTCCTTTCCCCCCGAAACAACGACCCTGTGAGGTGGGATAGGCTGGGAGACAGAAGGACTAGCTCAAAGTCTCCCAATTGGCTTTCATATCTCCTCAGGCAGGACTAGAACTCACCTTCTCCTGGTGGCTGGCTGAAATCACCCAGCAGGCTTCCATGCCTAAGGCAGGACTAGAACTCCCTGACTCCCAATTTCTAGACCAGCCCCTTAACCACTAGACCAGACTCTTATGGCCTACTGGGATCCGTCACCCATTTAAGGAGCCAATCCTGGGTTAGAGTCTTCTGCTGAGATGGCTCTCCCGTTTTTCCAATGCTTCTTCCCATCGTATGGTCAGAATCCTCAAATAATTTAAAATATTTGAATGCTGGTTTGAGAGCCTGCCTTATTAGGGGGACGGCAGAAACGCTGAAGCCGATTTTTTTCCATCCGGCGTGTCTTTCTGCCACGAGGGAATGTTCCAGATTGCCTGGTTTCCCAATCTGAAGACGTCCAAAAGTTTTGGGGCACTCAGTCTCTAAAAGGTTCGCCATCACTGTTATAGGGTTTCCTGTCTGAGCAGGGGGTTGGACTAGATGACCTCCAATGTCCCTTCCAACTTTATTATTATAATGGGTCATCGCACAGTCAGCCAGATGTTCAGACTGGATTTGGCATTTTGTCTACCTATCAAGTCCTTACCAAGGACCTGGGATAGGCAGATGTGGATGTTTGATGGTATTACAGATATCGTCACAGGATGGAAGCAGTTCCTAGTAAGGCCGCCTTTTGCAATTGACTAATGGCGAATTTGTCAATGCCAATGGTGTTCAAGTGGTGCTCCAGTTGTTTTGGGATTGCATCCAAGGCGCCTATTACTATTGGTACTACCCTTGCTTGCTTTTGCCACAGTCTTTCTATTTCTATTTGTAGGTCTTTGTATTTTGTTATCTTCTCCAGTTCTTTCTCGTCTATTCTTCTGTCTCCAGGCACTGCCATGTCCACTATCCAGACTTTTTTGTCTTTCTTATCGACAATTGTTAAGTCCGGGGTGTTATGTTGCAGGTACTTGTCTGTTTGAATTCTAAAGTCCCAGAGCAGTTTAATTTTATCACTTTCTATCACTTTCTCTATTTTATGATCCCACCAGTTCTTGCTTACAGGCAAATGATATTTCTTGCAGATCTTCCAATGCACCATTGTTGCTACTTTGTCATGCCGCTGCTTGTAGTCAGTCTGCGCAATCTTCTTGCAACAGCTTACCAGGTGGTCCACTGTTTCTTCAGTGTTTTTGCATAGGTGGCACTTACTGTCTGTTGCTGTCTTCTCAATTTTGACTTTATATGCATTTGTCCTTAAGGCTTGGTCTTGTGCAGCCAGAATTAGTTCTTTGGTCTCTTTCTTCAATGATGATGATGATGATGATGATGATGTAATTGTCCAATCTCTTCTGGTTAATTCTTCTCCCTGTCAGGAAATTTCTCCTGAGTTCCAGGTTGCTTCTCTCCTTGATGGGTTTTCATCCGTTGCTTCTTGTCCGGCCTTCGGGTGCTGTGGAAAAATAGATCGACCCCTTCTATAGAAAGATGGAATCGTGTTTCCAGCCAAATTTCCCTTCTTCACGCAAGGAGGGAGAAAAAAGGGACCTTGGGAATCAGTATTCATTAAGTTAGGAACATTCACTTAATCCTATCAATGGATAATAACCTTGCTTCCTTTAGCGGTTACCACATAACTAGTTCATTCATTTTAAAAGTCTCCAATATTCTAAATTAAATTAAATTAATTACTAACTTGAGGATGTGTGGACTTCAACTCCCAGAATTCTTGAAGCAATACCACATGGAATTCTGGGAGCTGAAGTCCATACATCTTGAGGCATGCTGGCTGAGGAATTCTGGGAGTTGAAGTCCACAAGTCATAAAAGGGCCAAGTTTGAAGACCCCTGTTTTAAACGAGCGAGATAAAAATTAACAGGAACCAATAATTAAGAGAGAAAAGGGGGGAGCAAAGAACGAAAGAGGTTACAAAGCCAAAAGTGCAGAACTAAACAGAAATATACCCCTCCCCCCCAAAATCCAACTTTTTCCCCACAACACATAAGTATCAGCTTCCATGAACCTCTTAATCTAAATTTACAACATAGCTTTCATTTTTGTTTTCTATTCTATCTAATCATCAAATGCATATTTCGTAATTTCATTTCCCCCCCCCCGTTTCATGCAGAAAGTCCAATCAGCATTAAAATGAATCCTTTCTCTAATCCAGGGGTGGGTCAACTATAGCCCCTTTACGACCTGTGGACTTCAACTCCCAGAATTCCTGAGCCAGAATTTCCTGGCTGGCTCGGGAATTCTGGGAGTTGGAAGTCGACAGGTCGTAAAGGGGCCACATTGCTCACCCTGATAAAACCAAAACTATCAATTTTCCCCATCTCTGCCAATTCCATTGATTCCACCATCTTTTTGTCATAGTTCCGACAGATGAAACTCTTCAAAGAACATCAAGGCATTGTTTACCTTAACAAATTTTATTTTGAGTAGCATAGCATCAGCACTAACATAATTGAAGCCAAAACCTAATTTCCCCTCCCCTGAACACATAGTATCCAAGCACAATTCCCTCCTCCAATTAGCCGTCATAAATCACATTCCCTAATTAGCTTGAAGCACGGGGCTTCCCCTCCCGTTCTCCAGCACACCAAATCCTTATCAGCTCTGGTTACAATAACCTTGTTACTCATGCTGGGTCCAATGTTGTTATGTGTGCATTGGGATAATTTGGTAACTGATAGACGAGAATATCTATAGCTCAGGGTTAAATTGTGGGTTGCTTGATGCTTTCAAAGCTTAGTGGTTTTCTTCCAGATGTTTCATTACCAAACTAGGTAATATCATCAGCCCCACCCTCTATTGGCACTGATGATGTTCCCTAGTTGGGTAATGAAATATTTGCAAGAAAACCACCAAGCTCAGAGAGCGCCAAATACCCTCGTTTCAACCTGTGAGGTTTTATTTTTTCCAACGATTTGTCCATTGGCCCCAAAAGGAATATATCTCCATGGAAGAGTCGCTTGTCGCTTGGGGCTTCGATGTTTTCTGTTCTTTGTCGCCAGTGCCAAAGTTTGTGGTTTTTCTTGTCTCATATGAAAGAAAGATGTGTGTCTTCTGGCACGTTGTACTTCAGTTTATGCTCCTCAAACAGCATCCAGAGCGCCTCCAGGTATCTCTTATGGAGCTCATCCACTTCGTCTTGGCTGGGATTGTGTTTCTTCTCCACCTGAATGGGTTTTCCCACTGGAGGGATCAAATAGGAGAAATAATAGTATAGTTTAATTTAATTTAATTTATCTATTCTATTACATTATTATTCTATTCTATTGTATTCTATTATTATTCTATTCTATTCCTTTATTTGACTTGATTCTATTCTATTCTATTCTATTCTATTCTATTCTATTCTATTCTATTCTATTCTATTCTATTCTATTCTATTCTATTCTATTCTATTATTATTCTATTCTATTCCTTTATTTGACTTGATTTTATTTTATTTTATTCTATTCTATTCTACTCTATTCTTTATTTTATTTGACTTGACTTACTTCATTTTATTATTTTATTTTATTTAAACTTGTGTGCCACCCATTTCACCAAAGGCGACTATAGGCAATTTATAGACATTGTTTAAAATGCACTACAGACTTGACTTGCAACAGTTTGTTTAGTGACCGTTCAAAGTTAACAACGGCACTGAAAAAAGGGACTTAGGACCATTTTTCACACTTATGACCGTTGCAGCCTCCCCACGGTCACCTGGTCCACGTTCAAAGGCTTGGCAACTGGCATGTACTTATGACAGTTGCAGCGTCCCGGGATGACACGTGATCCCTTTTTTTGCAACCTTCTGACACGCAGAGTCAAGGGGGAGCCAGATCCACTTAACAACCGTGGGATTTAACTTAACAATTGCAGTGATCCACTTAAAGAGGGTGGTAAGAAATGTTGTAAAATGGGCCAACGCTCACTGAACAAATGTCCCAGCAACAGAAATGTCGGGCCCAATTGTCATAAGTCGAGGACTTTCTGTAACGTCGCTTTAGCATATCCGGTTGTGTTTCCTCTCTTGGAAGGTTAATAAGAGGAAACCTCAAACAATCCTCAAAGAAGGAAGAATGCGTCCAGCAGATCCTTCGGTTTTTTTTTTTAAGTTTTATTGATTTTTTCCTTTTCCTTTTAAATATTTAAAAAGCAATATGGTGGCTGAATTCAATAACACATAAATATCTTTAATACACATCTCAAACTATTACATTAAATATTTCCTCTCTTTTCCCCTTTGTGTTTACTGTCTCATGTTTAAACTAATACAATTCTTATTATATCAAGTAAATAAAAATAACTTTCTTACATTTATCAATAATTTTTAGTTTATACCTATCCTAGTTATTTTAACATTCAATCTTTATAGACTATCAATGTCCTAATTAGTTTTTCCCAATTTTTAGTTTCCCATTAATATTTAAATTTAACATTTAATGTTTATACTTTCCAAGTTTTAAATAACCACAGTTCCCTTTATCCCAATTCATCCCAAAAGCTAATGTTCAGGATACACGTCTTATCCATTTGAATATATTTTATTTCTCACCACCTTACACCAACTAATTAATAATACAATATAACATTCTTATTTTCTATTAATTTCCAAATGTCTTAAATTTAGTAATAAAAATTTCTCTTATGTCAACATTAAATACTTCCTCTCTTTTATCTTGGTGTCTACTATCTCATATTTAAGCTAGTAATTTTCATTATAGCAGCTAAGTAAAAACATATTTATTGCATTTATCAACAGAGTTTTAGCTTACATATATCTTAATTACTTTTATAAGCAAACCAATATTCAAATTTAACTTTTAATATTTATACTTCCAAATTTTAAATGACCAAAGCTTTATTTATCTCAGCTCATGACAAAATCTAGTATTCAAAGTACACATCTTGTCTATTTGAGTGTTTTCTATTTTAATTCTCACTAATAAGTCAAAACTGCAATTTTCTTCAGCCTTATTCTAGCTTTCTTTCTTTGCCAATTCGCCCTCCTTGTTTTACCTGCCTCTCATTTCTGGGTGCCACGGAAGAAACATGGACTTACCCACGGTCAAGATTGGCTTCCGGTACGGAAGAAACCCAAAGGTGTACTGGAAGATCCCTCTGGCGTAGAAGAGAGGCAGGGAGAATCCCATGATTTTCTGCAAACGGTCTTGTGTCCACCTCAGCCAGGATCCTTTGGGGTTTTCGACCTGATCATACAGCTCATTCTCTCCGAAAGAGAACACGGGGACGAGCGGCATGCTAGGAACCGAGATGAACCAGAAGGAGAGATGGAACCAAACAGGTTGAGATAACCGAGGAAGGCTCGGTGTCTCCAAATAACGGATTCAAGCACTGTTTCTCAACCACTGCACGTTGAAGGGAAACACGGTAATACTTCACGTGATCAGTGGTGGGATTCAAATAGGTGAACAACCGGTTCTCTATGTGGATGCCGCTTCCGGAAGTCCGTTCTGGGCCTGGGCAACAAACAAATTAGCGACCGGTTCTGCCAAAGTGGTGCAAACCGGCTAAATCCCACCACTGTGTGTGATGTACATTGTACAAGATGATCAGGACCCCCCTCAGAAGCTGTTCCTACTTACCCGTTCTCTATGGCCAGCCGAACAAAGCCCTTGCGGTTCTGTAACACAAGGGTGTAAGCTCCGGGATGGGCATCTAGGGCTTCCTTGGCCCCTCCCACAACTATCATTACGATATTCCCACCTTCCTTCTTCCTCAAGATATAGGAAGCAGATTCCTTGGACGAGGGAATTGCACCTGGGTGACACAAAGCAGGAAAAAGAAGAACATTAAAGCGCCGTACAACACACACACACACACACACACATTAAATAGCCTTAACAGAGAATAACAGAGCTGGAGGGGACGTTGGAGATCATTTAATCCAACCCCCTGCTCAAGCGGGAGACCCTACTATTTCAGACAAACTGCTGTCCAGTCTCATCTTGAGAGTTCTCAACTTACGACCACAACTGAGTCCCCAAATTTCCATTGCTAAGCCAGGCAGTTGTTAAGTGATTTGATGACCTTTTTGCCACATTTGTGCGCGACGGCAGCCAAAAAAGCTAATATAATCCTGGGTTGTGCAAAAGGAGACATAGAATCAAAATCAGGTGAACTATTAGCACCGCTTTATAAAGCCTTAGTAAGGCCACACCGGGAATGCTGCATCCAGTTTTGTATACCACATTACAAAAAAGATGTTGAGACTTTGGGAAAAAGTACAGAGAAGAGCAACTAGGACAGTGATGGCCAACCTTTTAGAGACCGAGTGCCCAAACTGCAACCCACTTATGCATCATTGGGTGCTGGGTGTGTGTGGCCCATTGGCTGGATGTGGCCAATTGGGGGGGTGTGGCCAATTGGGGGGATGGCCCATTGGCTGGGCGTGGCTGCGGTGTGGTAACGGCAGACTGGGTGGGACTAAAAAGTTCAATCAATCAATTCCAACTTTACAAAATCTTTTTTTTCCTCGCAAGAAGTTGAAATTGATATTGATTGAACCTTTTTTTTTTTTTTTGCACATGGCGGTGGAGGCCTAAAGGTTTTATAAAAGGTTTTATAAAACCCAACTGAAGGCCTAGGACTGGGGCGACAGTGCGCGTGCCCACAGAGAGGGCTCTGAGTGCTGCCTCTGGCACCCATGCCATAGGTTTGCCACCACTGATGATAGGATGATGAAAGGCCTAGAGACAAAAACATATGAAGAATGGATGCAGGACTTGGGCATGGCTAGTTTAAAGAAAAGAAGGACTGGGGCGGACAGCATAGCAGCATTCCAGTATTTGAGGGGCTGCTACAAGGAGGAGGGGGTCAATTTATTTTCCAAGGCACCAGAAGACAAGATAAGAAGCAATGGATGGAAACTAATCCAGGAGAGAAGCAACCTGGAATTAAGGAGAAACTTCCTGACAGTGAGAACAATCAACCAATGGAACAACTTTCCTCCAGAAATCATGGGCGCTCCATCACTGGAGGTTTTTAAGAATGGACTGGACAGCCATTTGTCTGAAATGCTATAGGGTCCCCTGCTTGAGCAGGGGGCTGGACTAGAAGAACTCCAAGGTCCCTTCCAGCTCTAATTTGATTGACTGATTGATTTTGCTCTTTCAAAAGTTTCCCAATGAATCAGAAATCCCTTCCAAGTTGGCTTACCTAAACTCATCCAGTAATCCCGGAAAAAGGGGACTCGGAACAACATACTCAACATCGTCGGATAAAGCTTCAGACCTGGGAAGTGTTTGGAAAACCCGTTGGCTTCGGTGCACAAATTAATGAAGCCGCCAGCCGGCAAGATGGCGTGAGGATGGAAGCCGAAGATGTAGTTCTTGGATGGATCCAAATCTGCCGTCTTCACCAGCTGGAAGATCAAAGGCATTTGACATATTTGTCCATTTCTTATTTATTTATTTATTTATTTATTTATTTATTTATTTATTTATTTATTTATTTATTTATTTATTTATTTATATCCAGCCTTAATTACCCCCCCCCCCCTTTACTAGTGATGATGATGATGATTCTGTTGCTTTGCATGTACACTGAGTGCTTCTGCACCGGGGACAATTTCCTTGTGTGTCAAATAAAGGATTCAGCTCAATCCAATCCAATCCAATCCAAGTCCATTATTTTTAGCAAATAACTCAAGGTGGCGAACATATCCAACCCCACTTTCCTCTTTCTATTTTCCTCACAACAACCCTGACAGAGAGAGGTGGGGGAGGATAGGACGGAGGGAAGGAGAGAGAGGGAGGGAGGAAGGGAGGGAGGGGGAGGGAGGGAAGGAGGAAGGGAGGGAGGGAGGGAGAGAGAGGGAGGGAGGGAGAGCGAGAGAGGGAGGGAGGGAGGGAGAGAGAGGGGGGGACAGAGAGAGAGGGAGGGAGGGGGAGAGAGAGCGGGGGAGGGAGGGGAGGAGGAAGGGAGGGAAGGAGGAAGGGAGGAAAGGAAGGGAGGGAAGGAGGAAGGGAGGGAGAGAGGGAGGGAGGGATGGAGAGAGAGGGAGGGAGGAAGGAAGGGAGAGAGAGAGAGAGAGAGAGGGAGGGAGGAAGGAAGGGAGAGAGAGGGGGGAGGGAGGGAGATAGAGAGAGAGGGACGGTAGGAGGGAGAGAGGGAGAGGGAAAAGGAGGGGGGGCAAAGTCACCTAGCCAGCTTTCTCCCCAGAGAAAGAAATATTTTGGAGAATATTAAACAGGGAGAATATTATATTTCCCCAAAGGAATAATGGAGAAAATCTTAGGCCAGTGGTGGTGAACCTATAGCATGTGTACCAGAGGCAGCACTCGGAGCCCTCACTGTGGGGATACGTGCCATTGCCCCAGCCTCACCTCCCCCCACGACCCCCTCACTAGCAGCCCCCCTGGAGGAGTTGCCCCTGAGCGTAGCCCACACAGAGCAGCGCAGCCAAGGACATGGCAGCCAGGCAGTGTAGACAAGATCTGCCCTTACGCCCCATCACGCACAGTTGATGCTGCGGGGTGCGGGCAGATGCGTGGCCGCCATGGCGCTGCTGGTGGGCCCTGGAGTCAGTGTGTGGCCCTGTAGGCAGGTGGGGTAGGGGACAGTGTGGGGGTGGAGCATCGGCAGGGCAGGGGGTGGAGCGGGGGCTGGGCCAGTTTTTGGGCACTCGGTCTCTAAAAGGTTCGCCAGCAGTGTCTCAGGCAGAAACAACTCGCCCCCCAAGTGTCTCTGCCCCAAGCAGAAACCAGCTCTGTAGAAATGCAGATTTGATAATCCTTTCAGAAAGACCGGAGCCAGGAAGCTTGGAGCTGATGGGATTAGAAAAAGACCCCTAGAACCAGTAACCCCTCACCTAAAAATCCAACACAGGACATAGCCATCAGCCACAGCCCCAGGGAAGCAGGACATGACCATTAGGACGTAATAGGATTAACCCACCACCATCAGGATACCAAAAGGACACCTCTGATCCTCAGGTCAAAGTTCATGCCACGGGAACAAGAACGAGTCCAAACACAAAAGCCCAAGCAGGTATAAAAACCCACCACTCCCAGCAATATGTGGTCAGCTGCCTCAGAGCCACATGCTGTTGTACTTCTGCTCTTCAATTAACAAGAACCTTCTTTCAAAGGCAGCCTCCATTTTATTTATTCCCGTCTTGGACAGGACCCTGATGAAGATTTTTCTTTCAACAATGCCTGAGGCAGGACTAGAACTGTGAGTCAGTTGCCAAGGATGTGAATTTGGATCACGTGACCATGGGGATCCATGCCATCAGACTCCTGATTTTTTTTTCATAATGTGCCATCAGGGGGCAGCACCTGGCTGCTTTGCCTGTACTGAAAAGCTAATTAAGGCCAAGGCTGGTATCAACAACTACTGCTTTGTTTATGGCAGAGGTCTTCAAACTTGGCCCTTTTACCGGTTTAGCTCTTTCTGAGTTAGCATTATTTCCCCCTCACATTATATCAGGGGTCTTCAAACGCGGCCCTTTTATGACTCGTGGACTTCAACTCCCAGAATTCCTCAACCTTATTCTAAGCAAAGAATAGAATAGAATAGAATAGAATAGAATAGAATAGAACAAGGAATAGAATAGAATAGAATAGAATAGAATAGAATAGAATAGAATAGAATAGAATAGAATAGAATAGAATAGAATGTAAAATAGAATAGAATAAGGAATAGAATAGAATAGAATAGAATGGAATGGAATGGAATGAAATGAAATGAAATGGAGTGAAATGGAATGCAATGCAATGCAATGCAGTGCAATGAAATGCAGTGCAATGGAATGGAATGGAATGCAGTGGAATGCAGTGGAATGGAATGGAATAAAAAATATGGAATGGAATAGAAATAGAACAGAACAAAACAGAATAGAATAATAGAACTGGAAGGGACCTTGGAGGTCATCTGGTCCAACCCTATACCATTTCAGACAAATGGCTGTCCAGTCTCTTCTTAAAACTTCCAGTGTTGGAACAGAACAGAATAGAATAGAATACAGAATAATGGGAAAGAATGGAATGGAATGACATGGGATGGGAGCGAAGGGAAGGGAAGAGGAGGACGAGGAGGAGGAGGAGGAGAGGAGAGGAGAAGAGAAGAGAAGAGAAGAGAAGAGAAGAGAAGAGAAGAGAATTTTTTATTGGCCAAGTGTGATGGGAAACACAAGGAATTTGTCTCCGCTGCATCATCTCTCAGTGCACATACAAGCAACAAGCGATAAATCATGATCATAATCATAAAATACAATCATCATTTATCCATTAAATGACAATGATTGAGTTTTACCCCACTGATTTTTTACCCCAAAATCACTTTTTTCAGGTCTGTTGTAACCTCAAACGGTCACTAACTGAATGGTTGTAAGTCAAGGATGGTTTGTATAAATCTCCCGTCATCCCCTTGACAGCCTCTTTCTCCACCCATTATGCAGCTGGAGGCTCTGCTGCCTCTTATCCTCTCGTTCCCTAAGCAGCATCTCTTCGTCCCCGTCTCCCAAGGTCTTCCTCCCATGCCATTATACTCCTTCCCTCTAGGGGGACACGTACCGAGACCGGGAAATAATCTTTCATGTATCGCCAGATGACCGAATTCTGCATCCGGTGGGAGCTCCGCCCACCTTTGCTCGGGGTGTCCCAGTCGAACGCCCACCAGACAGCATAGAGGGCGCTGATCAGCCAGAAGCGTGTGAAGAGGAGGAGGATGAAGAGGGCAATGGAGCATTGAGCTGGAGGAAGAAATGGGAGAATTGTTAGGGGTCTTTCACGTTAACGCGTTCGGTTCCCTAATCGGGAATAACAGAGCTGGAAGGGACCTTGGAGGTCTTCTAGTCCAGCCCCCTGCTCAAGCAGGAAACCCTATTCCATTTCAGACAAGTGACTGTCCAATCCAGGGGTAGGCAACATTGGCTCTTTTATGACTCGTGGACTTCAACTCCCAGAATTCCTGAGTCAGCCATGCTGGGGGGAAAGGGAGAGTTTCCAAGTTGAACCATGCTGGCTCAGGAATTCTGGGAGTTGAAGTCCATGAGTCATAAAAGAGCCAAGGTTGCCTACCCTTGGTCCAGTCTCTTCTTAAAAACCTCCAGCGATGGAGCACCCACAACCCCTGGAGGGAAGCCCTTCCACTGATTGTTTGTTCTCAGGGCTTTTTTTGTCATAGAACGCCCAGAACGGAGTTCCGGCACTTTTTTGGGATGGAACCTTGTAGGGTAGGCAAGACGGGTTGTATGACGTGTGAGTTCCAGCACCTTTTTTTTTTTTAACAAAAAAAGCACTGATTTTTCTTACTCTCAGCAAATTTCTCCTCAGTTCCAGGTTGCTTCTCCCTTTGTTCACTTTCCATCCGTTGCTTCCTGTCTTGCCTTCTGGTGCTTTGGAAAATTGGTTGACCCCCACTTCTTTGTGGCAGCCCCTCATTTATTGGAACACTGCTATCATGTTACCCCTAGTTTTTTTCAGTAGACTAGACATACCCAATTCCTGCAACCATTTCTTGTATGTTTTAGCCCAGACATGACAAACACAAGGCCCGGGGGCTGGATGCGGCCCACGAAATGGTTTCATGTGGCCCGCGAAGCCATCCTGGAAACAGTGAGGGAACGGCCCCCGCTGCCTTGGCCCTGGCCCAGGCCAGCTGGGAGCCAATGTACAATTTTGTGGTGTCTATCTATTCTGAAATGCATTCAGTCTTAGCTCCACAAGGCCGTCTGGAAACAGCGAGGAACCAGCCCCTGCTGCGTCAGCCCCGCCCCCTGGGTGCATGGTGGGGAGGTGTCCCCCTTTGTGAGGCATGAAGAAATGCACCATCGCCTGGAAGTGGCCAGCAAATGGCCCTTATCTACTTCACATATCCGGCTTGATGGGCTCTGGGGGAGGGTTTCAGCAGGCAGCAGGGCGCTCTCCTCTCCTCTCAGCCACACAGGCTGAGCAGGGCGGCCCAAATCCAAAAAGAAACGCGAGGCCGCCCAGCTCCCAGCCTGCTCGGTTTCAGCAGGCAGCGGGGCACTCTCCTCACAGCGCCAAGAGCTGAGCTGGGTGGCGCAAATCTGATGAGAAGTGCAATGCTGCCTGGCCCCCAGCCTGCCCAGTTTCAGCAGGCAGCAAAGTGCAAAGTTGGCGAGCTTCGCACCGCCCGGCTCAACCTCTTGGCGCTGTGAGTAGAGCGCCCGTTGCCTGCCGAAACCACGCCCACCCAGTAGGCCACACCCATTCCATCCACGTCCAGCCAGTAGGCTGCACCCACCCTGGCCACACCCACCCGGCCCCCTAAGGGCAACCGCAATGCTGATGTGGCCTTCCATGAAATTGAGTTTGACACCCCTGTTTTAGCCTCTGGTCCCCAGATCATCTTTGTTGCTCTTCTCTGCACTCTTTCCAGAGTCTCAGCATCTTTTTTACATCGTGGCAACCAAAAAGTGGATACAATATTCCAAGTGTGGCCTTACCACGGCATTAAAAAGTGATATTAATACTTCACCTAATCTTGATTTTATCCCTCTGTTAGTGTACTGTAGGAAAGTGTTGGCCTTTTTGGCAGCTGCAACACATTGCTGGCTCATATTTAAGTGATGGTCCACTAAGACTCCACGATCTCTCTCACAGTTACCGCTCTTAAGCCAACTTTCACCTAGTCTGTAACTGAATCATGGAAAGGTGGCTTTCTAAGATATTGGACAGTGATGCAATCCTGTGTTGGTCTCTTCCAAACCTAGATCAGATGTTAGTGAACTACAAAGATTGTTTGGAGGTGGGTGAAACTTGGAATGTAATTTACTGGATCCCCTGCCTTGATTGCCCCTGTGACTGTGTGGGGCAGATGGGAGGAGGCTAACCATCAGATTGGAAGAACACAACTGAGCAGTTAGATCAGGGGTAGGCAACATTGGCTCTTTTATGACTCGTGCACTTCAACTCCCAGAATTCCTGAGCCAGCCATGATTAAGAGACCCAAACTTATTGGAAGTCTCACTGTTCTGAACTTAGCATAGGCCTACGTAACTCTAACTAGGGAGCATGTGTTAGTATGTTAGAATATCTGGCAGTTATTGGGTTAAATGCTGGGTATGTTGATGGGTCAGGGGGAGGAGTTAAAAAGGGTCATTGGGAGACTTCCTAGACACAAGCCAGATGGAAGCCTTTGTTCATCCAGCCACATGTGTTTTGCCAACATGTGACTCTCAGCAGAAGAAGAGGGGAAAATTCAATATTAAATTACCTATAGGAATGAACAAACAAGAAAAACCAGAAGCATCTTCAGCATAGTAAGTTTCTGCTTAGACTTCCTGGACAATAAATGATTGTTTTAAATCATTTCTATCGAGTAATCTGTCTGTTTAGATTGAATTCAGAGTCACGTGTTCCGTCTGGACAGAACACTCACGCTGCAATGAACAAGGACATTCATTCAATTTCATATCTATTAAGATTGCCAGCCAAGCAGGGACAAAAATAGCCAGAGAAATTATAAGGCTGAGAAACAGGCCCCTTGTCAGCCAATAGGAGTGCTGATTTATTACTCGCCTACCAGGTACTTAGGAGCCAAGGGTGTGACAATTAACGACTTAATAGCTGGCCACCAACACCCTAATTAACAACTGAAAGCCACACAAACCAGGTACCATATAAATACAACCTGAAGAACAGACCAGTGTCCACCCCTTCTGGAGAGAGAGAAATTGAATAGAATGGAGCTGGAAGGGACCTTGGAGGTCTTCTAGTCCAGCCCCCTTTCAAGCAGGGGAACCAGTGGTGGGATTCTATCTCTCTCCAGTCTACAACACAGTCCTTTCAGCAGTTCCAAGAAGGCTCCACACCCATTTGCACCACTCAGGTGACCCTGAGGACACAGATAAACCTCCAAGTGGCCTCAACGACTCTCTAAAAAGGATGCAAATGACCAGTTTTTCTGCAAGGAGTATAAATCCTTTCATTTCCCCACCATCCAGACAGAACTGAAGAAGCTTCTTGGAGGAGAAGTGAAACGTCTTCACAGGAAAAACAAGAAAGTCCAGTTGCCTCTTGAAAAAGCACCTTTGGGACAGTGATGACCTGGAGGAGAGAATCTCCCTCCACAACAGATAGCAGAGATTTGGGGACAAGAAGTGCCCACGTGATCTACGCTTCCAAACTGACCCCTGTTCATTTTCCGATGGAAAAACATTTCAGTGCTCTATTTCAAAATAAAAGCAGCATGGTAACCTATCAAAATTCTCCATGGTGTTCCTGGAAGAGAAATTTCTACACTTTCCCAAGGACAGGATTTCCCCTTAGCTGTGTGTCAAGAATGAAACTCTGCGTAATGAAATCATACAAGCTTTTTATAATAAGAGGTTTCAGATTGCTGCTCAAGATGTCATTATTTTAAAGGATATTCCATCCAAAATTTTAAGGAGAAAAGAGTTTGCTTTCTTAGCTAATGAACTTAAAAAAAAGACTGATGCCATTCAGATGGGAGATTCCGATGGGTATTGTTGTGAGCCATGCGGGGACGCGTTATAGACTTAACACAGTTTCTAAAGCAAAGGAGTTTTACAAGTCGGTCCTGGGAGCAGGCTCACCACCACCTATGATGCAGAAAGTCTTGGATGGTAAAGAGGTGGAACAGCAGTCTGAAGAAGTAGTATTGATGGATGCTGGAAAGTCACAGGTGGAGTGGCTGCAACAAGCAGAGATCAAAGAGCAAAGAATGACCCGCGCAGCACATAGACGTAAGGAAAAGGAACAACAGAAGAAAGAAGTTAAAGAAGCTCTTCAAGAAGTTGCTTCGGTGCCTGTGGGAGGAGCAAGACCCAAGAGTTCTGCAGTACATTCCTCAATGGTAGATCTTCAAGCAGTCTTCTCCAGGCTTTTGGTTAAGGGAGATGGTAAAGCTCCTGACATGGAATGCTAATGGCCTCAACTCCCCTCAAAAGAGAAAGAAAATTTTTCATTATTTAAAGCAACATAACAATGATATTATTTGCTTGCAGGAAACACATATTATATCTAAAGATCAAAAATATTTAGTTAATGCTCATCTGGGATCTCATTTCATATCTTTTGCTCCTGGGAAAAAAGGGGGAGTAGTTATTTATGTTAAGCAAAATTTATCAGCCTGTTTGGTAGAATCTGATCCCCAAGGGAGATATGTTATGATTGAAGTTGGTTTGTATGGTAAGAAAGTACTTATAGTGGGACTGTATGCACCAAATCAACAACAGGAACAATTTTACAGACTGTTACATCAAAAATTAATTTTGTTGGATTATAGATCTGTTATATTAATGGGAGATTGGAATGGTGTTTTAGATACACAAAGAGATAAAAAAGGATCCTCCATTTTTTTTAAACAGGCTAAATTACCTAAAGCTTTTTTTGATTTGAAAGAGGACTGGGAGCTGCGAGATTGTTGGCGTGAACATAACCTGGAGGAGAGAGATTTCACTTTCTTTTCGGATAGACATTAATCTTTTTCAAGAATTGACTTTTTGTTGATTACAATGGATTTATATTCTAGGATAAAGAATGTTAAAAATTTTCCCAGGACATTGACGGATCATAGTCCAGTTTGGATGGAATTGGTTGATGAAAAAGAGGAGAGGAGATTGTGGAGGATGAATGAAAATTTATTTAGACAAGAAAAGAACGTTCAAAAATTAAAGGAGCAATTAAAGGATTATTTTGCTTTAAATATGCATAAGGGAACTTCAATGTCAATGGTCTGGGATGCTGGCAAAGCCTACATGAGGGGGATTTTGATACAAATGAATAAGGTTCATAGACAGAAGCAAATGCAGAAACGTAAGGAGTTGGAAGATGAAATTAAACTAAAAGAAAAAGCTTTGATTTTAAATCCTACAGATGAGAAGATTAAGGAATCTATAAAACTGCTTAAATCACAATTTAATATGTTGATGGCTGATCAAACTGCAACTAATTTACTGTATATGAAATAAAATACATTTTGTAACGCCAATAAACCAGGGAGATGGTTGGCTTACCAATTGAGAAAGAAGCAGAGACAGAGAACTATAGATAAAATAAATTATAATGGTAAATTGGTATATCAGAAGGAGTTGATTAAGAAATCTTTTTTAGATTATTATCAAAAATTATATATGAGTACTAAAGTACAGCTTTTAGATATAGATAATTATTTAAATGAAGCCAACTTTCCTAAATTAACAGAAGATCAGAAACAAGAAATTAATGGTTTGATTACCAGTGAGGAGATTGAGACAGTAATTAAAGAATTAAAATTAGGTAAGGCACCGGGTATGGATGGTTTGACATCTATTTATTACAAAACATTGGTACAAGAGATGATTCAACCTTTAAGTGAGCTTTTTAATAATATACTACAGGGTTCAGAGATTCCCCCGTCATGGGGTAGAGCTTTTATATCTTTGATTCCAAAAGAAGATCAAGATCTTACTTTACCAAAGAATTATAGACCTATATCTCTCTTAAATGTAGACTATAAGATTTTTTCGAAAATTTTAGCTAGTAGGCTTATGAGGGTCTTGCATCATGTAATACATATGGATCAAACGGGTTTTATAACTGGAAGGTATATGAAGAATAATGTTAGACAAATTATTAATTTATTAGAATATTTAGATAAAAACAATCAGGTTTCTGCAGGATTGATATTTTTAGATGCTGAAAAAGCTTTTGACCAGTTGAATTGGCAATTTATGTTAAGATTAATTGAGAAAATGAATTTTGGAGAAAAATTTTTACAAGCTCTTGGTGTTATTTATCAAAAGCAAACAGCACAACTTATAGTCAATGGGGGTTTGTCAGAGGTGTTTTTAATAGAGAAGGGGACTAGACAGGGTTGTCCATTGTCACCATTGCTGTTTGTTTTAACTTTGGAGATTTTGTTGATTAAAATTCGAGAATCACAGCAAATAAAAGGAATAGAAGTTAATAAAAAAGAATATAAATTAAGGGCTTTTGCCATTAGAGCAGTGGTTCTCAACCTTTTTAATGCCGCGACCCCCAACCGGTCGTAAGTCGAGGACTACTCAACTGGTGCAGCACCGTTTGCAGAATGGGACTTTTGGCGGGCTCAGCAGGGCAGAGACAGCCTGGACAATTCCTATTGGCCAATAGAATTAGACTCTATTCAAGAGAATCTATTCTATTGGCTTTCAAAAGCCAATAGAATAAAAGGGAGTAGCACAGCTAAGGAAAAGGGGGAAAAATGGCGGACTGCGTTGTTTGGCGACCCCCGTGAAATGGTCGTTCGACCCCAAATGGGGTCCCGACCCACAGGCTGAGAACCACTGCATTAGAGTAAGGGGGAGGGAGGAGGTGTTGCTTTAGGATTGTTTAAGATGAAGTTGAATTCCACAAGTCATGAAGGGGCCATTGTTCCCCCATGCTGGCTGAGGAATTCTGGGAGTTGAAGTCCATGAGTCATGAAGGGGCCATAGTTCCCCCATGCTGGCTGAGGAATTGTGGGAGTTGAAGTCTGCAAGTCATGAAGGAGCCATAGTTCCCCCATGCTGGCTGAGGAATTCTGGGAGTTGAAGTCCACAAGTCATGAAGGGGCCATAGTTCCCACATGCTGGCTGAGGAATTCTGGGAATTGAAGTCCACAAGTCATGAAGGGGCCATAGTTCCCCCATGCTGGCTCAGGAATTCTGGGAGTTGAAGTCCGCAAGTCATAAAGGGACCATAGTTCCCCCATGCTGGCTCAGGAATTCTGGGAGTTGAAGTCCACAAGTCATGAAGGGGCCATAGTTCCCCCATGCTGGCTCAGGAATTCTGGGAGTCGAAGTCCAGAAGTCATGAAGGGGCCATAGTTCCCCCATGCTGCCTCAGGAATTCTGGGAGTTGAAGTCCACAAGTCATGAAGGGACCATATTTCCCTCATGCTGGCTCAGGAATTCTGGGAGTTGAAATCTGCAAGTCATGAAGGGTCCAATTCCCAGAGAAAAGTCATTCCGCTGATTAATTGTTGTCACTGTCAGAAAATTTCTCCTTAGTTCCAAATTGCTTCTCTCCTTGATTAGTTTCATCCAGGATATGTTATAAAGGTAGTCCTTGGCTTACGACCCCTATTGAACTCAAAATTCCTGTCGCTAAGTGAGAGTGCTATGAAGCGAATTTTGCCCTGTTTTACTCCTTTCTTGCCACAAATGAACCACTACAGTTAAGTTAGCCACACGGTTGTTAAGTGAATCCGGCTTCCCAAATTGACTTTGCTTGCCAGAAGATCACAAAAGGGGATCACGTGATTCCCCCAGGACACTGCGACCATCATCAATATGATATGCCCTTGTGATGTTGGTCACTAAATGAATTGTTGTAAGTCGAGGCCAACAAAAAAGAAAGGCAGATCCCTGCCTGAAGGAGCTTGCAAAACGGATCCCTGTCCATCTCAGAGTCTTATTTCTGCAAAATGTACCCCTCGGTTTTGATGCTCAATGCAGCCACTGGTGGAGATTTTTCTGGCAACCCCTTAAAACAGGGGTCCCCAACCCCCGGTCTGTGGACCGGTACCAGGCCATGACATGCGAGCAACAGGTCCGCACAAACAAGCAAAGCCCCATCCGCAGGATGCAGGCAGCACACAAAACCACACACCCTCCGGTCCATGGAAAAACCTCTCTCCATGGAACCGGTCCCTGGTGCCCAAAAGGTTGGGGACCTCTGCCTTAAAAGACAGCCCCCTCTCTTCCTCCCCCCCCCTAGCGACCTCCATATCCTTCAAAACATCCCCTTAATTCGGAATAACCATCTTTTTTTTTTTACCCATGCACAAAAAAGTGAAGACCCATTGAAGCACGGAAGCCGTCTGAAGCCGTCTCTCCCACGGGATGTAGAGAGGAGCGAATTCAATCTTCATCCTAGCAGCCGAGCCCATTTCCACCCTCTTCGGACTGAAGACGCTGACCCAACGTTGTGGTGCTGGTTGCGGGAGGAAGGGGCAAAGTCTGTGGCCTCTGCCGGCCCAGGAGGAACACTGTGCTGGGTGGAATTACAGTAATTAATGTGGAAATCTGGAGGAAACTCAGCCCCTTTTGGCACTCTGGACCGGTTCAGTGTGTAGGGCTGGGTCATAAATTCTTGCTTCTCTGTTACGTCTCAGCCACCTCACCCAAAAGCAGCAGAAATGTTCAAGAGAAGTTGGAAGGGACCCATCTTCCTTCTGGTGCACCTTCTCCTCTTGGGAAAGACGCCATTGGAGCATTGGAAAGCACGCTGCACCCCTCTTCGTGGGTTTAACCCAGCTTTATTAGTTTATAAGTAATACAAAGTGGCAAACATGCACAATATTCCTTTCCCCCCAAAACAACGACCCTGTGAGGTGGGATAGGCTGGGAGATAGCGGGATTAGCTCAAAGTCTCCCAATTGGCTTTCATATCTCCTAAGGCAGGACTAGAACTCCCAATCTCCTGGTGATTGGCCAACGTCACCCAGCAGGCTTCCATGCCTAAGGCAGGACTAGAACTCCCTGACTCCCAGTTTCTAGACCAGCCCCTTAACCACTAGACCAGCCCATTAACCACTATGGCCTGCTGGGATCCGTCACCCATTTAAGGAGCCATTTCTGGGTTAGAGTCTTCTGCTGAGTCGGCTCTCCCGTTTTTCCAATGCCTCTTCCCGCCGTATGGTCAGAATCCTCAAATAATTTAAAATATTTGAATGCTGGTTTGAGAGCCTGCCTTATTAGGGGGATGGCAGAAACTCTGAAGCCGATATTTTTCCATCCAGCGTGTCTTTCTGCCACGAGGGAATGTTCCAGATTGCCTGGTTTCCCAATCTGAAGACGTCCAGCGGTGATGGGTGAAAGGCCATTCCTTGCACTCTGCAGAGAGAGAATTGTGCAAGAAGAGGCAGGGCTTTTACACACCCAGACACCACTTAGTCCAGTGGTTCTTAACCTGTGGGTCAGGACCCCATTTGGGGTCGAACGACCATTTCACGAGGGTCGTCAAACAACGCAGTCCGCCATTTTTTTCCCTTTTTCCTTAGCTGTGCTACTCCCTTTTATTCTGTTGGCTTTTGAAAGCCAATAGAATAGACTCTCTTGAATAGAGTCTAATTCTATTGGCTTTCAAAAGCCAATAGGAATTGTCCAGGCTGTTTCTGCCCTGCTGAGCCCGCCAAAAGTCCCATTCTGCAAACGGTGCTGCACCAGTTGAGCAGTCCTCGACTTACGACCGGTTGAGTAGTCCTCGACTTATGACTGATTGGGGGGGGTCACGGCATTAAAAAGGTTGAGAACCACTGCCTTAGTCCTAACTAAAAAAAAAAAACAAAAGCCACCCACAGGAAACCTTTGCCACGTTTATTTCCTTCCTTATCTTTTTTATTTGTTATTCATTACCTTCTTTACCTAGAACTAAGGAGAAACTTCCTGACAGTGAGAACAATTAACCAGTGGAACCACCTGCCTCCAGAAGTGGTGAATGCTCCAACACTGGAAATTTTTAAGAAGAGACTGGACAGCCATTTGTCTGAGATGGTATAGGGTTTCCTGCCTGAGCAGGGGGTTGGACTAGATCAGTGGTTCTCAACATTTTAATGCCGCGACCCCAACTGATCGTAAGTCGAGAACTACCCAACCAGTCGTAAGTCAAGGACTACCCAACTGGTCGTAAGTTGAAGACTTTCCCTGCCCGGGAGTGCCGTGCATGCGTGGTGCTGCCCCCTGCACCGGCCGAAATGTAGCTGGTAAGGGGCAGCGACGGCGCAGGGTGACCACCGGCTGGGCCACCAGCTGGCCCAGCCCAAGGGAGGCAAGGCACCCGCCGGGCCCCATACGCACCAGCAACCCTCCCTGCGCCCGCCGGCCTCCCACCTCCCACCCCTGGCCCTCTTTTCCTTACATTTTTAGTAGTTGCTCAGCAGGGAGGGGTGGAAACTTCCAGACAGCTCGCCTTCACTGCAGACAACTTGCAGCACCGTTTGCAGAATGGGACTTTTGGCGGGCTCAGCAGGGCAGAGACAGCCTGGACAATTCCTATTGGCTTTTGAAAGCCAATAGAATTAGACTCTATTCAAGAGAGTCTCTTCTACTGGCTTTCAAAAGCCAATAGAATAAAAGGGAGTAGCACAGCTAAGGAAAAGGGGGGGAAAATGGCGGACTGCGTTTGGCGACCCCCGTGAAATGGTCATTTGACCCCAAATGGGGTCGCGACCCACAGGTTGAGAACCGCTGGACTAGATGACCTCCAAGGTCCCTTCCAACTTTACTATTATTATTATTATTGATCATCGCACAGTCAGCCAGATGTTCAGACTGGATTTGGCATTTTGTCTACCTATCGAGTCCTTACCCAGGACCTGGGATAGGCAGATGTGGATGTTTGATGGTATTACAGGTATCGTCGCAGGATGGAAGCAGTTCCTAATAAGGCCGCCTTTTGCAATTGACTAATAGCGAATTTGTCAATGCCAATGGTGTTCAAGTGGTGCTCCAGTTGTTTTGGGATTGCACCCAAGGAGCCTATGACTATTGGTACTACCCTTGCTTGCTTTTGCCACAGTCTTTCTATTTCTATTTGTAGGTCTTTGTATTTTGTTATCTTCTCCAGTTCTTTCTCTTCTATTCTGCTATCTCCAGGCACTGCCACGTCCACTATCCAGACTTTTTTGTCCTTCTTACCGACAATTGTTAAGTCTGGAGTGTTATGTTGCAGGTGCTTGTCTGTTTGAATTTTGAAGTCCCAGAGCAGTTTAATTTTATCATTTTCTATGACTTTCTCTATTTTATGATCCCACCAGTTTTTGCTTACAGGCAAATGATATTTTTTGCAGATCTTCCAATGCACCATTGTTGCTACTTTGTCATGCCGCTGCTTGTAATCAGTCTGTGCAATCTTCTTGCAACAGCTTACCAGGTGGTCCACTGTTTCTTCAGCTTCTTTGCATAGGCGGCACTTACTGTCTGTTGCTGTCTTCTCAATTTTGACTTTGTATGCATTTGTCCTTAAGGCTTGATCTTGTGCAGCCAGAATTAGTCCCTCGGTCTCTTTCTTCAATTTTCCTGCTCTTAGCCATTGCCCGGTTTTATTATTATCTGCTTTCCCAGCTATTTTTTTCATGTATTGGCCATGTAGTGCTTTGTCTTCCCATGCCTCTATTCTGTTCTTCATTTGGTCTTTCTTGTAGGCCAGTTTGGTCTCTCCAGTAGTTAGTAAACCTTCCTGATATACTAATTTCAGTGCATCTTCATCATTGTTCTTCAGATATTCTTCCAAAGCCATTTTTTCTTCTTCAACCATCTGATGTACTTGTAGCATTCCACGCCCACCTATTTGCCTTGGTAGATAAAGTCTATCAATGTCACTGCGTGGATGAAGGGCATGATTCATTGTCATTATTTTTCTGGTCGGCCTATCCATTGCTTTTAGTTCTGCTTGAGTCCAGTCCACTATTCCAGCTGTGTACCTAATGACTGGGATTGCCCAGGTGTTGATTGCCTTTATGGTATTTTATTATTATTATTATTATTATTATTATTATTATTATTATTATTATTATTATTATTATTATTATTATTATTATTATTATTATTATTATTATCTTGTCTGACTTTATGACTTTAAGATGGCTTCTTCTATGAATCTTTAGATTCATTAGATTCATTAGAAATTTCTGATTAATAATCTACTCCTTTCAGCAGTACAGGCAGTCCTCGACTTACAGCTATTCATTTAGTGACCGTTCAAAATTACAACCGCCCTGAAAAGAGTAACTTAGGACCCTTTCTCAAACTTACGTCCGTTGCAGCCTCCCCCGTGGGTCACGTGATCAAAATTCAGAGGCTTGGCAACTGGCATGTACTTCTGACGGTTGCAGTGTCCCGGCGTCACCTGATCCCTTTTTGCAGCCTCCTGACAAGCAAAATCAGTTAGGGGGAAGCCAGGTTCATTTCACAACTGTCTTACTAACTTAACAAGGGCAGTGATTCACTAAACAAAATCATTTAGCCCCCGGTCTCACTTAGCAACAGAATTTGTGGGCTCCATTGCAGTCGTAAGTTGAGGATTACCTAAGAGAGGGATCTCGGAGTCCTAGTGGACAATCACTTAAATAGGAGCCAGCCGTGTGCTGCAGCCACCGAAAAAGCCAACATAGTGCTGGGCTGCATTAACAGAGGGATAGAATCAAGATCATGTGAAGTGTAAATACCACTCTACAAGGCCTTGATAAGGCCACGCTTGGAATACGGCATCCAGTTTTGGTCACCACTGCTGTACTGCTGAGTGAGACAGTTGTTAAGTGAGTTTTGCCCCATTTTACGACCTGTCTTGCCACACTTCGGGGAATCACTGCATTTGTTAAGTTAGCAACACGGTTGTGAAGTGGCTTCCCCATTGACTTTGCTTGTCACAAAAGGGGATTGTGTGACGGCCGGGGACACTGAAACCGTCATAAATATGAGTCGGTTGCCAACCCTCTAAATTTGGAACCCGTGACTATGGGGATCCTGCAACCGTCGTAAGGGTGAAAAACGGTCCTAAGTCCCTTTTGTAAAGTGCCACTGTAACTTGGAACGGTCACGAAATGCTCTGGGAAACAAATGAATTGTTTGGATTTCCCGCCGTTGTGCCTTTGGCTCCATTGCCTTGGGGAGTTTCTCCCTCCCAGCCTTTCCAGGCTCAGCTCCTTCTTCCAATCTGTAAAAATGCCTCGTGAGTCAACCTTCAGACTTTGCGATGTGGGTGCAATCTGCTTTTCTTATCCGATAATGCCGGAGTCAGAACTTGACCGCAATCACCACTTGCCATCAAAGGAGATGGCTATAAACCAGCTAATCGGACCGTTGGTGCAACTTGCACACTTGCCTGGAGGGATAAGAGTGTTATTTCCTTATCTGGTGTTGTTCTTGCGGTGGGAAGCTGTGCTGGAGGGAGGGAGAGTGCGTGGAGAAGGGAAGGTTGAGTAATTCTTCTCACTGTCTGGAAATTTCTCCTTAGTTCCAGGTTGAATCTCTCCTTGATCAGTTTCCATCCGTTATTGCTTGTCCTACCTTCAGGTGTTTTAGAGAATAGCTTGACTCCCTCTTCTTTGGGGCAACCCTTGAGATATTGGAAGACTGCTATCATGCCCCCCTCATCCTTCTCTTCATTAAACTGGACATACCCAATTCCTGCAACCGCTCTTCATGTGTTTTAGCCTCCAGTCCCCTGATCATCTTTGTTGCTCTTCTCTGCACTCTTTCCAGAGTCTCAACATCTGTTTTGTATCGTGGTGACTCTACTCCAGCCACATGTTGTTGGCATAGTCATCTCATCATCTCCAACAGGGCAACTATGGGCCCTGGGATCATCAGCCGATTCCCCCTTGGGCACTCTGGTTTTCAGTTCAGCACATCGGTTTTAATTTTTAAACACAATTGCAAATGACACTTTGAGACTAGTTCAGTGGTGGCGAACCTATGGCACGGGTGCCAGAGGTGGCACTCAGAGCCCTCTCTGTGGGCACGCACACCGTCGCCCCAGTCCTAGGCCTTCAGCTGGGTTTTATAAGACCTTTTCATTTCAGGCCTCCACCACTGTGTGCAAAAAAAAAAAAGGTTCAATCAATCAGTCAATTTCAACTTCTCGCGGGAAAAAAAAAGATCTTGCAGAGTTGGAATTGATTGATTGAACTTTTTAGTCCCACCCAGTCTGCCATTACCGCAGCCATGCCCACCCAATGGGCCACACCCACCCAATGGGCCAGGCCCACCCGGGACTCGACGATGCATAAGTGGGTTTTGGGTTGCAGTTTGGACACTTGGTTTCTAAAAGGTTCGCCATCACTGGACTAGGAAGCTAATGACCAACCTCCAAGTTAGGCTAGACATAGCTCGTTGCCTCAGCTGTTCCATTCATAGTACAGCAGGGATCTTCAAACCTGGTCCTTTTATGGCTTGTGGACTTCAACTCCCAGAATTCCTCAGCCAGGCACGCTGGCTGAGGAATTCTGGGAGTTAGTCCACACCTCTTAAAATGGCCGAGGTTGAGAAACACCGGTATAGCTCTTTCTAAGTTAGCATTATTTCCCCTCACAATATGTCAGGGGTCTTCAGACTTCGCCCTTTTATGACTTGTGGACTTCAACTCCCAGGATTCCTCAGCCAGGCACGCGTGGCGACAGTTCAGTCACAGCCACACTGGAGCTAAGACTTGCTAGCTGTTGGTTCGTCCCTCCGGTGTCTTTCTCCAACCTGTGCGAGGGACAGGCTGGGGGACCCCACGCCCCACACCACACCCCATTCTTCTCTTGCTTTACAGTACATGTAGCCTTTGACATAAGACCACAATTGAGCTCAAAATTCCTGTTGTTCAATGAGACGGTTGCTAAGTGAATTTTGCCCCATTTTAGGACTTTTCTTGCGAAAATTGTTGTGAACCTTTGCAGTTATTAAGTTTGTAACAGTTCTGCAGTGAATCTGGTTTTCCCCTTGACTTTGCTGGTCAGAAGGTTGCAAAATGGGGACCACGTGACCCCTGGGGACTCCGAAACCGTTATAAATAAGAGTCAGTGGCCAAGTGATTGAATTTTGATCACGTGACCACGGGGTTGCTGCCACTATTGTCATGTGTGGAAAACAGTCATAAGTCACTTCAGCCATTGTAACTTTGGTCAGTCAGTAAACGAACGGTTGTAAGTCAAGGACACTAATTTTTCTAACATTCTGATTCTCTATCGGGCAGAGAACGTTAATAATAATAATAATAATAATAATAATAATAATAATAATAATAATAATAATAATAATAATAATAATAATAATAATAATAATAATAATAAAGTTGGAAGGGACCTTGGAGGTCATCTAGTCCAACCCCCTGCTCAGGCAGGAAACCCTATTCCGTGTCAGACAAACGGCTGTCCAGTCTCTTCTTAAAAACTTCCAGTGTTGGAGCATTCACCGCTTCTGGAGGCAGGTAGTTCCACTGTTTAATTGTTCTAACTATCAGGAAGTTTCTCCTTAATTCTAGGTAAAGAAGGTAATAAATAATAAAGATAAAGAAGGAAATAAACGTGGCAAAGGTTTCATGTGGGTGGGTTGGTTTTTTCTTTTTAGTAAAGACTAAGTGGTGTCTGGGTGTGTAAAAGCCCCACCTCTCCTTGCACAATTCTCTCTCTGCAGAGTGCAAGGAATGGCCTTTCACCCATCACCGCTGGTTGTCTTCGGATTGGGAAACCAGGCAATCTGGAACATTCCTTCGTGGCAGAAAGACACGCCGGATGGAAAAAAATCGGCTTCAGCATTTCTGCCGTCCCCCTAATAAGGCAGGCTCTCAAACCAGCATTCAAATATTTTAAATTATTTAAGGATTCTGACCATACGGCGGGAAGAAGCATTGGAAAAATGGGAGAGCCAGCACAGCAGAAGACTCTAACCCAGGAATGGCTCCTTAAATGGGTGACGCATCCCAGTAGGCCATAGTGGTTAAGGGGCTGGTCTAGAAATTGGGAGTCAGGGAGTTCTAGTCCTGCCTTAGGCATGAAAGCTGGCTGGGTGACTTCAGCCAGTCACCAGGAGATTGGGAGTTCTAGTCCTGCCTGAGGAGATATGAAAGCCAATTGGGAGACTTTGAGCTAGTCCTTCTGTCTCCCAGCCTATCCCACCTCACAGGGCGTTGTTTCGGGGGGGGAAAGGAATATTCATGTTTACCATTTTGTATTACTTATAAACTAATAAAGCCGGTTTTAAAAAAAATCTCATAAACCCACAAAGAGGGATGCAGCGTGCTTTCCAATGCTCCATTGGCGTCTTTCCCAAGAGGAGAAGGTGCACCAGAAGGAAGATGGGTCCCTTCCAACTTCTCTTGAACATTTATGCTGCTTTTGGGTGAGGTGGCTGAGACATAACAGAGAAGCAAGAATTTATGACTCAGCCCTACACACTGAACCGGTCCAGTGTGCCAAAAGGGGCCGGGTTTCCTCCAGATTTCCACATTAATTACTGTAATTGCACCCAGCACCGTGTTCTTCCTGAGCGGGCAGAGGCCACAGACTTTGCCCCTTCCTCCCGCAACCAACACCACAACGTTGGGTCAGCGTCTTCAGTCTGAAGAGGGTGGAAACGGGCTCGGCTGTTAGGATGAAGATTGAATTTGCTCCTCGCCACATCCCGTGGGAGAGACGGCTTCAG
The DNA here is from genome assembly GCA_039797435.1 of Crotalus adamanteus. Classification (NCBI taxonomy): domain Eukaryota; kingdom Metazoa; phylum Chordata; class Lepidosauria; order Squamata; family Viperidae; genus Crotalus; species Crotalus adamanteus. Next base: position 122,590,910 of record CM077921.1, read on the forward strand.
ACGGCTTCGGTGCTTCAATGGGTCTTCACTTTTTTGTGCATGGGTAAAAATAAAAGATGGTTATTCCTAATTAAGGGGACTTTTTCAGGATATGGAGGTTGCTGGGAGGGGGGGAAGGAAGGGAAGGGGCTGTGAGATCGTGGAGTCTTAGTGGACCATCACTTAAATATAAGCCAGTCATGTGTTGCAGCTGCCAAAAAAGCCAAACGCTTTCCTACAGTACATTATCAGAGGGATAAAATCAAGATTATGTGAAGTGTTAACACCACTTTACAATGCCTTGGTAAGGCCACATTTGGAATACTGCATCCACTTTTTGGTCACCACGATGTAAAAAAGAAGTTGAGACTCTAGAAAGAGTACAGAGAAGAGCAACAAAGATGATTAGGGGACTGGAGGCTAAAACATAGAAGGAACAGCTGCTGGAATTAGGTATGTCTAGTTTAATGAAGAGAAGGACCAGGGGCGCCATGATAATAGTGTTCCAATATTTAAGGGGCTGCCACAAAGAAATGGGAGTCAACCTATTTTCCAAAGCACCAGAAGGCAAGACAGGAAGCAACGTATGGAAACTGAACAAAGGGAGAAGCAACCTTGAACTAAGGAGAAATTTGCTGAGATTAAGAACAATCAAGCAGTAGAATGGCTTCTGTCCAGAAATTGTGGGTGCTCCATCACTGGAGGTTTTTAAGAAGAGACTGGACAGTCACTTGTCTGAAATGGAATAGGGTTTCCTGCTTGAGCAGGGGGCTGGACTAGAAGACCTCTAAGGTCCCTTCCAGCTCTGTTATTCCCGATTAGGGAACCGAACGTGTTAACTTGAAAGACCCCTAACAATTCTCCCTTTTCTTCCTCCAGCTCAGTGCTCCATTGCCCTCTTCATCCTCCTCCTCTTCACACGCTTCTGGCTGATCAGCGCCCTCTATGCTGTCTGGTGGGCGTTCGACTGGGACACCCCGAGCAAAGGTGGGCGGCGCTCCCACTGGATGCGGAATTCGGTCGTCTGGCGATACATGAAAGATTATTTCCCGATCTCGGTACGTGTCCCCCTAGAGGGAAGGAGTATAATGGCATGGGAGGAAGACCTTGGGAGACGGGGACGAAGAGATGCTGCTTAGGGAACGAGCGGATAAGAGGCAGCAGAGCCTCCAGCTGCATAAGGGGTGGAGAAAGAGGCTGTCAAGGAGATGACGGGAGTTTTATACAAGCCGTCCTTGACTTACAACCATTCAGTTAGTGACCGTTTGAGGTTACAAGGGGCCTGAAAAAAGTGACTGATGAGCGCTTTTCACAGAGGCTGCAGCATCCCTGAGCTGATCTGATTGAAATTCAGATGCTTGGCAACTGGCATGTACTTAGGACGGTTGCAGCGTTTCCTTTTGCAACCTTCTGACTAGCAACGTCCATGGGGAAGCCAGATTCACTTAACAACCATGTTACTAACTTAACAGCTGCAGTGATTCAACTGACCACTGTGGCAAGAAAGGTTACAAAATGGGGTAAAACTCACTTAATCACTGTCATTTAACAGATAAATGATGATTGTATTTTAGGATTACGATCATGATTTATCGCTTGTTGCTTGCATGTGCACTGAGAGATGATGCAGCAGAAACAAATTTATTTATTTATTTATGAGACTTATATACCGCTTTAAGTGCAAGCACTCTCTAAGCGATGTACACCAATAAGCAATGTATATATATATATATTTACATTGCCCCCAACAATCTGGGTCCTCATTTTACCTACCCCGGAAGGATGGAAGGCTGAGTCAAGCTTGAGCCGGTGAGATTTGAACCGCTGACGTGCTGAACACAGTCAGCTAAAGTGGCCTGCAGTACTGCACTCTAACTGCTGCGCCACCTCGGCTTGTGTTTCCCATCACACTTGGCCAATAAAGAATTCTCTTCTCTTCTCTTCTCTTCTCTTCTCTTCTCTTCTCTTCTCTTCTCTTCTCTTCTCTTCTCTTCTCTTCTCTTCTTTCCTCCTCCTCTTCTCCTCCTCTTCCTCTTCCTCCTTCATCTCTTTCCTTCCCTTCCCTGCCATGCCATGCCATTCCATCACATTCTACTCCATTCCATTCTTTCTCATTATTCTGTATTCTATTCTATTCTGTTCCATTCTGTTCTGTTCCAACACTGGAAGTTTTTAAAAAGAGATTGGACAGCCATTTGTCTGAAATGGTATAGGGCAAGGGTGTCAAACAGAATTTCATTGAGGGCTGCATCAGGATTGTGGTTGCCCTTGGGGGGCTGGGTGGGTTTGGCCAGGATGTGTGCAGATATAGTGGGTGTGGCCTACTGGGTGGGTGTGGCCAGCTCTACATCGTTCGCATCAAGGGTGCCTGTGGGGGCCTGGGCAGGAGTGGGACAGATCTGAGGGTCTCTGGCAGAAGGGGGTGGGATCGGGGCAAGCGCCAAGGCATGGTGCATTTCTTCATTCCTCACAAAGGGGGACACCTCCCCAGCATTCACCCAGGGGGCGGGGCCGACACGGCAGGGGCTGGTTCCTCGTTTCCAGATGGCCTTGTGGAGCTAAGACTGAATGCAGCATAGATGGCCACCACAAAATTGTACATTGGCTCCCAGTCGGCTTGGGCCAGGGCCAAGGCAGCGAGGGCCGTTCCCTCACTGTTTCCAAGATGGCTTCACTGGCCACATGAAACCAATTCGCAGGCCGCATCCAGCCCCCGGGCCTTCTGTTTGACATGTCTGGTATAGGGTTTCCTGCCTGAGCGGGGGGGGGGGGGGGGTTGGACTAGATGGCCTGCAAGGTCCCTTCCAGCTCTATTATTCTATTTTGTCCTGTTGTGTTCTATTCTATTCTATTCCTTATTCTTGCTTAGAATAAGGCTGAGGAATTCTGGGAGTTGAAGTCCACAAGTCATAAAAGCAATAGTTGGTGATAGCAGCCTTGACCTTAATTAGCTTTTCAGTATAGGCAAAGTAGCCAGGTGCTGCCCCCTGGTGGCACAGTATGAAAAAAAATCAGGAGTCTGGATGTCATTTTTTCCAGAGTAGGAAATTATACAAATCAACAAAACAAACAACAATAGCTGCAAAGACCAATCCAGGCAGTTGTGAAGAGCCAAGACTGACCTGGAGTGACAAATCAATAAACGGGAAAGTTATGCTCATGAAAAGTTTTGCTGTTGGATACAGTAAATCGGGGGTATTCAAGCTTGGCAGTTTTAAGACTTGTGGACTTCAACTCCCAGAATTCCTCAGCCAGCATGGGGGAACTATGGCCCCTTCATGACTCGTGGAGTTCAACTCCCAGAATTCCTCAGCCAGCATGGGGGAACTATGGCCCCTTCATGACTCGTGGACTTCAACTCCCAGAATTCCTCAGCCAGCATGGGGGAACCATGGCCCCTTCATGACTCATGGACTTCAATTCCCAGAATTCCTGAGCCAGCATGGGGGAACTATGGCCCCTTCATGACTTGCGGACTTCAACTCCCACAATTCCTGAGCCAGTATGGGGGAACTATGGCCCCTTCATGACTGGTGGACTTCAATTCCCAGAATTCCTCAGCCAGCATGCCTGACTAAGGAATTCTGGTAGTTGAAGTCCACAAGTCTTAAAGTTGCCAAGTTTGACGACCCCTGCAGTAAATGTTTAATTTCTCATACTTGTAATAGAGCTAGACTTAAAACAGTTCACTTAGTGTCCATTTGAAGTTACAACGGCATGATCATTTTTCACACTTATGACCGTTGCAGCCTCCCCATGGTTACGTGATCCAAACTGGTGGCATCTTCCTGTCAACATAACCCAGGTTGTTCCCACTTGACTGGTTCAAAAGCCTCTTTGTGGCTGTGAGAAGAAGGCTAAAGAGATATTTTTTTTAAAAAGAGAGATTGCTGGGCGGTCATTTTCTCATACAATTATCTTTCTTTGATGTGGTTCTTTGGCCTACAGCCAAACAGGTGTTGCAGGCATTTGAAATACAACAAAGAGCTTTCTTTTTGGCCTGGGGTTTAAGATAGATGGATGGATGGATGGATGGATGGATGGATGGATGGATGGATGGATAGATAGATAGATAGATAGATAGATAGATAGATAGATAGACAGACAGATAGATAGACAGATAGATAGACAGACAGATATAGAGACACAGACAGATAGATATATATATAGAGATAGATAGATAGATAGATAGATAGACAGACAGACAGACAGACAGACAGACAGATAGATATGATATGATATATAATAGAGAAATAGAGATAGAAAGATAGATAGATAAACGGGTGAGAGAGAAAGAGACATAGATGGAAGAGAGAGAGAGAATGAGAGTGAATGAGAGAGAAAGAAAGAAAGAGAGAGAGAGAGAGAGAGAGCGATAACCTTATTTCTAAAGAATTAACTTTGTGAGGATAAATGGGGGAACATGATGTACCCAACCAGGCCAGTTCATAGCCATGAGCTCCATAATAGCCTCATTAATCAGAAGGAACTGGGAAAGACGCCCACTGGGAGTGGCTAGTAAACAGCTGGGATCTGCCTGCGCCTGATGCGCCTGGTGATAAATTGAATGCAGTGAGCAGAAGACGCCTGGAAGTTGAGGAAGAGAAAAGTCGTTAGGTTATTTAACAGTGTGCTCAGATCAATGAGTGTGGCAGGGGGGAAAAATGGCAGGTGTGCTTTGAGAAACAAGGCGAAGGGTCATCTTAGCCTCATAGAATGTAAGAGTCAGAAGGGACCTCAGAGGTCATACAATCCAGCCCAGTATAACCCATCCTTTCACTGTCTTTCTTACAAAAGAGAGCTGGGACAGCATAAGAGAGCCAGTTTTGCCTAGTGGTTAAGGCATCAGGCTAGAAAGCAGGAGATCAGGAGTTCTAGTCCCACCTTAGGCACGAAAGCCGACTGTGTACTTTGAGCCAATCACCAGGAGACGCTGAGTTCTAGTCCTGCCTTAGGCATTGTTGAAAGAAAAATCTTTCAGGGTCTAGTCCAAGCCTGGAATAAATAAAACGGAGGCTGCCGTTGAAAGAAGGTTCTTGTTAATTGAAGAGCAGAAGTACAATAGCATGTGGCTCTGAGGCAGCAGACCACATATTGCTGGGGGTGATGGGTTTTATACCTTCTTGGGCTTTTGTGTTTGGACTTGTTCTTGTTCCCGTGGCATGAACTTTGACCTGAGGTTCAGTGGTGTCCTTTTGGCATCCTGATGGTGGTGGGTTAATCCTATTACATCCTAACAGTCATGTCTTGCTTCTCTGGGGCTGTGGCTGATGGCTATGTCCTGTGTTGGATTTTTGGGTGAGGGGTTGCTGGTTCTAGCGTTCTCTCTCTCTCTCTCTCTCTTTCTTTCTCTCTCTCTCTCCCTCCCTCCCTCCCTCCCTCCCCCCCTCTCTCTCATAAATAAATAAGAAATGGACAGGTATCCTAAATGCCTTTGGTCTTCCAGCTGGTGAAGACGGCAGATTTGGATCCATCCAAGAACTATATCTTCGGCTTCCATCCTCACGGTATCTTGGTGGCTGGCGCTACCATTAATTTCTGCACGGAAGCCACCGGCTTTTCCAAACACTTCCCAGGCTTGAAGCCTCACATGATGATGTTGAATATTTGGTTCCGAGCCCCCTTTTTCCGGGATTACTTGATGAGTGGAGGTAAGCTGACTTAGAAGGGATTTCTGATTCATTGGGAAACTTTTGGAAAACCAAAATCAATCAATCAATCAGAATAGAGCTAGAAGGGACCCTGGAGGTCTTCTAGTCCAGCCCCCTGCTCAAGCAGGAGACCCTATACCATTTAAGACAAATGGCTCTCCAGTCTATTCTTAAAAACCTCCTGGAGGCAGGTAGTTCCACTGGTTAATTGTTCTCACTATCAGGAAGTTTCTCCTTAGTTCTAGGTTGCTTTTCTCCTTGGTTAGTTTCCATCCGTTGCTTCTTGTCTTGCCTTCAGGCCCTTTGGAGAATAGCTTGACTCCTTCTTCTTTGGGGCAGCCCCTGAGATACTGGAACATAGAGCCGAGGTGGCGCAGCAGTTAGAGTGCAGTACTGCAGGCCACTTTAGCTGACGGTGTTCAGCAGGCCAGCGGTTCAAATCTCACCGGCTCAAGGTTGACTCAGCCTTCCATCCTTCCGAGGTAGGTAAAATGAGGACCCAGATTGTTGGGGGCAATGTAAATATATATATACATTGCTTACTGGTGTACACCGCTTAGAGAGTGCTTGCACTTAAAGCGGTATATAAGTCTCACAAATAAATAAATAAATAAATAAACATGGCTATCATGTCCCCCCCCCCAGTCCTTCTTTTCCGTAGACTGGCCATACTCATGAATCCTGAATCCATTCTTCATATGTTTTTCTTTCTAGGCCAGTGATGGCGAACCTTTTAGAGGCCGAGTGCCCAAACTGCAACCCCAGATCCATTTACGTATCAACGGGTGCCGGGTGTGTGTGGCCCATTGGCTGGGTGTGGCCAATTGGGGGGGGTGGCCCATTGGCTGGGCGTGGCTGCAGTGGTATCGACAGCCTGAGTGGGACTAAAAAGTTCAATCAATCAATTCCAACTTTGAGAGATCTTTTTTTCTCCGCGAGAAGTTGAAACTGACTGATTGATTGAACCTTTTTTTTTTTTTTTTGCACACGGCGGTGGAGGCCTAAAGCAAAAAGGTTTATAAAACCCAGCTGAAGGCCTAGGACTGGAGCAACGGCACACGTGCCCACAGAGAGGGCTCTGAGTGCTGCCTCTGGCACCCGTGCCATAGGTTCACCACCACAGTTCTAGGCCTTTAATCATCTTAGTTGCTCTTCTCTGTACTTTTTCCCAAAGTCTCAACATCTTTTTTGTAATGTGGTGTCCAAAACTGGATGCAGCATTCCCACTGGGGCCTTACGAAGGCTTTTTAAAGTGGTGCTAATAGTTCACCTGATTTTGATTCTATGCCTCCGTATGCACAACCCAGGATTGTATTAGCTTTTTCGGCTGCCGTCGCGCACAGTCGGCTCATGTTTAAGTGATCGTCCACTAGGACTTCAAGGACACTGAGCTTCTTGAAAGCTTTTTCCCATTGAGGGAATGCTGCAGATCCTTTGGGAGTTTTGCCAGATTTTGCACTGGCGGAAAGGTGAATTGGTTTTCATGCCATTTACAGGTTGCCCTCGACTCCTTACGATTCGCTTAACAAATGTGTCAAAAAGGTCATCAAATCATTTAACAACTGCCTGTCTTAGCAATGGAAATTTGGGGGCTCAGTTGTAGTCATAAGTTGAGGACTGGTGATCTGGATGGAGAAGAAGGTGGAAATTGAGTGGCTTGCCTCCAGAAGCTGCGGATGCTCCAACACTGGAGGTTTTCAAGAAGAAACTGGACAGCCATTTGTCTGAAATGGTATGGTCTCCTGCTTGAGCAGGGGGGCTGGACTAGATGAGCTCCAAGGTCCCTTCCAGCTCTGTTATTCTCTGTTAAGGCTATTTAATGTGTGTGTGTGTGTGTGTGTTGTACAGGGCTTTAATGTTCTTCTTTTTCCTGCTTTGCTTCACCCAGGTTTAATTCCCTCAGACAAGGAATCTGCTTCCTATGTCTTGAGTAAGAAGGAAGGGGGGAATATCGTAGTCATAGCTGTGGGAGGGGCCAAGGAAGCCCTAGATGCTCATCCTGGAGCTTATACCCTCTTGTTAGAGAACCGCAAGGGCTTCGTTCGGCTGGCCATAGAGAACGGGTAAGTGGAAACAACTTCTGGGGGGTCCTGATCTTCTTGTACAATGTACATCACATGTAGTAGTGGGATTCAGCCGCTTTGCACCACTTCGGCAGAACCGGTCACTAATTTTTTTGTTGCTCAGGCCCAGAGTGGACTTCCAGAAGCGGCATCCATGTAGAGAACTGGTTGTTCACCTATTTGAATCCCACCACTGATTACGTGAAGTATTACCGTGTTTCCCTTCAATGTGCAAAGTTGAGAAACAGTGCTCGAATCCATTATTTGCAGCCACCCAGCCTTCCTCGGTTATCTCAACCTGTTTGATTCCATCTCTCCTTCTGGTTCTTCTCGGTTCCTAGCACGCCACTTGTCCCCGTGTTTTCTTTCGGAGAGAATGAGCTGTATGATCAGGTCGAAAACCCCAAAGGATCCTGGCTGAGGTGGACACAAGAGCATTTGCAAAAGATCATGGGTATCTCCCTGCCTCTCTTCCACGCCAGAGGGGTCTTTCAGTACACCTTTGGGTTTATTCCATACCGGAAGCCAATCTTCACTGTGGGTAAGTCCATGTTTCTTCCATGGCGTCCAGAAATGAGAGGCAGGTGAAACAAGGAAGGCGAGTTGGCAAAGAAAGAAAGCTAGAATAAGGCTGAAGAAAATTGGGATTTTGACTTATTAGTGAGAATTAAAATAGAACATACTCAAATAGACAAGCTGTGTACTTTGAATACTAGATTTTGTCATGAGCTGAAATAAAGAAAACTTTGGTCATTTAAAACTTGGAAGTATAGGCTTCTGGTTCCAGATCACGGTGCCTGCAGACGTGTGGAGAGAGCTCTCTCTCCGCCGCCTGGTTTCCCTTCGCCAAAAGACCCTGGAAAGGGTCGAAAGTCACCCTGCAGGGGCAACCAGCGCTGAGGAGGAGCTTTGCTAGATCGCAGAAGGGCGGGAGTCCTTCCGTTTGACCCAAAGCAGCTCCTTTGGCTCGATGAAGATTGGCCACCAACATGGCCAATCACTTAGCTGTTCCAGCCGAAAGCTAAAAGCACTACTAAGCACAACGAAGCACCTTGGAAGATCTGGGCGAGACCCTTACTTTCCTCTCTTTTACCCTAACCATTCTCCTATAAAAGTGTTTGCATACTCTGGGAATCTGAGTTTTGGAAAGTAAAGAAAATAACCAAATAACTGGATTTTTATTTTTCGGATATTTGGGGTCCTAAAAGTTCCTATTATAGAGACTTATCATTCTATCTATTTATTAACTTTGAAAAATATCCTTCTGCTGTTTTTTGGTTAATTGGATTAAAGCATAATTATTGTCTGGAAAAAACTTTATAGCCTACTGGGGACACCTTATGGTAAAGCCTGGCACTGCAACTGAATTATTCTGATTGTGAGGCTTGCGATTTCCTAGATTTGACCTTCACATTATCAAAAGAAAAGATAAAGAATTGGAAACAACTAGGTGATGAAAACAACTTCTAGAAATTGTGAAGGTGGACACTGGCTGACTCTTTCTAAATATAGCCTCCACTAAAAGACTATCTCTAATCACCATAGAAATGGAGAAACTTTACCCACAACTTAACTATAAACTTATACTTGAAATTTTTTTTGAAGCAACTGAGCTAATGAACTCCAGAGCGAAAGCCAAAGATGTTATCTCCAAACTATAAACTGAACTCCAGACTCCAATTGATCAACTTACAATCCAAAAAACAACAGAAGAGGAACAACCCAACATTAAAGAGGATTCTGTACAACAATATACACATTCTATTGAGGACTTTGATAATCAAATACTGACTTCAATTAAAATACCTGTAACTCCTAAAGTAATAGGAACTGAACAACAAATACAACATAGTGAGAACCTTGACAACTTAGACAAGCAAACAACAATGACAACACTGGATATGACCTTTTATTTTACTCAGACGAAACTGGAGGAGGAAGAAGAAGACCAGACTGAATTGATGACAACCATTTTAAACCAAACATAGAGATCTGATTTATTAGAGCAACAACGTAATAACTATAAAAGGGCCAGTTCCTTTGAAAAATTGATAACTGGATATTCTCCCTTGATTCAAACAGCATGTGTAGGAATGAAGGGAGACACATCTGAGGATTCAAAGGCACTGGTATGGAAGCTGACTTGGCACAAAAAGAAAGCCAGAGTTAGATTTAAAAATGGGATTTAAAATCTCACTCAGTGGGTTAAGCAGATTTTTAGAGATAAATTAAATTAAATTAAATTATTAAACTATTATTTCTCCTGTTTCATCCCTCCAGTGGGAAAACCCATTCAGGTGGGGAAGAAGCACAATCCCAGCCAAGACGAAGTTGATGAGCTCCATAAGAGATACCTGGAGGCGCTCTGCATGCTGTTTGAGGAGCATAAATTGAAGTACAACGTGCCAGAAGACACGCATCTCTCTTTCATATGAGACACGAAAAACCACAAACTTTGGCACCGGCAACAAAGATCTGAAAACATCGAAGGCACAAGAGACAAGCAAATCTTCCATGGAGATATATTCCTTTTGGGGCCAATGGACAAATCATTGGAAAAAATAAAACCTCACAGGTTGAAACGAGAGTCCTTGGTGCTCTCTGAGCTTGGTGGTTTTCTTGCAAATATTTCATTACCCAACCAGGGAACATCGTCAGTGCTAATAGTGGGTGGGGCTGATGATATTACCTAGTTTGGTAATGAAGCATCTGGAAGAAAACCACTAAGCTTTGAAAGCACCAAGCAACCCATAATTTAAGCCTGAGCTATAGATATTCTCGTCTATCAGTTACCAATGCACACATAACAACACTGGACCCAGCATGAGTAACAAGGTTATTGTAACCAGAGCTGATAAGGATTTGGTGTGCTGGAGAACGGGAGGGGAAGCCCCGTGCTTCAAGCTAATTAGGGAATGTGATTTATGACGGCTAATTGGAGGAGGGAATTGTGCTTGGATACTATGTGTTCAGGGGAGGGGAATTTAGTTTTTGGCTTGATTATACAATGCCGATGCTATGCTACTCAAAATAAAGATTCTTTAAGGTAAACAATGCCTCGTAGTTCTTTGAAGAGTTTCATCTGTTGGAACCATGACCAAAGGATGGCAGAATCAATGGAATTGGCAGAGAAGGGAAAAATTGGCAGCTTTGGTTTCATCAGGGTGAGCAATGTGGCCCCTTCACGACCTGTGGACTTCAACTCCCAGAATTCCTGAGCCAGCCACGCTGAGGGGAAAGGGAGAGGTTTCCAAGCTGTGCCATGCAGTCTCAGGAATTCTGGGAGTTGAAGTCCGCCAGTCATAAAAGAGCCAAGGTTGCCTACCTACCCCTGGTCTTGCTGAATGTCATTTATTTACTTTATTTGAACTTTATTTATTTTTATTTATTTGAACTTTAGCTGCATTTAGTCTGGAGAGGGGGCTCAAGGGAGCTGCAGATTTTGTGTGTGGCTGGAGAGAGTGGGGGAACCCCAGGGCTGATTGCTTGCTCTCTCAAGCAATCTTGATGCCTTTGCGGTCTGTCTTGCAGTCAGATTCTTTAGGCTAATTCATCCTAATTTTATAATCATAATGAATACTGATTCCCAAGGTCCCTTTTTTTCTCCCTCCTTGCGTGAAGAAGGGAAATTTGGCTGGAAACACGATTCCATCTTTCTATAGAAGGGGTCGAACTATTTTTCCAAAGCACCTGAAGGCAGGACAAGAAGCAACGGATGGAAACTCATCAAGGAGAGAAGCAACGTAGAACTAAGGAGAAACTTCCTGACAGGGAGAAGAATTTAAGAAGAGATTGGACAATGATATAACAACAACAACAACAACAACAATAATAATAATATAAAGTGTGAAGATACCTTGGAGATTATTTAGTCCAATTCCCTGCTCAGGAAGGAAACCCTATACTATTTCAGACAAATGGCTGTCCAGTCTCTTCTTAAAAACCTCCAGTGTTGGAGCATTCACCACTTCTGGAGGCAAGTAGTTCCACTGGTTAATTGTTCTAACTGTCAAGAATATTCCTCCTTAATTCCAGGTTGCTTCTTCCCTTGATTAGTTTCCATCCATTGCTTCTTGTCCTGCCTTCAGGCGCTTTGGAGAATAGCTTGACTCCCTCTTCTTTGGGGCAGCCCCTGAGATACTGGAACACTGCTATCATGTCCCCCCTCATCCTTCTCTTAATTAAACTGGATATCCCAAATTCCAGCAACCGTTCCTTATATGTTTTAGCCTCCAGTCCCCTAATCATCTTTGTTGCTCTTCTCTGCCCTCTTTCTAGAGTTTCTACATCTTTTTTACATCGTGGTGACCAAAACTGGATGCCGTATTCCAAGTGTGGCCTTAATAAGGCCTTGTACAGTGGTATTAATACTTCACGTGATCTTGATTCTATCCCTCTGTTAATGCAGCCTAGCACTGTGTTGGCCTTTTTGGCAGCTGCAGCAAATGGCTGGCTCCTATTTAAGGGATTGTCCACTGGGAATCTGAGATCCCTCTCACAGTTGCTACTGTTGAGCAAGTTACTCCCTATATTATACCTGCACATTTGGTTTTTCTTGTCTAAATGTAGACCCTTTACTTTTTTCACCACTGAATTTCATTTTGTTAGATAGTGCCCAGTGTTCAAGTCTGTCCAGATCCTCCTGTATCAGCCTGTCTTCTGGAGTGTTGGCTATTCCTGCCAGCTTGGTGTTGTCCATCTATCCCCTCGTCCAAATCGTTGATGAAGATGTTGAAGAGCACTGGGTCCACAACAGAGCCCTGGGGCACCTCACTACACACGTCGCTCCATGTAGATGCGGTGACCACAGGGATGATGCAACTATTGTCATGTGTGAAAAACGGTCATAAGTTGCTTCAGTGCTGTTGTAACTTTGGATGGTCAGTAAATGAACTGTTGTAAGTCAAGGACGTTAATTTTTCTAATCTGGTTCTCCATCGGGCAGAGAACATCCTTCTGCAAGGTAAGGAAGGAAATAAACGTGGCAAAGGTTTCATGTGGGTGGGTTGTTTTTTTTTTTTAGTAAGGACTAAGTGGTGTGGTGTGTAAAAGCCCCACCTCTCCTTGCACAATTCTCTCTCTGCAGAGTGCAAGGAATAGCCTTTCACCCATCACCGCTGGACGTCTTCGGACTGGGAAACCAGGCAATCTGGAACATTCCCTCGTGGCAGAAAGACACGCCGGATGGAAAAAAATCGGCTTCAGAGTTTCTACCGTCCCCCTAATAAGGCAGGCTCTCAAACCAGCATTCAAATATTTTAAATTATTTGAGGATTCTGACCATATGGCGGGAAGAAGCATTAGAAAAATGGGAGAGCCAGCACAGCAGAAGACTCTAACCCAGGAATGGCTCCTTAAATGGGTGACGCATCCCAGTAGGCCATAGTGGTTAAGGGGCTGGTCTAGTGGTTGGGGCTGGTCTAGTGGTTAAGGGGCTGGTCTAGAAATTGGGAGTCAGGGAGTTCTAGTCCTGCCTTAGGCATGGAAGCCTGCTGGGTGACTTCGGCCAGGCACCAGGAGACGGTGAGTTCTAGTCCTGCCTGAGGAGATATGAAAGCCAATTGGGAGACTTTGAGCTAGTCCTTCTATCTCCCAGCCTATCCCACCTCACAGGGTTGTTGTTATTGGCGGGGGGAAGGAAGAAGGAATATTATACATGTTTGCCACTTTGTATTACTTATAAACTAATAAAGCTGGCTTAAAAAACAATCTCATGAACCCACAAAGAAGGGTGCAGCATGCTTTCCAATGCTCCATTGGCGTCTTTCCCAAGAGGAGAAGGTGCACCAGAAGGAAGATGAGTCCCTTCCAACTTCTCTTGAACGTTTCTGCTGCTTTTGGGTGAGGTGGCTGAGACGTAACAGAGAAGCAAGGATTTATGACCCAGCCCTACACACTGAACCGGTCCAGAGTGCCAAAAGGGGCTGAGTTTCCTCCAGATTTCCACATTAATTACTGTAATTGCACCCAGCACCGTGTTCCTCCTGGGCCGGCAGAGGCCACAGACTTTGCCCCTCCCTCCCGCAACCAGCACCACAACGTTGGGTCAGCGTTTTCAGTCCGAAGAGGGTGGAAACGGACTCCGTTGCTAGGATGAAGATTGAATTCGCTCCTCTCCACATCCCGTGGGAGAGACGGCTTCAGACGGCTTCCGTGCTTCAATGGTTCTTCTGTTTTTTTTGCATGGGTAAAAAAAAAAAGGTTATTCCTAATTAAGGGGACGTTTTGAAGGATATGGAGGTCGCTGGGGGGGGGGAAGGAAGGGAGGGGGCTGTCTTTTAAGGCAGAGGTCCCCAACCTTTTGGGCACCAGGGACCGATTCCGTGGAGACAGGTTTTTCCGTGGACCGGAGGGTGTGTGGTTTTGTGTGCTGCCTGCATCCCGTGGATGGGGCTTTGCTTGTTTGTGCAGACCTGTTGCTGGCATGCCGCGGTCTGGTACCGGAACACGGATTGGGGGTTGGGGACCCCTGTTTTAAGGGGTTGCCAGGAAAATCTCCACCGGTGGTTGCATTGCGCATCAAAACTGAGGGGTACATTTTGCAGAAATAAGACTCTGAGATGGACAGGGATCCGTTTTGCAAGCTCCTTCAGGCAGGGATCTGCCTTTCTTTTTTGTTGGCCTCGACTTACAACAATTCATTTAGTGACCAACGTCACAAGGGCACTGGAAAAAAAGTGTCATGACTGACAAGCGTCGCAGCAGTCTCCCGGTCAGGTGATCAAAATTCAGACGCTTGGCAACTGGTTCATATTTATGACGGTCGCAGAGTCCTGGGGGGGGGGTGTCACGTGATCCCCTTTTGCGATCTTCTGACAAGCAAAGTCAATTTGGGAAGCTGGATTCACTTAACAACCATGTTACTAATTTAACTGCAGTAGTTCATTTGTGGCAAGAAAGGAATAAAACAGGGCAAAATTCACTTCATAGCACTCTCACTTAGCGACAGGAATTTTGAGTTCAATTGGGTTCGTAAGCCAAGGACTACCTTTATAACATATCCTGGATGAAACAATCAAGGAGAGAAGCAATTTGGAACTAAGGAGAAATTTCCTGACAGTGAGAACAATTAATCAGTGGAGTGACTTTTCTCTGGAAATTTGCCCCTTCATGACTTGTGGACTTCAACTCCCAGAACTCCTCAGCCAACATGGGGGAACTTTGGCCCCTTCATGACTTGTGGACTTCAACTCCCAGAACTCCTCAGCCAACATGGGGGAACTATGGCCCCTTCATGACTTGTGGACTTCAACTTCATCTTAAACAATCCTAAAGCAACACCTCTTCCCTCCCCCTTACTCTAATGGCAAGTTGGAACGAAGAGGCCTGTAGCTGCCAAAGTTTCATTCTTGACACACAGCTAAGGGGAAATCCTGTCCTTGGGAAAGTCATGCCCTTGTCTCCTCACGTCTGGACTACTGCAACGCGCTCTACATGGGGCTACCCTTGAAAAGTATTCGGAGACTACAGTTGGTCCAGAATGCAGCCGCGCGAGTGATAGTGGGTGCTCCTCGATACACCCACGTTACACCTATCCTCCGTGAGCTGCACTGGTTGCCTATTGGTCTCCGCATCCAATTCAAGGTGTTGGTTATTACCTTTAAAGCCCTATGTGGCTCAGGGCCAGGCTATTTGCGAGACCGCCTACTACCTCATAGTTCCCTTCGTCCGGTTAGATCCCACAGGCTGGGCCTCCTTCAGGTCCCGTCGGCCAAGCAGTGCCATTTGGCGGGGCCGCGGAGGAGGGCTTTCTCTGTGATGGTGCCCACGTCTTGGAACCAGCTCCCCCCGGAGATTAGGACCGCTTCCACCCTGTTGGTTTTCCATAAGCTGGTTAAGACCTGGCTTTTCCGGCAGGCCTGGGGTTTATAAAATCTGACCCCTGGATGACTGTTATTGTACTGTTTGTTTTGTTATGTTTAATGGTGTTTTTATTGTTAGCCGCCCAGAGTCCTCCGGGAGTGGGGCGGCTTATAAATTTTAAAAATGAAAATAAAAAAAAATAAAAAAATAAAGTGTACAAATTTCTCTTCCAGGAACACCGTGGAGAATTTTGGTAGGTTACCATGCTGCTTTTATTTTGAAATAGAGCACTGAAATGTTTTTCCATCGGAAAAATGAACAGGGATCAGTTTGGAAGTGTAGATCAAGTGGGCACTTCTTGCCCCAAATCTCTGCTATCTGTTGTGGAGGGATTTTCTCCGTCCTCCAGGTCATCACTGTCCCAAAGGTGCTTTTTCAAGAGGCAACTGGACTTTCTTGTTTTTCCTGTGAAGACGTTTCACTTCTCCTCCAAGAAGCTTCTTCAGCTCTGACTGGATGGTGGGGAATGGAAGGATTTATACACCTTGAAGAAAAACTGGTCATTTGCATCCTTTTTTAGAGAGTCGTTGAGGCCACTTGGAGGTTTATCTGTGTCCTCAGGGTCACCTGAGTGGTGCAAATGGGTGGGGAGGCTTCTTGGAATTGCTGAAAGGACTGTGTTGTAGACTGGAGAGAGATAGAATCCCACCACTGGTTCCTCTGTTCAAGCAGGGGGCTGGACTAGAAGACCTCCAAGATCCCTTCCAGCTCTGTTATTCCCGATTAGGGAACCGAACGTGTTAACGTGAAAGACCCCTAACAATTCGCTCTTTTCTTCCTCCAGCTCAGTGCTCCATTGCCCTCTTCATCCTCCTCCTCTTCACACGCTTCTGGCTGATCAGCGCCCTCTATGCTGTCTGGTGGGCGTTCGACTGGGACACCCCGAGCAAAGGTGGGCGGAGCTCCCACCTGATGCGGAATTTGGTCGTCTGGCGATACATGAAAGATTATTTCCCGATCTCGGTACGTGTCCCCCTAGAGGGAAGGAGTATAATGGCATGGGAGGAAGACCTTGGGAGACGGGGACGAAGAGATGCTGCTTAGGGAACGAGCGGATAAGAGGCAGCAGAGCCTCCAGCTGCATAAGGGGTGGAGAAAGAGGCTGTCAAGGGGATGATGGGAGTTTTATACAAGCAGTCCTTGACTTACAACCATTCAGTTAGTGACCGTTTGAGGTTACAAGGGGCCTGAAAAAAGTGACTGATGAGCGCTTTTCACAGAGGCTGCAGCATCCCTGAGCTGATCAGATTGAAATTCAGATGCTTGGCAACTGGCATGTACTTAGGACGGTTGCAGCGTTTCCTTTTGCAACCTTCTGACTAGCATCGTCCATGGGGAAGCCAGATTCACTTAACAACCGCGTTACTAACTTAACAACTGCAGGGATTCACCTAAGCACTGTGGCAAGAAAGGTCACAAAATGGGGTAAAACTCACTGAATCACTGTCATTTAACGGATAAATGATGATTGTATTTTATGATTAAGATCATGATTTATCACTTGTTACTTGCATGTGCACTGAGAGATGATGCAGCAGAGACAAATTCCTTGTGTTTCCCATCACACTCTTCTCTTCTCTTCTCTTCTCTTCTCTTCTCTTCTCTTCTCTTCTCTTCTCTTCTCTTCTCTTCTCCTTCTCCTTCTCCTTCTCCTCCTCCATCTCCTCTTCCCTTCCCTTCGCTCCCATGCCATGCCATTTCATTCTTTCCCATTATTCTGCATTCTATTCAATTCTGCTCCGTTCTGTTCTGTTCCAACACTGGAAGTTTTAAGAAAAGACTGGACAGCCATTTGTCTGAAAGGGTATAGGGTTTCCTGCCTGAGCAGGGGGTTGGACAAGATGACCTCCAAGGTCCCTTCCAGCTCTATTATTCTATTCTATTCTATTCTATTCTATTCTATTCTATTCTATTCTATTCTATTCTATTCTATTCTATTCTATTCCCATCACCATCCTCATATATTCTATTCTATTCTATTCTATTCTATTCTATTCTATTCTATTCTATTCTATTCTATTCTATTCTATTCTATTCCCATCACCATCCTCATATATTCTATTCTATTCTATTCTATTCTATTCTATTCTATTCTATTCTATTCTATTCTATTCTATTCTATTCTATTCTATTCTATTCCCATCACCATCCTCATATATTCTATTCTATTCTATTCTATTCTATTCTATTCTATTCTATTCTATTCTATTCTATTCTATTCTATTCTATTCCCATCACCATCCTCATATATTCTATTCTATTCTATTCTATTCTATTCTATTCTATTCTATTCTATTCTATTCTAATCTATTCTATTCTATTCTATTCTATTCTATTCCCATCACCATCCTCATATATTCTATTCTATTCTATTCTATTCTATTCTATTCTATTCTATTCTATTCTATTCTATTCTATTCCCATCACCATCCTCATATATTCTATTCTATTCTATTCTATTCTATTCTATTCTATTCTATTCTATTCTATTCTATTCTATTCTATTCTATTCTATTCTATTCCCATCACCATCCTCATATATTCTATTCTATTCTATTCTATTCTATTCTATTCTATTCTATTCTATTCTATTCTATTCTATTCTATTCTATTCCCATCACCATCCTCATATATTCTATTCTATTCTATTCTATTCTATTCTATTCTATTCTATTCTATTCTATTCTATTCTATTCTATTCTATTCTATTCTATTCTTATTCTTATTCTTATTCTTATTCTTGCTTAGCAGTGGAAATTTTGGGCTCAACTGTGGTGTATCACAATTTCATGTAGATATTTCCTCAGCCCTCCTTCTGACCCCCACAATATACAGGCCTCTGATGGAAGGTAGGCTGGTTGCAATGTTTTTTCCCTGCAGTCCTAACTATCTGACCGAGTCTGTGCCTGGCCGGTTTGACTGTTGTACCAAACTGTACCAATCTATGGAGATTCTCAGTCATCCAGGTCATAGTTATCCCAAAGATGTTTTTTTTTTCATGAGGCAAGTGGACTTTCTTGTTTTTCTTTGACGACAGAGCTGAAGAAGCTTCTTGGATAAGAAGCAAAACGTCTTCAAAGAAAAACTAATCAGTCAAATGGCCTTGTGGGGGGGGGGGGAAGAATCTTTTGGACAAATGATAATTTTATGTCAAGACATTGATATAAAATTTGCCAAATTTCCCTTCTGTGGGAGTCATGCATCCTGGATTTTGGACACATTATGTCACTTAGCCTATTTGGAGTATCTTGGTTCAGAAACAGTAGCCCATTTCGCCCCAGTTGCAGGTTACATAGACAGACAAGCAGGATGTTTTTAGTCGTATATAGATGCAGAAGATGCATTAAATCATCTTTTCCACACAAAGTAACAGAGTCCTTAAATCCGTGCCCAACAGATAAGATAAATAAGCCACAAGAGATTGGTCTCTAAATAGATGAAACTCTACCCTTAAATCAGGGGCCTTTTATGACTTGTGGACTTCAACTCCCAGAATTCCTCAGCCAGCATGGGGGAACTATGGCCCCTTCATGACTGGTGGACTTCAACTCCCAGAATTCCTCAGTCAGCATGGGGGAATTATGGCCCCTTCATGACTTGGGGACTTCAACTCCCAGAATTCCTCAGTCAGCATGGGGGAACTATGGCCCCTTCATGACTTGTGGACTTCAACTCCCAGAATTCCTGGGTCAGCATAGGGGAACTATGACCCCTTCATCACTTGTGGACTTCAGCTCCCAGAATTCCTCAGCCAGCATTCCTGGCTGAGGAATTCTGGGAGTTGAAGTCCATAAGTCATAAAAGGGCCAAGTTAGAAGACCCCTGCCATAAAAAAAGCACTAGTTGGTGATACCAGCCCTGATCTCAATTGGCTATCCAGGATTTGCCAGAGTCTCCCATTAATGCAGGCGATGTTGCTGCAGAAAAAGTTTCTGATAGCACATTGAGCCGCGTGTTGAATTGTGTGCTCACAGGATGGCCGGAAACGTGTCCTGGCCCTAACTTCCAGAGTTTCTGGAGAAGGAAGCATGAGTTATCCACCTTTAAGGTTTTATTTTATGGGGCAGCAGGGTAGTCATCCTGACTTCACTGAGGACTAGAGTCCTTGATTCTCTGCATGAAGGACATCCGGGCATAGTCCGGATGAAGGTGTTCGTGCGTAGCTACTTCTGGTGGCTTGGGCTCGATAAAGAATTGAGGCCCAGGTCCACAGGTGCCTCATTTGCCAGCAGTCAAGGCCAGAAATGCCACATGCTCCTGTGCATAGATGGGAGACCCCACAAGCCCCTTGGTTGAGGATCCATATTGATTTTGCTGACCCCTTCCAGGGGCAACTCTTCCTCATTGTTGTGGACAGTCACTCAAAGTTGCTACAGGTTGTTCCAGTGTCCACTCTGACTACTGCCAGGACCATCCAGGTTCTGCACAGCATCTTTGCAACACATGGGCTCCCAGATGTCATAGTCTCAGACAATGGGGCTCAATTTACTTCTGCAGAATTTCAGTCCTTTTTAAGGGCAAATATGATTAGACATGCCACTTCAGCTCCCTTCCACCCAGCCTCTAACGGCCAAGCGGAACGCATGGTCAGACCCACCAAGGAATCCTTGAAGAGGATCACCCATGGCACCACAGGCTGGCAAATTTCCTACTCTGCCAACGCACAGCACCCTTCACTTCTACCGGCAAGAGTCCAGCTGAATTAAGAGGGGGGCGCCGTCTGATCACAAAGCTGGATCGCCTACATCCAGACAGGGTTGCTTCACAAGTGCCGCAGCCTAAGGCACCGAGGCATTTGGTTTGGGCACACAACTATGGACTAGGGACACTGTGGGTGGTAGCTGTGGTTTGCAAGGTGTCAGGGCCGCTCTCATACAAAGTGGCCCTGGAAGATGGTCGTGTGCTCCGGAGGCACATTGACCAGCTGCGTTGGAGGTTACCACGCCACTTTTCCGCTCCTGACTCTGCTCTGGGGAGGGGGTGGAGGAGGAACACGATTGCGATTGTGCACCTGAGTCTGTCAGTGAAAGCGGGACATTGCGATCGCTGAACAGGGGCTTTGCCAACGAGGCTGCTCCTAACTCACGCACTGCGCCCACGGGACATGGCTCTCAATGGGCTTTTCACGCCGCTCCTGCTTCAGGCATTGCGCCCATGGGACATTGTTCTCCAATGGCTTTTCACGCTGCTCCTGCTTTAGGCATTGCACCCACGGGACATTGCTCTCAATGGGCTTTTCACGCTGCTCCTGCTTCAGGCATTGCGCCCACGGGACATTGTTCTCCATCGGCTTTTCACGCCGATCCGGTGGATTCTAATCCACCACCACAGGACTCTGGCTCAAGCTTACCGGAATAGGCCAGCCACAGGGCAATGGACAAAGGCTCGGGTCTACCGGAACAGGCCAGCCTGCTATTGTGCCTTTTGAATGTGTGTGATCTTTGAACCACAAACAATGCTTTGTAGTGTCAAAGAACCAGGGGGGAGGGGTGTAATGTATTGAGTTAAATTTATGAAGCAGGTGGCTGGAATCTGTGCAGGAACGGTTAGCAGACCACGTGGCCTGCTAGCTAGACTTGCTGTCTACAAGGCTGATTATTATGCATTTGAGCGGGAGAATGCTGTACTCTCATTGGCTGACATCGCCCAGAGCTGAATATATAAATAGGGGTGGAGTAACACTTGTCAGTTTTTTTTTTACTTCAATAAAGAAGTACTTGTTTCTATCGCTGCCTCTTCAATGCTGAACCAAGCAGAAAACAGAACAGTTATGTCCTGTGTTGGATTTTTGGGTGAGGAGTTGCTGGTTCTAGGGGTCTTTTTCTAATCCCATAAGCTCCAAGATTTCTGGCTCCGGTCTTTCTGAAAGGATTATCAAATCTGCATTTCTACAGAGCTGGTTTCTGCTTGGGGCAGAGAGACTCGGGGCGGGGGGGGGGGAGTTGTTTCTGCCTACGATTTTCTCCGTTATTCCTTTGGGGAAGTATAATATTCTGCCTTTTTAATATTCCCCAAAATATTTCTTTCTCTGGGTGACTTTGGGCCTCTCTCTCTTTCCCTCCCTCCCTCCCTCCCTCTCCTTCCCTCCCTCCTTCCCTTCCTTCCTCCTTCCCTCCATCCCTCTCCCTCTCTCTCCCTCCCTCCCTCTCTCTCTCCATCCCTCTCTCTTTCTCTTCCTCCCTACCTCCTTCCCTCCCTTCCTCTCTCTCCCTCCCTCTCTCTTTCTGCCTCCCTCCCTCCCTCTCCCTCCCTCCCTCTCTCTCTCTCTCCCTCCCTCTCTCTCTCTCCCTCCCTCTCTCCCTCTCTCTTCCCCCCTCTCTCTTTCTCTCTCAGGGTGCTGTTGGGGGGAAAATAGAAGGAGGAAAGTGGGGTTGGATATGTTCACCACCTTGGACTTGGATTGGATTGGATTGAGCTGAATCCTTTATTTGGCCAAGCGTTCAGTGTACATGCAAAGCAACAGAATCCTTATCGTCATCATAACACCAGTAAAAGTGGGCGGGAGTAATTAATCCTGGATATAAATAAAATAAATAAATAAGAAATGGACAAGTATCCTAAATGCCTTTGGTCTTCCAGCTGGTGAAGACGGCCGATTTGGATCCATCCAAGAACTACGTCTTCGGCTGTCATCCTCACGGCATCTTGCCAGCTGGTGGCTTCATTAATTTCTGCACCGAAGCCAACGGGTTTTCCAAACACTTCCCAGGCCTGAAGCCTCACCCGACGATGTTGAGTATGTTGTTTCGAGCCCCCTTTTTCCGGGATTACGTGATGAGTTTAGGTAAGCCGACTTGGAAGGGATTTCTGATTCATCGGGAAACTTTTGGAAGAGCAAAATCAATCAGTCAATCAGAATAGAGCTGGAAGGGACCTTGGAGGTCTTCTAGTCCAGCCCCCTGCTCAAGCAGGAGACCCTATATCAGGGGTAGGTAACCTTGGGTCTTTTATGACTCGTGGACTTCAACTCCCAGAATTCCTCAGCCAGCCATGTTGGGATTTGAAGTCCACAAGTCATAAAAGAGCCAAGGTTGCCTACTCCTGCCCTATACCATTTCAGACAAATGACTGTCCATTCTTTAAAATCTCCAGTGATGAAGCACCTACAATTTCTGGAGGCAACTCGTTCCACTGGTTGATTGTTCTAACTATCAGGAAGTTTCTCCTTAATTCCAGGTTGCTTCTCTCCTTGATTAGTTTCCATCCGTTGCTTTTTGTCTTGTCTTCTGGTGCTTTGGAAAATAAATTGATCCTCTCCTCCTTGTAGCAGCCCCTCAAATACTGGAATGCTGCTATCATGCCCTCCCCCAGTCCTTCTTTCCTCTAGACCAGCGTTTCTCAACGTTTGTGTGACGGCGACCCCCGTCACACAAACGCTATGCGCATGCGCGGCACGGCGCGCATGCGCGGCGCCGCCCCCATGCGTGGCGCACATGCGCGGCGCCGCCCCCGGAGGGGACAAAATGGCAGATCGCTGCCTTTGGCGACCCCCGAAAAGTGGTCGATCGACCCCAAATGGGGTCGCGACCCATAGGTTGTGAACCACTGCTCTAGACCAGGGGTAACCAACCCAAAACACTCAAAGAGCCACGTGGACCTGTTTCCCACCGAAAACAAAACACTGGGAGACGCAAAACCCTTTTGATATCTAAAATGAAGATAACCCTGAATATATCCTTTTTTTACCTTTAATATATATATATATATATATATATATATATATATATATATATATATATATATATATATATATATATATATATATATATATATATTAAAGATTAAAAAACGGATATATGCAGCGTTATCTTCATTTTAGATGTCCAAAGGGTCTCTCTCTCTCTCTCTCTGTCTCTCTCTCTCTCTCTCTCCCTCTCTCTCTTTCTGCCCTTGGTCTGCTAGTCCTCTTCCCCCCTCTCTCCCCCCTCTCTCTCCCTCTCTCCAATCTTCTGCTCACGTGGCAAGCTGGCTTCAAGCTGTTCTCCAACAAGCTCAAGGGTAGGCAACCTTGGCTCTTTTATGACTCATGGACTTCAACTCCCAGAATTCCTGAGTCAGCATAGGTGGGCTGGCTAGCTCTCTCCTGCCCTTCCTGCTTCCTGCTTCCTGCAGAGATGCAGCCAAGGCAGGAGCCCCGCCCAGTAAGCTCTTTTTTTTCAACACACACACACGGGGGGGGGAAGCGTAAGTGCCTCTCTCTGTCTCTGTCTCTCTCTGTAAATGACAGAGGAGGCTGGGAGCTGCAGGGGAAGGCTCAAAAAGCCGCATGCAGCTCTGGAGCCGCAGGTTGCCGACCTGTGCCCTAGACTGGCCATACCCAAGTCCTGCATCCGTTCTTCATATGTTTTTGTATCCAGGCCTTTAGGTGATCGTCCACTAGGACTTCAAGGACTCTGAGCTTCTTGAAAGCTTTTTCCCTTTTAGGGAATGCTGGAGATCCTTTGGGAATTTGGCCAGATTTTGCTCTGGCGGAAAGGTGGGAAAAAGTCTTCTTGGAGAAAATTGGATTTCATATCATTTACAGATTGTCCTTGACTCCTTATGATTCATTTAGTGACTGTTCAAAGATACAACAGCACTGAAAAAAGGGACTTAAGACCTGCTTTTTACACAGCATTTCCGTGGGTCACGTGATCAAAATTCGGACACTTGGCAACTGACTCCTATTTACGATGGTTGCAGTGTCCCAGGGTCATGTGATCCCCTTTTGCAACCTCTTGCAGCCAAGCCAAGTCAAAGGGGGAAGCCAAATCGGAGCACTTTAGAACTGCAGTGATTCGCTTAACAAATGTGGCAAAAATGGGGCTCAGTTGAGGTCGTAAGTTGATGACTCTCTGTATTGGTGACCTGGATGGACAAGAAGGAGGAAATTGAGTGGCTTTCCTCCGGAAGCTGCGGGCGCTCCAACACGGGAAGTTTTCAAGAAGAGACTGGACAGCCATTTGTCTGAAATAGTAGGGTCCCCCGCTTGAGCAGGGGGCTGGACTAGAAGACCTCCAAGGTCCCTTCCAGCTCTGTTATTCCCTGTTAAGGCTATTTAGTGTGTGTGTGTTTGTGTGTGTGTGTGTGTGTTGTATGGGGCTTTAATGTTCTTCTTTTTCCTGCTTTGCTTCACCCAGGTTTAATTCCCTCGGACAAGGAATCTGTTTCCTATGTCTTGAGGAAAGGTGGGAATATTGTAATCCTATCTGTGGGAGGGGCCAAGGAAGCCCTACACGCCCATCCTGGAGCTTACACCCTGGTGTTAGAGAACCGCAAGGGCTTCGTTCGGCTGGCCATAGAGAACGGGTAAGTAGGAACAGTTTCTGGCGGGTCCTGATCTTCTTGTACAATGTACATCACGTGCAGTGGTGGGATTCAGCTGGTTTGCACTACTTCGGCAGAACCAGTCGCTAATTTTTTGTTGCCCAGGCCCAAAATGGACCACGGCATCCACACAGAGAACTGGCTGTTCACCTATTTGAATCCCACCACTGATCACATGAAGTATTACCGTGTTTCCCTTCAATATGCAAAGCTTGAGAAAGAGTGCTCAAATCCATTATTTGCAGCCACCCAGCCTTCCTTGGTTATCTCAACCTGTTTGGTTCCATCTCTCCTTCTGGTTCCTCTCGGTTCCTAGCACGCTGCTCGTCCCCGTGTTCTCTTTCGGAGAGAATGAACTGTATGATCAGATCAAAAACCCCAAAGGATCCTGGGTGAGATGGATACAAGACCGTTTGCAGAAGATCATGGGATTCTCCCTGCCTCTCTTCTACGCCAGAGGGATCTTCCAGTACACCTTTGGGTTTCTTCCATACCGGAAGCCAATCTTCACCGTGGGTAAGTCCGTGTTTCTTCCATGGCATCCAGAAATGAGAGGCAGGTAAAACAAGGAGGGCGAGTTGGCAAAGAAAGAAAGCTACAATAAGGCTGAAGAAAATTGGGGTTTTGACTTATTAGTGAGAATTAAAATAGAACACACTCAAATAGACAAGATGTGTACTTTGAATACTAGATTTTGTCATGAGTTGAGATAAATAAAGCTTTGGTCATTTAAAATTTGGAAGTATAACTATTAAAAGTTAAATTTGAATATTGGTTTGCTTATAAAGGTGGAATATAAAAGTAATTAAGATATATGTAAGCTAAAACTGTTGATAAATGTAATAAAAATGTTTTTACTTAGCTGTTATAATAAAAATTACTGGCTTAAATATGAAATAGTAGACACCAAGAGAAAAAGAGAGGAAGTATTTAATGTTGACGTAAGAGAAATTTTGATTACTAAATTTAAGATATTTGGAAATTAATAGAAAATAAGAATGTTATACTGTATTATTAATTAGTTGACGTAAGATGGTGAGAAATAAAATATATTCAGATAGATAAGATGTGTATCCTGAACATTAGATTTTGGGATGAAATGGGATAAAGGGAACTGTGGTTATTTAAAACTTGGAAAGTATAAATATTAAATGCTAAATTTAAATATTAATGGGAAACTAAAAATTGGGAAAAACTAATTAGGACATTGATAGTCTATAAAGATTGAATGTTAAAATAACTAGGATAGGCATAAACTAAAAAATATTGGTAAATGTAAGAAAGTTATTTTTATTTACTTGATATAATAAGAATTGTATTAGTTTAAACATGAGACAGTAAACACAAAGGGGAAAAGAGAGGAAATATTTAATGTAATAGTTTGAGACGTGTACTAAAGATATTTATGTGTTATTGAATTCAGCCACCATATTGCTTTTTAAATATTTAAAAGGAAAAGTAAAAAATCAATAAAACCTAAAAAAAAAAACCCGAAGGATCTGCTGGACGCATTCTTCCTTCTTTGAGGATTGTTTGAGATTTCCTCTTATTAACCTTCCAAGAGAGGAAACACAACTGGATATGCTAAGGCGACGTTACAGAAAGTCCTCGACTTATGACAATTGGGCCCAACATTTCTGTTGCTGGGACATTTGTTCAGTGAGCGTTGGCCCATTTTACAACATTTCTTACCACCCTCTTTAAGTGGATCACTGCAATTGTTAAGTTAAATCCCACGGTTGTTAAGTGGATCTGGCTCCCCCCTTGACTCTGCGTGTCAGAAGGTTGCAAAAAAAGGGATCACGTGTCATCCCGGGACGCTGCAACTGTCATAAGTACATGTCAGTTGCCAAGCCTTTGAACGTGGACCAGGTGACCGTGGGGAAGCTGCAACGGTCATAAGTGTGAAAAATGGTCCTAAGTCCCTTTTTTTAGTGCCGTTGTTAACTTTGAACGGTCACTAAACAAACTGTGTTTAGGCAGGACTATCTGTGTTTAGGCAGGACTATCTGTAGTGCATTTTAAACAATATCTGTAAATTGCCCTATAAATAATAAAATGAAGTAATAAAATAAAATAAAGTAAGTCAAGTCAAATAAAATAAAGAATAGAGTAGAACAGAATAGAATAAAATAAAATAAAGTCAAATAAAGGAATAGAATAGAACAGTGTTTCCCAAACTTGACAATTTTAAGGCATGAGGACTTCAACTCCCAGAATTCCACAGCCAGCAACGCTGGCTGTGGAATTCTGGGAGTTGAAGTCCACATGCCTTAAAATTGTCAAGTTTGGGAAACACTGGAATAGAATAATAGAATAATAATAGAATACAATAAAATAAAATCAAGTCAAATAATGGAATAGAATAGAATAATAATAGAATACAATAGAATAGAATAATAACAGAATAGATAAATTAAATTAAATTAAATTAAATTATTAAACTATTATTTCTCCTGTTTGATCCCTCCAGTGGGAAAACCCATTCAGGTGGAGAAGAAACACAATCCCAGCCAAGACGAAGTGGATGAGCTCCATAAGAGATACCTGGAGGCGCTCTGCAAGCTGTTTGAGGAGCATAAACTGAAGTACAACGTGCCAGAAGACACACATCTCTCTTTCATATGAGACACGAAAAACCACAAACTTTGGCCCCGGCGATAAAGAACAGAAAACATCGAAGCCACAAGGGACAAGCAACTCTTCCATGGAGATATATTCCTTTTGGGGCCAATGGACAAATCGTTGGAAAAAATAAAACCTCACAGGTTGAAACGAGGGTCCTTGGTGCTCTCTGAGCTTGGTGGTTTTCTTGCAAATATTTCATTACCCAACTAGGGAACATCGTCAGTGCTAATAGTGGGTGGGGCTGATGATATTACCTAGTTTGGTAATGAAACATCTGGAAGAAAACCACTAAGCTTTGAAAGCACCAAGCAACCCACAATTTAAGCCTGAGCTATAGATATTCTCGTCTATCAGTTACCAATGCACACATAACAACACTGGACCCAGCATGAGTAACAAGGTTATTGCAACCAGAGCTGATAAGGATTTGGTGTGCTGGAGAACGGGAGGGGAAGTCCGTGCTTCAAGCTAATTGGGGAATGTGATTTATGACAGCTAATTGGAGGAGGGAATTGTGTTTGGATACTATGTATTCACGGGAGGGGAATTTAGGTTTTGGCTTCGATTATGTTAATGCCAATGCTACGCTATTCAAAATAAAGATTCTTTAAGGTAAACAATGCCTCGAAGTTCTTTGAAGAGTTTCATCTGTCGGAACCATGAGAAAAGGATGGTGGAATCAATGGAACTGGCAGAGATGGGAAAAATTGGTAGCTTTGGTTTTATCAGGGTGAGCAATATGGCCCCTTTACGATCTGTGGACTTCATTTCCCAGAATTCCCGAGCCAGCCAGGAAATTGTGGCTCAGGAATTCTGGGAGTTGAAGTCCACAGGTCGTAAAGGGGCTATAGTTGACCCACCCCTGGATTAGAGAAAAGATTCATTTTAATGCTGATTGGACTTTCTGCGTGAAACAGGAAAAAAATGAAATTACAAAATATGCATTCAATGATTAGATAGAATAGAAAACAAAAATGAAAGCTATGTTGTAAATTTAGATTAAGAGGTTCATGGAAGCTGATACTTATGTGTTGTGGAAAAAAAGTTGGATTTTTTTTGGGGGGGTATATTTCTGTTTAGTTCTGCACTTTTGTCTTTGTAATCTCTTGCGTTCTTTGCTCCCCCACCCGCTTTTCTCTCTTAATTATTGGTTCCTGTTAATTTTTATCTTTAAAACAGGGGTCTTCAAACTTGGCCCTTTTATGACTTGTGGACTTCAACTCCCAGAATTCCTCAGCCAGGGTGCCTCAAGATGTATGGACTTCAGCTCCCAGAAGTCCATGTGGTATCGCTTCAAGAATATTGGGAGTTGAAGTCCACATATCTTCAAGTTACCAGGTTGAAAAACACCGATCTAATTGTTTGAAGATCATGGCTTCTACCTTTGTAATATTTGATTACAGGATCAATAATTTGGATTATTAATTAATTTAATTTAGAATATTGCAGACTTTTAAAATGAATGAACTAGTTATGTGGTAACCGCTAAAGGAAGCAAGGTTATTATCCATTGATAGGATTAAGTGAATGGTCCTAACTTAATGAGTACTGATTCCCAAGGTCCCTTTTTTCTCCCTCCTTGCATGAAGAAGGGAAATTTGGCTGGAAACACGATTCCATCTTTCTATAGAAAGGGGTCAACCTATTTTTCCAAAGCGTCTGAAGGCAGGAGAAGAAGCAACGGATGGAAACTCATCAAGGAGAGAAGCAACCTGGAACTCAGGAGAAATTTCCTGACAGGGGGAAGAATTAACCAGAAGAGATTGGACAACGATATAATAATAATAATAATAATAATAATAATAATAATAATAATAATAATAATAATAATAATAATAATAATAATAATAATAATAGTGCAATCTTCTTGCAACAGCTTACCAGGTCTTGCAACACCTGGTAAGCTGTTGCAAGAAGATTGCACAGACTGATTACAAGCAGCGGCATGAGAAAGTAGCAACAATGGTGGATTGGAAGATCTGCAAAACATATCATTTGCCTGTAAGCAAGACTGGTGGGATCATAAAATAGAGAAAGTCATAGAAAATGATAAAATTAAACTGCTCTGGGACTTCAGAATTCAAACAGACAAGTTTCTGCAACATAACACCCCAGACTTAACAATTGTCGATAAGAAAGACAAAAAAGTCTGGATAGTGGACGTGGCAGTGCCTGGAGACAGCAAAATAGACGAAAAAGAACTGGAGAAGATAACAAAATACAAAGACCTACAAATAGAAATAGAAAGACTGTGGCAAAAGCAAGCAAGGGTAGTACCAATAGTCATAGGCTCCTTGGGCGCAATTCCAAAACAACTGGAGCACCACTTGAACACCATTGGCATTGACAAATTCGCTATTAGTCAATTGCAAAAGGCGGCCTTACTAGGAACTGCCTCCATCCTGCGACGATACCTGTAATACCATCAAACATCCACATCTGCCTATCCCAGGTCCTGGGTAAGGACTCGATAGGTAGACAAAATGCCAAATCCAGTCTAAACATCTGGCCGACTGTCCAATGATCCATCATCATCATCATCATCATCATCATCATCATCAATGCATTGGAAGATCTGCAAGAAATATCATTTGCCTGCAAGCAAGAACTGGTGGGATCATGAAACAGAGAAAGTCATAGAAAATGATAAAATTAAACTGCTCTGGGACTTCAGAATTCAAACAGACAAGCACCTGCAACATAACACCCCAGACTTAACAATTGTCGATCAGAAAGACAAAAAAGTCTGGATAGTGGACGTGGCAGTGCCTGGAGACAGCAGAATAGATGAGAAAGAAGTCGCTTCAGTGCCGTTGTAACTTTGGACGGTCAGTAAATGAACTGTTGCAATTCAAGGATGTTATTTTTTCTAATCTTCTGGTTCTCCATCGTTCTTCTGCAAGGTAAGGAAGGAAATAAAGGTGGCAAAGGTTTCATATGGGTGGCTTTTTTTTTTAGTTAGGACTAAGTGGGTGACGCATCCCAGTAGGCCATAAGAGTCTGGACTAGTGGTTATGAGGCTGGTCTAGAAATAGGGACATGGAGTTTTAGTCCTGCCTTAGGCATGGAAGCCTGCTGGGTGACTTTGGCCAGTCACTAGGAGAAGGTGAGTTCTAGTTCTGCCTGAGGAGACTTTGAGCTAGTCCTTCTGTCTCCCAGCCTATCCCACCTCACAGGGTTGTTGTTATCGGGGGGGGGGGGGGGAGGAAGAAGGAATATTATGCATGTTTGCCACTTTGTATTACTTATAAACTAATAAAGCCGGCTTAAAGAAAATCTCATAAACCCATGAAGGCAGGTGGAGCGTGCTTTCCAATGCTCCATTGGCGTCTTTCCCAAGAGGAGAAGGTGCACCAGAAGGAAGATGGGTCCCTTCCAACTTCTCTTGAACGTTTCTGCTGCTTTTGGGTGAGGTGGCTGAGACGTAACAGAGAAGCAAGGATTTATGACCCAGCCCTACACACTGAACCGGTCCAGAGTGCCAAAAGGGGCTGAGTTTCCTCCAGATTTCCACATTAATTACTGTAATTGCACCCAGCACCGTGTTCCTCCTGGGCCGGCAGAGGCCACAGACTTTGCCCCTTCCTCCCACAACCAGCACCACAACGTTGGGTCAGCGTCTTCAGTCCGAAGAGGGTGGAAATGGGCTCGGCTGCTAGGATGAAGATTGAATTCGCTCCTCTCCACATCCCGTGGGAGAGACGGCTTCAGACGGCTTCCGTGCTTAAATGGTTCTTCTGTTTTTTTTGCATGGGTGAAAAAAAAAAGATGGTTATTCCGAATTAAGGGGACTTTTTGAAGGATATGGAGGTTGCTGGGGGGAGGAAGGAGGGGGCTGTCTTTTAAGGCAGAGGTCCCCAACCTTTTGGGCACCAGGGACCTGTTCCATGGAGAGAGGTTTTTCCATGGACTGGAGAGTGCGTGCTTTTGTGTGCTGCCTGCATCCCGCGGATGGGGCTTTGCTTGTTTGTGCAGACCTGTTGCTCGCATGCCGCGGTCTGGTACCGGTCCATAGACTGGGGGTTGGGGACCCCTGTTTTAAGGGGCTGCCAGGAAAATCTCCACCGGTGGCTGCATTGCTCATCAAAACTGAGGGATACATTTTGCAGAAATAAGCTTCATAGCACTCTCACTTAGCGACAGGAATTTTGAGTTCAATTGGAGTTGTAAGCCAAGGACTACCTTTATAACATATCCTGGATAAAACTAATCAAGGAGAGAAGCAATCAGCAACTAAGCAGAAATTTCCCAACAGCGAGAACAATTAATCAGTGGAGTGACTTTTCTCTGGAAATTGGCTCTTTCATGACTTGTGGACTTCAACTCCCAGAATTCCTGAGCCAGCATGGGGGAACTAGGGCCCCTTCATGACTTGTGGACTTCAACTCCCAGAATTCCTGAGCCAGCATGGGGGAACTAGGGCCCCTTCATGACTTGTGGACTTCAACTCCCAGAATTCCTCAGCCAACATGGGGGAACTAGGCCCCTTCATGACTTTTGGACTTCAACTCCCAGAATTCCTGAGCCAGCGTGGCTCAACTTGGAAACTCTCCTTTGCCCTCAGCATGGCTGACTCAGGAATTCTGGGAGTTGAAGTCCACGAGTCATAAAAGAGCCAAGGTTGCCTACCCCTGGACTGGACAGTCACTTGTCTGAAATGGAATAGGGCAGTATTGGCGAAACTTTTAGAGACCAAGTGCCCAAAAACTGGCCCCACCCCGCTCCACCCCATGCCCTGCCCCGCCCCACTCCACCCTCTGCCCCGCTCCCACTCCGCCGCACCCTGCCTGCCTGCAGGGCCTCTCACCTGCTCCAGGCCCTGCTGCAAATTGCCCAGGTAGCCCAGCAGTGCCACGGCAGCCATGCCCTCTGTCCGCGCCCCGCAACATCAACTGTGCATGTTGGGGTGTGAGGGCAGAGTCTTGTCTATGCTGCCTGGCTGCCATGTCCTTGGCTGCTTTGCTCTGCATGGGCCACGCTCGGGGGCAACTCTCCTCCATGTGGGTTGCTGGTGAGAAGGGGGTTATGGGGGGAGGCAAGGCTGGGGCAACAGAATGTGTGCCCACAGAGAGGGCTCCGAGTGCTGCCTCTGGCACCCGTGCCATAGGTTTGCCACCACTGGAATAGGGTTTCCTGCTTGAGCAGGGGGCTGGACTAGAAGACCTCCAAGGTCCCTTCCAGCTCTGTTATTCCCGATTAGGGAACCGAACGTGTTAACGTAAAAGACCCCTAACAATTCTCCCTTTTCTTCCTCCAGCTCAGTGCTCCATTGCCCTCTTCATCCTCCTCCTCTTCACACGCTTCTGGCTGATCAGCGCCCTCTATGCTGTCTGGTGGGCGTTCGACTGGGACACCCCGAGCAAAGGTGGGCGGAGCTCCCACCGGATGCGGAATTCGGTCGTCTGGCGATACATGAAAGATTATTTCCCGATCTCGGTACGTGTCCCCCTAGAGGGAAGGAGTATAATGGCATGGGAGAAAGACCTTGGGAGACGGGGACGAAGAGATGCTGCTTAGGGAATGAGCGGATAAGAGGCAGCAGAGCCTCCAGCTGCATAATGGGTAGAGAAAGAGGCTGTCAAGGAGATGACGGGAGTTTTATACAAGCCGTCCTTGACTTACAACCATTCAGTTAGTGACCGTTTGAGGTTACAAGGGGCCTGAAAAAAGTGACTGATGAGCGCTTTTCACAGAGGCTGCAGCATCCCTGAGCTGATCAGATTGAAATTCAGATGCTTGGCAACTGGCATGTATTTAGGACGGTTGCAGCGTTTCCTTTTGCAACCTTCTGACTAGCAACGTCCATGGGGAAGCCAGATTCACTTAACAACCACATTGCTAACTTAACAACTGCAGGGATTCACCTAAGCACTGTGGCAAGAAAGGTCACAAAATGGGGTAAAACTCACTGAATCACTGTCGTTTAACGGATAAATGATGATTGTATTTTAGGATTATGATCATGATTTATCGCTTGTTGCTTGCATGTGCACTGAGAGATGATGCAGCAGAGACAAATTCCTTGTGTTTCCCATCACACTCTTCTCTTCTCTTCTCTTCTCTTCTCTTCTCTTCTCTTCTCTTCTCTTCTCTTCTCTTCTCTTTTCCTTCTCCTTCTCCTTCTCCTCCTCCATCTCCTCTTCCCTTCCCTTCGCTCCCATGCCATGCCATTTCATTCTTTCCCATTATTCTGCATTCTATTCAATTCTGCTCCGTTCTGTTCTGTTCCAACACTGGAAGTTTTAAGAACAGACTGGACAGCCATTTGTCTGAAATGGTATAGGGTTTCCTCCCTGAGCAGGGGGTTGGACTAGATGTCCCCCACAGTTCCTTCCAGCTCTATTATTTTATTCTCTTTTGTTCTGTTCTATTCTATTCTGTTCTATTTCTATTCCATTCCATATTTTCTATTCTATTCTATTCCATTCCATTCCATATTTTCTATTCTATTCTATTCTATTCTATTCTATTCTATTCTATTCTATTCTATTCTATTCTATTCTATTCTATTCTATTCTATTCCTTATTCTTGCTTAGAATAAGGCTGAGGAATTCTGGGAGTTGAAGTCCACAAGTCATAAAAGGAAGTAGTTGGTGATAGCAGCCTTGACCTTAATTAGCTTTTCAGTACAGGCAATGCAGCCAAGTGCTTCCCCCTGGTGGCACAGTATGAAAAAAGAATCAGGAGTCTGGATGTCGTTTTTCCAGACTAGGAAATTGTACAAATCAACAAAACAAGCAACAGCTGCAAGGACCAATCCAGGCAGTTGTGAAGAGCCGAGACTGACCTGGAGTGACAAATCAATAAACGGGAAAGTTATGCTCATGAAAAGTTTTGCTGTTGGATACAGTAAATCTTCAAACTTGGCAACTTCATGACTCGTGGACTTCAACTCCCAGAATTCCTGAGCCACTATGGGGGAACTATGGCCCCTTCATGACTGGTGGACTTCAACTCCCAGAATTCCTCAGCCAGCATGCCTGGCTGAGGAATTCCGGGAGTTGAAGTCCACAAGTCTTAAAGTTGCCAAGTTTGATGACCCCTGCAGTAAATGTTTAATTTCTTATGCTTGCAATAGAGCTAGAGGTGGTACTTTGCTCAACAGTAGCAACTGTGAGAGGGATCTCAGAGTCCTAGTGGATAATCATTAACCAAAAAGAGAAGCAACCTAGAACTAAGAAGAAATTCCCTGACAGAACAATTAATCAATAGAAAATTTTTTTTCCAGAAGTTGTGAATGCTCCAACACTGAATGTTTTTAAGAAAAGACTGGACAGCCATTTGTCTGAAATGGTATAGGATTTCCTGCCTGAGCAGGGGGACTAGATGACCTCCAAGGTCCCTTCCAACTTCTTCTTCTTCTTCTTCTTCTTCTTCTTCTTCTTCTTCTTCTTCTTCTTCTTCTTCTTCTTCTTCTTCTTCTTCTTCTTCTTCTTCTTCTTCTTCTTCTTCTTCTTCTTCTTCTTCTTCTTCTTCTTCTTCTTCTTCTTCTTCTTCTTCCTATGGATCATCGCACAGTCAGCCAGATGTTCAGACTGGATTTGGCATTTTGTCTACCTATCGAGTCCTTACCCAGGACCGGGGATAGGCAGATGTGGATGTTTGATGGTATTACAGATATCATCGCAGGATGGAAGCAGTTCCTAGTAAGGCCGCCTTTTGCAATTGACTAATGGCAAATTTGTCAATGCCGATGATGGTGTTCAAGTGGTGCTCCAGTTGTTTTGGGATTATACCCAAGGTGCCTATTACTATTGGTACTACCCTTGCTTGCTTTTGCCACAGTCTTTTTATTTCTATTTGTAGGTCTTTGTATTTTGTTATCTTCTCCAGTTCTTTCTCGTCTATTCTGCTGTCTCCAGGCACTGCCATGTCCACTATCCAGACTTTTTTGTCTTTCTTATCGACAATTGTTAAGTCCGGGGTGTTATGTTGCAGAAACTTGTCTGTTTGAATTCTAAAGTCCCAGAGCAGTTTAATTTTATCATTTTCTATGACTTTCTCTATTTTATGATCCCACCAGTTCTTGCTTACAGGCAAATGATATTTCTTGCAGATCTTCCAATGCGCCATTGTTGCTACTTTGTCATGCCGCTGCTTGTAGTCAGTCTGTGCGATCTTCTTGCAGCAGCTTACCAGGTGGTCCACTGTTTCTTCAGTGTCTTTGCATAGGTGGCACTTACTGTCTGTTGCTGTCTTCTCAATTTTGACTTTATATGCATTTGTCCTTAAGGCTTGGTCTTGTGCAGCCAGAATTAGTCCCTCAGTCTCTTTCTTCAATTTTCCTGCTATTAGCCAGTGCCAGGTCTTATTATTATCTGCTTTCCCAGCTATTTTTTTTATGTATTGGCCATGTAGTGCTTTGTCTTCCCATGCCTCTATTCTGTTCTTCATTTGGTCTTTATTGTAGGCCAGTTTGGTCTCTCCAGTAGTCAGTAAGCCTTCCTGATATACTAATTTCAGTGCATCTTCATCATTGTTCTTCAGATATTCTTTCAAAGCCAATTCTTCTTCTTCAACCATCTGATGTACTTGCAGCATTCCACGTTCACCTATTTGCCTTGGTAGATAAAGTCTGTCAATGTCACTGCATGGATGAAGGGCGTGATTCATTGTCATTATTTTCCTGGTCTTTCTATCCATTGCTTTTAGTTCTGCTTGAGTCCAGTCCACTATTCCAGCTGTGTATCTAATGACTGGAATTGCCCAGGTGTTGATTTCCTTCATGGCATTTCCTCCATTGAGTTTGGAGTTTAAGATCTTCTTTACTCTCTTGATATATTCACTGCTAATCTTTTTCTTGACTTCAGTGTGTTTGATGTTGTCAGCTTGAAGGATACCCAAGTATTTGTACCGTATATTCCGCCGTATAAGGTGACCCGGCGTATAAGACGATCCCTGTCTTCAGCGCTGAGTCGCATGCCTAGAAAGTCGTCTTATATGCCGGAAACTACCGTAATTTCTGGCGTATAAGACGACTCGGCATATAAGACGACCCTCGACTTCAGCGCTGATTTCAACGCTTTCAAAAGTTGTCTTATACACCGGAAAGTACGGTAGTACTCTTCCTCATCCAGACTCTTAATGTTATTTTCGTGGGGCATCTTGATTCCTTCAGTTTTCACTATTTTTCCTTTTTGGATAGTAAGTGTGGCACATTTGTCCAAGCCAAACTCCATTGCAATATCTTGGCGATATATACGGACAGTGTTGAGCAGCGATTCTATTTCAGATGATGTTTTTCCATACAGCTTCAGATCATCCATGTAAAGGAGGTGGGATAGTCTGGCAGATGTTTTTGATGTTTGATGTTTGTCCTGAGTTATTCAGTATTGTTGACAGAGAAAACAGTGCAATAACAAATAGTAATGGTGATAATGAATCTCCTTGAAATATTCCTCTCTTTTTTTTTATTAAAAAGTTTTACAAAAATTACAAAATATACTCCACTTCCCCTACCCCTCCCTCACTTTCCAGAGCTGAATACAGGGTAACAAATATAATAATCATAATCTAACTAACATTTACCAACTATATAGATAAACAAATATAATGCGCTTTAACTCCCCTTTAACACAGAATAAACAATTTGCAAATAAACATGATCATATAAACAAATTAAAATCCTAATTCATAAACAATACAATAAAAATTTCACTATAATAAACTATTATTATTAATAATAATAATAATAATAATAATAATAACAATAATAATATTCTAAAATTTATTCATAAAGTAAATGGAACTTTTTAGTCCCATATTTATTCTGAATATAATCTATCCATCTTCTCCAAACCGAAATATATCTCTCTTGTGAATGATCCTTCAAATAAGCCAAAATTTTTGCCATTTCTG
The DNA here is from genome assembly GCA_039797435.1 of Crotalus adamanteus. Taxonomy (NCBI): domain Eukaryota; kingdom Metazoa; phylum Chordata; class Lepidosauria; order Squamata; family Viperidae; genus Crotalus; species Crotalus adamanteus. The sequence goes on from CM077921.1 coordinate 122,628,259, forward strand.
CTAAATTTGAGACCTTAAGGGTCCATTCTTCTATAGTTGGCAAGGAATCTTTCTTTCAATATTGCCCTACCAACAACCTTGCTGCTGTTATTAAATTCAACATCAAATTAGTTTCTTTAACATCAAAATCTACAATAATACCCGACAAAAATAGTTGAGGAGTAAACTTTATCTTTCTTTTAAAAATATTTTGAATGTTCCACCAAATTTTAATCCAAAAAGCTTTTAGAAATATTCCTCTCTTGATATTAACCTCTCCCAGTCTCTCACCATTGATTTGCAACTGTGTCTTCCATTGTGCCATTGATCTTTGCACAAATTTTCTGATGTTTCTACTGACTCCTGTTATTTCTAGGCACTTGATTATCCAGTCATGTGGCAGAGAGTCAAATGCCTTTTTGTGGTCAATCCATGCCACATTCAGGTTGGTCTTCCTTTTTTTGCAGTTTTCCAAGATCATTTTGTCTATTAGGAGTTGATCTTTTGCTCCTTTGCTATTGGGACGGTTTCCTTTCTGCTCAGGTGGAAAGAGATTGTTTTCAACTAGATGCTGTTGTACTTCATTTCAACTTCTGTTTTATTTGCATCCACCTCTTTCAAACAAGCCACATCCTTGTTGTATTTCTTTGGGTTATTCCATATCTGCTTCCAGAACTGCACTGTTTCTTCCTTGTCAGGTACTGACTGATTCCTTGCAGTTTCTCCATTGATGGATTGGTAGAAATGTTTCTGATTGGATTGAAATTGGAGGTTCTACCTATAGTTTGCAATTCGAGCTTCATATCTACTGATTTTCCTGGCTATAGCTGTTATTTGTTGCTTTATTATTTCCAGTGCTTCCTTGATCTTCCTTGTTTCTAAGTGGTATTTCTTGATTAGGTATTCTTTGGTCTTCTTGTTCTTCAGCTTCTTTTCTTTCATCTGTTCTAGCTTGCTTGTTTTGGTCCAAACAAGATATCTGCTTTAATCCTGCTTTTCTCAAACAGATAAACTCCAAAGAACGGGATAATATTCAGATTATTTTATTCCTCAGGAATCTCAAACAATAACTTACAGTCAAGAAGAGTTCTTCTGATGAACATATCATAACCTTTCTCCGTTCTTCCGGGTGAGAAATTAATGGTAAACTCCCCCCATGGCTCTTATGGGATACATAAGTAAGGCCACACTTGGAATCCTGCATCCAGTTTTGGTCACCACGATGTAAAAAAGATGTTGAGACTCTAGAAAGAGTGCAGAGAAGAGCAACAAAGATGATCAGGGGACTGGAGGCTAAAGCATATAAGGAAAGGCTGCTAGAATTGGGTATGTCTAGTTTAACAAAGAGAAGGACAAGGGGGGACATGATAGCAGTATTCCAATATCTCAGGGGCTGCCATAAAGAAGAGGGAGTCAAGCTATTTTCCAAAGCACCTGAAGGCAGGACAAGAAGCAACGGGTGGAAACTAATCAAGGAGAGAAGCAACCTAGAACTAAGGAGAAACTTCCTGACAGTGAGAACAATTAACCAGTGGAACAGCTTGCCTCCAGAAGCAGTAAATGCTCCAACACTGGAAGTTTTTAAGAAGAGACTGGACAGCCATTTGTCCGAAATGGTGTAGGGTTTCCTGCCCGAGCAGGGGGTTGGACTAGATGACCTCCAAGGTCCCTTCCAACTTTACTACTATTACTATTACATCACCTCGTGTCTGTCTTTACAAAGGCTTCTTTCACAAGCTGGCACATAGCCAGGTTATCCTGTGATAAACTTAGTGGCCCCTCCCACTGACATGTTAAACATAGGATTCACTGAACAACTAAAACTCCATTACCTATAGGCCATCTCTTAAGGAGTCAGCGCTTAACCCTTTAAATGCCAAACATTCTAACATACAGTTCTCATAGCTAATATATGCGCTGGCCAGATGATTACATAACTGGTCCAGCATATTGCTTGCATGTGATCTTAACTTGCTGATCTTATTTTCTAGTCTAACCTTCCATTTTTGTGGTGCACTGTTTGTTTGTTTTTCTTCTTTGTTGATTTTGCATCCCAGGTATTCAGTTATAACTGCAGCTGTGCTGTATATTAGTTGGTTTGTTTCTTGTAGTGAAGTGGTGCTTATACTTGATATTGCAGTATTTGCATCTTTTAAGGCTTGTGCTAGCTGTTCCTTTGGAACAAGCTTCAATGCAGCAGCCTTATTCTGTTGTTTTTGTGCTGTTCTAGATGCTCAGTTATTCTTTGTTTCATTTTTTTTATTTCTTTAGTTAGAGGGTTTTGTTCTTCCTGAGGAAGAGATGTCTGGTTTCCAAATGAGAACTGTTGTATATCTCTGCTGGATTCCTTCACTGCCAACTCCCCCTGGTCCCGAAGACAGGTTTGATTGTTGTATCTAATCAGTAATAAAAAGGCATTTAATTAATTTAAAATACCCTGGATAACTTCTTTAACTGGGGTAAATTGTGGCAAAGTGGAATGCTGCTATGTGAACAAAATGTGATAGATAGATAGATAGATAGATAGATAGATAGATAGATAGATAGATAGACAGACAGACAGACAGAGATAGAGATAGAGAGATAGAGAGATAGAGAGATGGGTGAATGGATAAATATAAAGACCCAGACAGAGGTACACAGACCCAGACAGAGATAGATAGATAGAAGATAGATAGATAGATGGATAGATAGATAGATAGATAGATAGGGAGAGGGAGAGGAAGAGAGACAGAGATAGAGATTGATGGATGGAGGGAGAGAGAGAGATAGAGAGATATAGAGATAGAGATAGATAGATAGATGAGAGAGAGAGAGAGAGACATAGATTGAAGAGAGAGAGAGAATGAGAGTGAATGAGAGAGTAAGAAAGAAAGAGAGAGAGAGAGAGAGATAATCCTATTTCTAAAGAATTAACTTTGTGAGGATAAATGGGGGAACATGATGTACCCAACCAGGCCAGTTCATAGCCATGAGCTCCATAACAGCCTCATTAATCAGAAGGAACTGGGAAAGACGCTCATTGCGAGTGGCTAGTAAACAGCTGGGATCTGCCTGCGCCTGATGCGCCTGGTGATAAATTGAATGCAGTGAGCAGAAGGAGCCTGGAAGTTCAGGAGGGGAAAAGCCGTTAGGTTATTTAACAGTGTGCTCAGATCAATGAGTGTGGCAGGGGGGAAAAATGGCAGGTGTGCTTTGAGAAACAAGGCGAAGGGTCATCTTAGCCTCATAGAATGTAAGAGTCAGAAGGGACCTCAGAGGTCATACAATCCAACCCAGTGTAACCCATCCCAGTGATGGTGAACCTTTTAGAGATTGAGTGCCCAAAAACCACCCTGCCCACCACCCTGTGTCTCGCCTGCCCACAGAGCCACCCACCGCCTCCCTCCCTATCTCCCCTCCCTCTCTCCCTCCCTCTCTTTCTCCCTCCCTCCCTTCCTCCCTCCCTTTCTCTCTCTCCCTCCCCCCTTCCCTCCCCCCCTCTCTCTCTTTGCTAAAAATAATGGAATTGGATTGGATTGGATTGGGCTGAATACTTTATTTGGCCAAGTGTGATTAGACGCACAAGGAAATTGTCCCCAGTGCAGAAGCACTCAGTGTACATGCAAAGCAACAGAATCCTTATCATCATCATAACACCAGTAAAAGGGGGGGGGGGAGTAATTAAGGCTGGATATAAATAAAATAAATAAATAAGAAATGGACAAGTATGCTAAATGCCTTTGGTCTTCCAGCTGGTGAAGACGGCAGATTTGGATCCATCCAAGAACTACGTCTTCAGCTGTCATCCTCACGGCATCTTGCCGGCTGGCGGCTTCATTAATTTGTGCACCGAAGCTGCCGGCTTTTCCAAACACTTCCCAGGTCTGAAGCCTCACCTGATGATGTTGAGTGTGTCTTTCCGAGTCCCCTTTTTCCGGGATTACGTAATGAGTTTAGGTAAGCCGACTTGGAAGGGATTTCTGATTCATTGGAAAACTTTTGGAAGAGCAAAATCAATCAGTCAGTCAATCAATCAATCAATCAATCAGAATAGAGCTGGAAGGGACCTTGGAGGTCTTCTAGTCCAGCCCCCTGCTCAAGCAGGAGACCCTAAATCAGGGATAGGCAACCATGGCTCTTTTATGACTCGTGGACTTCAACTCCCAGAATTCCTGAGCCAGCCATGTTGGCTCAGGAATTCTGGGAGTTGAAGTCCACAAGTCATAAAAGAGCCAAGGTTGCCTACCCCTACCCTACACCATTTCAGACAAATGCTATCCAGTCCATTCTTAAAAACCTCCAGTGATGGAGCACCCACAATTTCTGGACGAAAGTCGTTCCACTGGTTGATTGTCCTCACTGCCAGGAACTTTCTCCTTAATTCCAGGTTGCTTCTCTCCTTGATTAATTTCCATCCATTGTTTTTTGTCTTGTCTTCTGCTGCTTTGAAAAATAAATTGACCCCCTCCTCCTTGTAGCAGCCCCTCAAATACTGGAATGCTGCTATCATGTCCACTCCAGTCCTTCTTTTCTTTAAACTAGCCATACCCAAATCCTGAATCCGTTCTTCATATGTTTTTGTCTCTAGGCTTTTCATCATCCTAGTTCAGTGGTGGCGAACCTATGGCACGGGTGCCAGAGGCGGCACTCAGAGCCCTCTCTGTGGGCACTCGTGCCATCACCCCAGTCCTAGGCCTTCAGCTGGGTTTTATAAAACCTTTTCGCTTTAGGCCTCCGTTGCCGTGTGCAAAAAAAGTTCAATCAATCAGTCAATTTCAACTTCTCACGGGGAAAAAAAAGTTGGAATTGATTGATTGATTGAACTTTTTAGTCCCACCCAGTCTGCCGTTACCACCGCAGCCACGCCCAGCCAATGGGCCACCCCCCCCCCAATTGGCCACACACCCCAATTGGCCATACCCAGCCAATGGGCCACACCCACCCAGTACCCAACGATGCATAAATAGGTTGCAATTTGGGCACTCGATCTCTAAAAGGTTGGCCATCACTGTCCTTGTTGCTCTTCTCTGCACTTTTTCCCACAGTCTCAACATCTTTTTTGTAATGTGGTGTCCAAAACTGGATGCAGCATTCCCGCTGGGGCCTTACGAAGGCTTTATAAAGCGGTGCTAATAGTTCACCTGATTTTGATTCTATGCCTCCGTTTGCACAACCCAGGTTTGTATTAGCTTTTTCGGCTGCCGTCGCGCACAGTCGGCTCATTTTAAGTGATCATCCACTAGGACTGCAAGGACTCCAAGCATCCTGAAAGCTTCTTCCCATTTAGGGAATGCTGGAGATCCTTTGGGAATTTTGCCAGATTTTGCTCTGGCGGAAAGGTGAATTGGTTTTCATGCCATTTACAGGTTGCCCTCGACTCCTTACGATTCGCTCAACAAATGTGTCAAAAAGGTCATCAAATCACTTAACAACTGCCTGTCTTAGCAATGGAAATTTGGGGGCTCAGTTGAGGTCGTAAGTTGAGGACTCTTTGTATTGGTGACCTGGATGGACAAGAAGGAGGAAATTGTGTGTCTTCCCTCAAGAAGTTGCAGGCGCTCCAACACTGGAGGTTTTCAAGAAGAGACTGGACAGATGACCTCCAAAGTCCTTCCAGCTCTGTTACTCCCTGTTAAGGCTATTTAATGTGTGTGTGTGTGTTGTACGGGGCTTTAATGTTCTTCTTTTTCCTGCTTTGCTTCACCCAGGTGCAATTCCCTCGGACAAGGAATCTGCTTCCTATGTCTTGAGGAAGAAGGAAGGTGGGAATATCGTAGTCATAGCTGTGGGAGGGGCCAAGGAAGCCCTAGATGCCCATCCTGGAACTTACACCCTCATGTTAGAGAACCGCAAGGGCTTCATTCGGCTGGCCATAGAGAACGGGTAAGTAGGAACAGCTTCTTAGGGGGGTCCTGATCGTCTTGTACAATGTACATCACACACAGTGGTGGGATTTAGCCAGTTCGCACCACTTTGGCAGAACTGGTCGCTAATTTTTTGTTGCCCAGGCCCAGAACGGACCTCCGGAAGCGGCATCCACACAGAGAACTGGTTGTTCACCTATTTGAATCCCACCACTGATCACGTGAAATATTACCGTGTTTCCCTTCAACGTGCAGTGGTTGAGAAACAGTGCTTGAATCTGTTATTTGCAGCCACCCAACCTTCCTCGGTTATCTCAACCTGTTTGGTTCCATCTCTCCTTCTGGTTCCTCTCGGTTCCTAGCACGCTGCTCGTCCCCGTGTTCTCTTTCGGAGAGAATGAGCTGTATGATCAGATCGAAAACCCCAAAGGATCCTGGGTGAGGTGGACACAAGACCGTTTGCAGAAGATCATGGGATTCTCCCTGCCTCTCTTCTACACCAGAGGGATCTTCCAGTACACCTTTGGGTTTCTTCCATATCGGAAGCCAATCTTCACCGTGGGTAAGTCTTTCGTGGCACCCAGATATGAGAGGCAGGTAAAACAAGGAAGGCTAGTTGGCAAAGAAAGAAAGCTAGAATAAGGCTGAAGAAAATTGGGGTTTTGACTTATTAGTGAGAATTAAAATAGAACACACTCAAATAGACAAGATGTGTACTTTGAATACTAGATTTTGTCATGAGTTGAGATAAATAAAGCTTTGGTCATTTAAAATTTGGAAGTATAAATATTAAAAGTTAAATTTGAATATTGGTTTGCTTATAAAGGTTGAATATAAAAGTAATTAAGATATATGTAAGCTAAAACTGTTGATAAATATAATAAAAATGTTTTTACTTAGCTGCTATAATAAAAATTACTAGCTTAAATATGAGATAGTAGACACCAAGAGAAAAAGAGGAAATATTTAATGTTGACATAAGAAAAATTTTTATTACTAAATTTAAGACATTTGGAAATTAATAGAAAATTAGTTGACGTAAGATGGTGAGAAATAAAATATATTCAGATAGATAAGACGTGTATCCTGAACATTAGCTTTTGGGATGAATTGGGATAAAGGGAACTGTGATTATTTAAAACTTGGAAAGTATAAACATTAAATGTTAAATTTAAATATTAATGGGAAACTAAAAATTGGGAAAAACTAATTAGGACATTGATAGTCTATAAAGATTGAATGTTAAAATAACTAGAATAGGTATAAACTAAAAAATATTGATAAATGTAAGAAAGTTATTTTTATTTACTTGATATAATAAGAATTGTATTAGTTTAAACATGAGACAGTAAACACAAAGGGGAAAAGAGAGGAAATATTTAATGTAATAGTTTGAGACATGTACTAAAGATATTTGTGTGTTATTGAATTATTGATTAATTCAGCCGCCATGTTGGTTTTTAAATATTTAAAAGGAAAAGTAAAAAATCAATAAAACCTAAAAAAAAAAAAAGAAGGATCTGCTGGACTCATTCTTCCTGCTTTGAGGATTGTTTGAAGTTTCCTCTTATTAGCCTTCCAAGAGAGGAAACACAACCGGATATGCTAAGGCGACGTTACAGAAAGTCCTCGACTTATGACAATTGGGCCCGACATTTCTGTTGCTGGGACATTTGTTCAGTGAGCGTTGGCCCATTTTACAACATTTCTTACCACCCTCTTTAAGTGGATCACTGCAATTGTTAAGTTAAATCCCACGGTTGTTAAGTGGATCTGGCTCCCCCCTTGACTCTGCGTGTCAGAAGGTCGCAAAAAAAGGGATCACGTGTCATCCCGGGATGCTGCAACTGTCGTAAGTACTTGCCAGTTGCCAAGCCTTTGAACGTGGACCAGGTGACCTTGGGGAGGCTGCAACGGTCATAAGTGTGAAAAATGGTCCTAAGTCCCTTTTTTTAGTGCCGTTGTTAACTTTGAACGGTCACTAAACAAACTGTGTTTAGGCAGGACTATCTGTGTTTAGGCAGGACTATCTGTAGTGCATTTTAAACAATATCTGTAAATTGCCCTATAAATAATAAAATGAAGTAATAAAATAAAATAAAGTAAGTCAAGTCAAATAAAATAAAGAATAGAGTAGAACAGAATAGAATAAAATAAAATAAAGTCAAATAAAGGAATAGAATAGAACAGTGTTTCCCAAACTTGACAATTTTAAGGCATGAGGACTTCAACTCCCAGAATTCCACAGCCAGCAACGCTGGCTGTGGAATTCTGGGAGTTGAAGTCCACATGCCTTAAAATTGTCAAGTTTGGGAAACACTGGAATAGAATAATAGAATAATAATAGAATACAATAAAATAAAATCAAGTCAAATAACGGAATAGAATAGAATAATAATAGAATAATAATAGAATACAATAGAATAGAATAATAACAGAATAGATAAATTAAATTAAATTAAATTAAATTATTAAACTATTATTTCTCCTGTTTGATCCCTCCAGTGGGAAAACCCATTCAGGTGGAGAAGAAACACAATCCCAGCCAAGACGAAGTGGATGAGCTCCATAAGAGATACCTGGAGGCGCTCTGCAAGCTGTTCGAGGAGCATAAACTGAAGTACAACGTGCCAGAAGACACACATCTCTCTTTCATATGAGACAAGAAAAACCACAAACTTTGGCACCGGCGATAAAGAACAGAAAACATCGAAGCCACAAGGGACAAGCGACTCTTCCATGGAGATATATTCCTTTTGGGGCCAATGGACAAATCGTTGGAAAAAATAAAACCTCACAGGTTGAAACGAGGGTCTTTGGTGCTCTCTGAGCTTAGTGGTTTTCTTGCAAATATTTCATTACCCAACTAGGGAACATCATCAGTGCCAATAGAGGGTGGGGCTGATGATATTACCTAGTTTGGTAATGAAACATCTGGAAGAAAACCACTAAGCTTTGAAAGCATCAAGCAACCCACAATTTAACCCTGAGCTATAGATATTCTCGTCTATCAGTTACCAAATTATCCCAATGCACACATAACAACACTAGACCCAGCATGAGTAACAAGGTTATTGTAACCAGAGCTGATAAGGATTTGGTGTGCTGGAGAACGGGAGGGGAAGTCCGTGCTTCAAGCTAATTGGGGAATGTGATTTATGATGGCTAATTGGAGGAGGGAATTGTGTTTGGATACTATGTGTTCACGGGAGGGGAATTTAGGTTTTGGCTTCGATTATGTTAATGTCAATGCTACGCTATTCAAAATAAAGATTCTTTAAGGTAAACAATGCCTCGAAGTTCTTTGAAGAGTTTCATCTGTCGGAACCATGACAAAAGGATGGTGGAATCAATGAAATTGGCAGAGATGGGGAAAATTGGTAGTTTTGGTTTTATCAGGGTGAGCAATGTGGCCCCTTTACGACCTGTGGACTTCAACTCCCAGAATTCCTGAGCCAGCCAGGAAATTCTGGCTCAGGAATTCTGGGAGTTGATGTCCACAGGTCGTAAAGGGGCTATAGTTGACCCACCCCTGGATTAGAGAAAAGATTCATTTTAATGCTGATTGGACTCCCCTTTTGGACTTTCTGCGTGAAACGGAAAAAAATGAAATTACGAAATATGCATTCAATGATTAGATAGAATAGAAAACAAAAATGAAAGCTATGTTGTAAATTTAGATTAAGAGGTTCATGGAAGCTGATACTTATGTGTTATGGAAAAAAAGTTGGATTTTTTTGGGGGGGGGATATTTCTGTTTAGTTCTGCACTTTTGGCTTTGTAACCTCTTTCATTCTTTGCTTCCCCCCCCTTTTCTATCTTAATTATTGGTTCCTGTTAATTTTTATCTCACTCGTTTAAAACAGAGGTCTTCAAACTTGGCCCTTTAATGACTTGTGAACTTCAACTCCCAGAATTCCTCAGCCAGGGTGCCTCAAGATGTATGGACTTCAGCTCCCAGAATTCCATGTGGTATCGCTTCAAGAATTCTGAGAGTTAAAGTCCACACATTTTCAAGTTACTAAGGTTGAAAAACAATGATCTAATTGTTTGAAGAGCATGGCTTCTACCTTTGTAATATTTGATTACAGGATCAATAATTTGAATTATTAATTAATTTAATTTAATTTAGAATATTGGAGACTTTTAAAATGAATGAACTAGTTATGTGGTAACCGCTAAAGGAAGCAAGGTTATTATCCATTGATAGGATTAAGTGAATGGTCCTAACTTAATGAATACTTTTCTCCCTCCTTGCGTGAAGAAGGGAAATTTGGCTGGAAACACGATTCCATCTTTCTATAGAAGGGGTCGACCTATTTTTCCACAGCACCTGAAGGCCGGACAAGAAGCAATGGATGGAAACTCATCAAGGAGAGAAGCAACCTGGAACTCAGGAGAAATTTCCTGACAGGGAGAAGAATTAACCAGAAGAGATTGGACAATCACATAATAATAATAATAGTAAAGTTGGAAGGGACCTTGGAGGTCATCTAATCCAACCCCCTGCTCAGGCAGGGAACCCTACACCATTTCGGAGAAATGGCTGTCCAGTCTCTTCTTAAAAACTTCCAGTGTTGGAGCATTTACTGCTTCTGGAGGCAGGCTGTTCCACTGATTAATTGTTCTCACTGTCAGGAAGTTTCTCCTTAGTTCTAGGTTGCTTCTCTCCTTGATTAGTTTCCACCCGTTGCTTCTTGTCCTGCCTTCAGCAGCTTTGGAGAACAGCTTGACTCCCTCTTCTTTGGGGCAGCCCCTGAGATATTGGAATACTGCTATCATGTCCCCCCTTGTCCTTCTCTTCGTTAAACTAGACATACCCAATTCTAGCAACCGTTCCTTATATGTTTTAGCCTCCAGTCCCCTAATCATCTTTGTTGCTCTTCTCTGCCCTCTTTCTAGAGTCTCAACATCTTTTTTACATCGTGGTGACCAAAACTGGATGCTGTATTCCAAATGTGGCCTTAACAAGGCATTGTAAAGTGGTATTAACACTTTACGTGAACTTGATTCTATCCCTCTGTTAATGCAGCCTAGCACTGTGTTGGCTTTTTTGGCAGCTGCGGCACACTACTGGCTCATATTTAAGTGATTGTCCACTAGGACTCCGAGGTCCCTCTCACAGTTGCTACTGTTGAGCAAGTTACTCCCTACATTAGCTGCACATTTGGTTTTTCTTGCCTAAATGTAGAACCTTACTTTTTTCACCACTGAATTTCATTTTGTTAGATAGCGCCCAGTATTCAAGTCTGTCCAGATCCTCCTGTATCCTAAGCCTGTCTTCTGGAGTGTTGGCTATTCCTGCCAGCTTGGTGTCGTCTGCTAATTTGATGGGTTCCCCATCTATCCCCTCGTCCAGATCGTTGATGAAGATGTTGAAGAGCACTGGGCCCAGAACAGAGCCCTGGGGCACTCCACTACACACTTTCCTCCATGTAGATGCGGTGACCACGGGGATGATGCAACTATTGTCATGTGTGAAAAACGGTCATAAGTCGTTTCAGTGCCGTTGTAACTTTGGACGGTCAGTAAACGAACTGTTGTAAGTCAAGGACATTAATTTTTCTAATCTGGTTCTCCATCGGGCAGAGAACATCCTTCTGCAAGGTAAGGAAGGAAATAAATGTGGCAAAGGTTTCATGTGGGTGGGTTGTTTTTTTTTTTTTTTTAGTAAGGACTAAGTGATGTCTGGGTGTGTAAAAGCCCTACCTCTCCTTGCACAATTCTCTCTTTGCAGAGTGCAAGGAATGGCCTTTCACCCATCACCGCTGGACGTCTTCGGATTGGGAAACCAGGCAATCTGGAACATTCCCTCGTGGCAGAAAGACACGCCGGATGGAAAAATATCGGCTTCAGAGTTTCTGCCATCCCCCTAATAAGGCAGGCTCTCAAACCAGCATTCAAATATTTTAAATTATTTAAGGATTCTGACCATACGGAGGGAAGAAGCATTAGAAAAATGGGAGAGCTGGCTCAGCAGAAGACTCTAACCCAGAAATGGCTCCTTAAATGGGTGACGCATCCCAGCAGGGCATAAGAGTCTGGTCTAGTGGTTAAGGGGCTGGTCTAGAAATTGGGAGTCAGGGAGTTCTAGTCCTGCCTTAGGCATGGAAGCTGGCTGGGTGACGTTGGCCAGTCACCAGGAGACTGGGAGTTCTAGTCCTGCCTTAGGAGATATGAAAGCCAATTGGGAGATTTTGAGCTAGTCCTTCTATCTCCCAGCCTATCCCACCTCACAGGGTCGTTGTTATTGGCGGGGGGAAGGAAGAAGGAATATTATACATGTTTGCCACTTTGTATTACTTATAAACTAATAAACTGGGTTAAAAAACAATCTCATAAACCCACGAAGAGGGGTGCAGCGTGCTTTCCAATGCTCCATTGGCGTCTTTCCCAAGAGGAGAAGGTGCACCAGAAGGAAGATGGGTCCCTTCCAACTTCTCTTGAACGTTTCTGCTGCTTTTGGGTGAGGTGGCTGAGACGTAACAGAGAAGCAAGAATTTATGACCCAGCCCTACACACTGAACCGGTCCAGAGTGCCAAAAGGGGCTGAGTTTCCTCCAGATTTCCACATTAATTACTGTAATTGCACCCAGCACCGTGTTCCTCCTGGGCCGGCAGAGGCCACAAACTTTGCCCTTTCCTCCCGCAACCAGCACCACAACGTTGGGTCAGCGTCTTCAGTCCGAAGAGGGTGGAAACGGGCTCGGCTGCTAGGATGAAGATTGAATTCGCTCCTCGCCACATCCCGTGGGAGAGACGGCTTCAGACGGCTTCGGTGCTTCAGTGGCTCTTCAGTTTTTTGTGCATGGGTAAAAAAAAAAGGTTATTCCTAATTAAGGGGACGTTTTGAAGGATATGGAGGTTGCTGGGGGGGGGGGGAAGGAAGGGGGGGCTGTCTTTTAAGGCAGAGGTCCCCAACCTTTTGGGCACCAGGGACCGATTCCGTGGAGAGAGGTTTTTCTGTGGACCGGAAGGTGTGTGGTTTTGTGTGCTGCCTACATTCCACAGATGGGGCTTTGCTTGTTTGTGCGGACCAGTTCCTGGCATGCCGCGGTCCAATACCGGAATACGGACCGGGGGTTGGGGACCCCTGTTTTAAGGAGTTGCCAGGAAAATCTCCACCTGTGGCTGCATTGCGCAGCAAAACAGAGGAGTACATTTTGCAGAAATAAGACTCTGAGATGGACAGGGATCCGTTTTGCAAACTCCTTCAGGCAGGGATCTGCCTTTCTTTTTTTGTTGGCCTCGACTTACAACAATTCATTTAGTGACCAACTTCACAAGGGCACTGGAAAAAGTGTCTTATGACTATTTTTTCAAGCTGACAACCGTCGCAGCAGTCCCACGGTCAGCTGATCAAAATTCGGACGTTTGGCAACTGGTTCATATTTATGATGGTCGCAGCATCCTGGGGGAATCACGTGATCCCCTTTTGTGACCTTCTGACAAGCAAAGTCAATTTGGGAAGCCGGATTCACTATACAACCGTGTGGCTCTCCTTGATTAGTTTCCTGGATGAAGCTAATCAAGGAGGGAAGCAATCTGGAACTAAGGAGAAATTTCCCGACAGTGAGAACAATTAATCAGCAGAATGACTTTTCTCCATAAATCGTAGGTGGTCCATCCGTGGAAGTTTTGAAGGAGAGATTGGACAGTGTTTCTCTGGAATGGGATAAGGTCTCCTGCCTGAGTAGGGGGTAGGACTAGAAGACCTCCAAGGTCCCTTCCAACTCTCTGTTATTCTGTATTCTAAATTGAATCATGGGAGGCAGGAAAAAAAAATCTGCATTTCTACTCACCACCAGCACTTATTTGATTTACCAAAAGAGAAATTCTGTGCAAAAGTTTTTTTCAGGGGCTAGGACAGAGGTAGGCAACCTTGGCTCTTTTATGACATGTGGACTTCAACTCCCAGAATTCCTCAGCCAGTATGAGGGAACTATGGCCCCTTCATGACTCGTGGACTTCAACTCCCAGAATTCCTTAGCCAGCGTGGCTCAGCTTGGAAACCTCCCCCTTTCCCCTCAGCATGGCTGGCTCAGGAATTCTGGGAGTTGAAGTCCACGAGCCATAAAAGAGCCAAGGTTGCCTACCCTGGACTGGACAGTCACTTGTCTGAAATAGAATAGGGCAGTGATGGCAAATCTTTTAGAGACCAAGTGCCAAAAACTGGCCCTACTCCACTCCATCCCCTGCTGTGCCCCACTCCACCCCTGCCCCACCCAATTCCCCCACTGCTCTGCCCCCACTCCGCCCCACCCTGCCTGCCTGCAAGGCCACTCACCGCCTCCAGGGCCCGCTGCAAATTGCCCAGGCAGCCCAGCAGTGCCATTGCAGCCATGCCCTCTGCCCGCGCCCTGCAACATCAACTGTGCATGTTGGGGCGTGAGGGCAGAGTCTTGTATACACTGCCTGGCTGCCATGTCCTTGGCTGCAACTCTCCTCCAAGGGGATTCCTGGTGAGGAGGGGATCATGGGGGGAGGCAAGGCGGGACAACGGAACGTGTGCCCACAGACAGGGCTCCGAATGCCGCCTCTGGCACCTGTGCCATAGGTTCGCCACCGCTGGAATAGGGAGCAGGGGGCATGGTCCCTTCCAGCTCTGTTATTCCCGATTAGGGAAACGAACGCGTTAACGTGAAAGACCCCTAACAATTCTCCCTTTTCTTCCTCCAGCTCAGTGCTCCATTGCCCTCTTCATCCTCTCCTCTTCACACGCTTCTGGCTGATCAGCGCCCTCTATGCTGTCTGGTGGGCGTTCGACTGGGACACCCCGAGCAAAGGTGGGCGGAGCTCCCACCGGGTACGGAATTCAGTCGTCTGGCGATACGCGAAAGATTATTTCCCGATCTCGGTACGTGTCCCCCTAGAGGGAAGGAGTATAATGGCATGGGAGGAAGACCTTGGGAGACGGGGACGAAGAGATGCTGCTTAGGGAATGAGCGGATAAGAGGCAGCAGAGCCTCCAGCTGCATAATGGGTGGAGAAAGAGGCTGTCAAGGGGATGACGGGAGTTTTATACAAGCAGACCTTGACTTACAACCATTCAGTTAGCGACCATTTGAGGTTACAGCGGACCTGAAAAAAGTGATTTTGGGGTAAAAAATCAATGGGGTAAAACTCAATCACTATCATTTAACGGATAAATGATGATAAATGTATTTTATGATTATGATCATGATTTATCGCTTGTTGCTTGCATGTGCACTGAGAGATGATGTAGCAGAGACAAATTCCTTGTGTTTCCCATCACACTTGGCCAATAAAAAATTCTCTTCTCTTCTCCTCTCCTCTCCTCTCCTCTCCTCTCTCCTCCTCCTCCTCCTCCTCCTCCTCCTCCTCCTCCTCCTCCTCCTCTTCCCTTCCCTTCACTCCCATGCCATGCCATGCCATTCCATTCTTTCCCATTATTCTGTATTCTATTCTATTCTCTTCTGTTCTGTTCAGCCATTTGTCTGAAATGGTACAGGGTTTTCTGCCTGAGCAGGGGGTTGGACTAGATGACCTCCAAGGTCCCTTCCAGCTCTATTATTCTATTCTATTCTATTCTGTTGTGTTGTGTTGTGTTGTGTTGTGTTGTGTTCTGTTCTGTTCTACTCTGTTCCGTTCCATTCTGTTCTATTTCTATTCCATTCAGTGGTGGGATTCAAATATGTGAACAACTGGTTCTCTGTGTAGATGCCACTTCTGGAAGTCCATTCTGGGCCTGGGCAACAAAAAATTAGCTACGGTTCTGCCAAAGTGGTGTGAACTGGCTGAATCCCCCCACTGATTCCATTCCATATTTTCTTTTCTTTTCTTTTCTTTTCTTTTCTTTTCTTTTCTGTTCTGTTCTGTTCTGTTCTGTTCCGTTCCGTTCCGTCCCGTCCCGTCCCATCCCATCCCATCCCATCCCATCCCATCCCATCCCATCCCATCCCATCCCATCCCACCTTCTATTCTATTCTATTCTATTCTATTCTATTCTATTCTATTCTATTCTATTCTATTCTATTCTATTCTATTCTATTCTTATTCTTGCTTAGCAATGGAAATTTTGGGCTCAACTGTGGTGTATCACAATTTCATGTAGATATTTCCTCAGCCCTCCTTCTGACCCCCACAATATACAGGCCTCTGATGGGAGGTAGGCTGGTTGCAATGTTTTTTCCCTGCAGTCCTAACTATCTGACGGAGTCTGTTGTACCAAACTGGGCATACGGTATCTATGTAGATTCTCAGTCATCCAGGTCATAGTTATCCCAAAGATGTTTTATTTTTTTTCATGAGGCAAGTGGACTTTCTTGTTTTTCTTTGATGACAGAGCTGAAAAAGCTTCTTGGATGAGTAGCGAAACGTCTTCAAAGAAAAACCAGTATGTCGAATGGCCTTGTGGGAAAAAAAAAAAGAATCTTTCAGACAAGATGATAATTTTACGTCAAGACATTGATATAAAATTTGCCAAATTGAAGAGGATCACCCATGGCACCACAGGCTGGCAGATTTCCTACTCTGCCAATGCACAGCGCCCTGCACTTCTACCGGAGATGGGGGCGCCATCTGATCACAAAGCTGGATTGCCTACATCCAGACAGGGTTGCTTCACAAGTGCCGTAGCCTAAGACACCGAGGCACTTGCAAGTGAGTAATCTGGTTTGGGCACGCAACTATGGACCAGGGGCACTGTGGGTGGTAGCTGTGGTTTGCAAGGTGTCAGAGCTGCTCTCAAACAAAGTGGCCCTGGAAGATGGTCGTGTGCTCTGCAGGCACATTGACCGGCTGCGTTAGATGTTACCACGCCACTTTTCCACTCCTGACTCTGCTCTGCGGAGGGGGTGGAGGAGGAACACGATTGCGATTGTGCACCTGAGTCTGTCAGTGAAAGCGGGACATTGCGATCGCTGAACAGGGGCTTTGACAACGAGGCTGCTCCTAACTCAGGCACTGCGCCCACGGGACATGGCTCTCAATGGGCTTTTCACGCTGCTCCTGCTTCAGGCATTGCGCCCACGGGACATTGCTCTCCATCGGCTTTTCACGACTCTGGCTCAGGCTTACCGGAATAGGCCAGCCACAGGGCAATGGACAAAGGCTCGGGTCTACCGGAACAGGCCAGCCTGCTATTGTGCCTTTTGAATATGTGTGATCTTTGAACCACAAACAATGCTTTGTAGTGTCAAAGAACCAGGGGGAGGGGTGTAATGTATTGAGTTAAATTTATGAAGCAGGTGGCTGGAATCTGTGCAGGAACGGTTAGCAGACCACGTGGCCTGCTAGCTAGACTTACTGTCTACAAGGCTGATTATTATGCATTTGAGCGGGAGAATGCTGTACTCTCATTGGCTGACATCGCCCAGAGCTGAATATATAAATAGGGGTGGAGTAACACTTGTCAGTTTTTTTTTAACTTCAATAAAGAAGTACTTGTTTCTATTTCTGCCTCTTCAATGCTGAACCAAGCAGAAAACAGAACAGCTATGTCCTGTGTTGGATTTTTGGGTGAGGTGTTGCTGGTTCTAGGGGTCTTTTTCTAATCCCATTAGCTCCAAGCTTTCTGGCTCCGGTCTTTCTGAAAGGATTATCAAATCTGCATTTCTACAGAGCTGGTTTCTGCTTGGGGCAGAGAGACTAGGGGCGGGGGGGGGGAGTTGTTTCTGCCTAAGATTTTCTCCGTTATTCCTTTGGGGAAGTATAATATTCTGCCTTTTTAATATTCTTCAAAATATTTCTTTCTCTGGGTGACTTTGGGCCTCTCTCTCTCTCTCCCTCCATCCCTCCCTCCCTATATTCCTCCTTCCCTCCCTCTCTCTCTCCCTTCCTCCTTCCTTCCCTGCCTCTCCCTCTCCCTCCCTCTCCCTTCCTCCTTCCTTCCCTCCTTCCCTTCCTCTCTCCTCCCTCTCTCTCTCTCTCTCCCTCTCTCTCTCTCTCTGTCTCTCTCTCTCAGGGTGCTGTTGTGGGGAAAACAGAAGGAGGAAAGTGGGGTTGGATATGTTCACCACCTTGGAATTGGATTGGATTTGAATTGAGCTGAATCCTTTATTTGGCCAAGTGTGATTAGACACACAAGGAAATTGTCCCCAGTGCAGAAGCACTCAGTGTACATGCAAAGCAACAGACTCCTTATCATCATAACACCAGTAAAAGGGGGGGGGGAGTAATTAATTCTGGATATAAATAAAATAAATAAATAAGAATGGACAAGTAGGCTAAATGCCTTTGGTCTTCCAGCTGGTGAAGACGGCAGATTTGGATCCATCCAAGAACTACATCTTCGGCTGTCATCCTCATGGCGTCATATCGATTGGCAGCATCATTAATTTCACCACGGAAGCCACCGGCTTTTCCAAACATTTCCCAGGCCTGAAGCCTCACCTGATGACGTTGAGTGTGTTTTTCCGAGCCCCCTTTTTCCGGGATTACGTGATGAGTTTAGGTAAGCCGACTTGGAAGGGATTTCTGATTCATTGGGAAACTTTTGGAAGAGCAAAATCAATCAGTCAATCAGAATAGAGCTGGAAGGGACCTTGGAGGTCTTCTAGTCCAGCCCCCTGCTCAAGCAGGAGACCCTATATCAAGGGTAGGCAACCTTGGGTCTTTTATGACTCGTAGACTTCAACTCCCAGAATTCCTGAGCCAGCCATGTTGGCTCAGGAATTCTGGGAGTTGAAGTCCACAAGTCATAACAGAGCCAAGGTTGCCTACCCCTGGCCTATACCTTTTCAGACAAATGGCTGTCCAGTCTTTTCTTAAAAATCTCCAGTGATGAAGCACCCACAATTTCTGTAGGCAACTCGTTCCACTGGTTGATTGTTCTCACTGTCAGGAAGTTTCTCCTTAATTCCAGGTTGCTTCTCTCCTTGATTAGTTTCCATCCGTTGCTTTTTGTCTTGTCTTCTGGTGCTTTAGAAAATAAATTGATCCTCTCCTCCTTGTAGCAGCCCCTCAAATACTGGAATGCTGCTATCATGCCCCCCCCCCAGTCCTTTTCTCTAGACCAGGGGTAGGCAACCCAAAACACTCAAAGAGCCACTTGGACCTGTTTTCCACCAAAAACAAAACACTGGGAGCCGCAAAACCCTTTTGATATCTAAAATGAAGATAACACTGCATATATCCTTTTTTTACCTTTAATATATATATTTTAAAGGTAAAAAAAGGATATATGCAGTGTTATCTTCATTTTAGATGTCAAAAGGGTCTCTCTCTCTGTCTCTCCTTCCCTCCCTCCCTCCCTCTCTTTCTTTCTGCCCTTGGTCTGCCAGTCCTCTTCCCTCTCTCTCCCTCTCCCTCTCTCTCTCGCTTCCCCCCTCTCTCCAATCTGCTGCTCACCTGGCAAGCTGGCTTCAAGCTGTTCTCCAACAAGCTCAGGGGTAGGCAACCTCGGCTCTTTTATGACTCATGGAGTTCAACTCCCAGAATTCCTGAGTCAGCATAGCTGGGCTAGCTAGCTCTCTCCTGCCCTTCCTGCCTCCTGCTTCCTGCAGAGATGCAGCCAAAGCAGGAGCCCCACCCAGTAAGCTCTCTTTTTTCAAGAGAGAGAGAGAGAGAGAGAGAGAGAGAGAGAGAGAGAGGGTGGGGAAGTGTAAGTGCCTCTCTCTGTCTCTGTGTCTCTCTGCAAATGGCAGAGGAGGCTGGGAGCCACAGGGGGAGGCTCAAAAAGCAGCATGCGGCTCCGGAGCTGCAGGTTGCCGACCTGTGCCCTAGACTGGCCATATCCAAGTCCTGCATCCGTTCTTCATATGTTTTTGTATCCAGGCCTTTAGGTGATCATCCACTAGGACTTCAAGGACTCCGAGCTTCTTGAAAGCTTTTTCCCTTTTAGGGAATGCTGGAGATCCTGTGGGAATTTGGCCAGATTTTGCTCTGGCGGAAAGGTGGGGAAAAGTCTTGGAGAAAATTGGATTTCATCCCATTTACAGATTGTCCTTGACTCCTTACGATTCATTTAGTGACTGTTCAAAGATACAACAGCACTGAAAAAAGGGACTTAGGTCCGCTTTTTACACTTACGACCCTCGCAGCATCTCCATGGGTCACGTGATCAAAATTTGGACGCTTAGCAACTGACTCCTATTTACGACGGTTGCAGTGTCCCAGGGTCATGTGATCCCCTTTTGCAACCTCTTGTCACCCAGGTGTAATTTCCTCGTCCAAGGAATCTGCTTCCTATGTCTTGAGGAAGAAGGAAGGTGGGAATATCATAATCACATCTGTGGGAGGGGCTAAGGAAGCCCTAGATGCCCATCCCGGAACTTACACCCTGGTGTTACAGAACCGCAAGGGCTTCGTTCGACTGGCCATAGAGAACGGGTAAGTAGGAACAGTTTCTGGCGGGTCCTGATCTTCTTGTACAATGTACATCACATGCAGTGGTGGGATTCAGGTGGTTCACACTACTTCGGCAGAAGCAGTCGCTATTTTTTTGTTGCCCAGGCCCAAAATGGACTTCCGGAAGTGGCATCCACACAGAGAACTGGTTGTTCACCTATTTGAATCCCACCACTGATCACATGAAGTATTACCGTTTTTCCCTTCAATATGCAAAGCTTGAGAAAGAGTGCTCAAATCCATTATTTACAGCCACCCAGCCTTCCTTGGTTATCTCAACCTGTTTGGTTCCATCTCTCCTTCTGGTTCCTCTCGGTTCCTAGCACGCCACTCGTCCCCGTGTTCTCTTTTGGAGAGAATGAGTTGTATGATCAGGTCGAAAACCCCAAAGGATCCTGGGTGAGGTGGGCACAAGACCGTTTGCAGAAGATCATGGGATTCTCCCTGCCTCTCCTCTATGCCAGAGGGATCTTCCAGTACACCTTTGGGTTTGTTCCATATCGGAAGCCAATCTTCATCGTGGGTAAGTCCGTGTTTCTTCCGTGGCATCCAGAAATGAGAGGCAGGTAAAACAAGGAGGGCGAGTTGGCAAAGAAAGAAAGCTACAATAAGGCTGAAGAAAATTGGGGTTTTGACTTATTAGTGAGAATTAAAATAGAACACACTCAAATAGACAAGATGTGTACTTTGAATACTAGATTTTGTCATGAGCTGAGATAAATAAAGCTTTGGTCATTTAAAATTTGGAAGTATAAATATTAAAAGTTAAATTTGAATATTGGTTTGCTTATGAAGGTTGAATATAAAAGTAATTAAGATATATGTAAGCTAAAACTCTGTTGATAAATGTAATAAAAATGTTTTTACTTAGCTGCTATAGTAAAAATTACTAGCTTAAATATGAGATAGTAGAAACCAAGAGAAAAAGAGAGGAAATATTTAATGTTGACATAAGAGAAATTTTGATTACTAAATTTAAGACATTTGGAAATTAATAGAAAATAAGAATGTTATATTGTATTATTAATTAGTTGACATAAGATGGTGAGAAATAAAATATATTGAAATGGATAAGACGTGTATCCTGAACATTAGCTTTTGAGTTGAATTGGGATAAAGCAGCGGTTCTCAATCTTCATGTGACGGCGACCCCTGTCACACAGACGCGCCGCGCATGCGCGCCCCCCATGCGTGGCGCCCCCATGCGCGGCGTGCATGCACGGCGGCGCCCCCATGACGGCGTGCGTGCGTGGCGGCGCCCCCATGCGCGGTGCGCGTGCGCGGCGGTGCCCCCATGCGCGGCACTGCCCCCTGGGTGGAAAATGGCGGATCGCGTTGTTTCGCGACCCCCGTAAAATGGTCGATCGACCCCAAATGGGGTCGCGACCCATAGGTTGAGAACCGCTGGGATAAAGGGAACTGTGGTTATTTAAAACTTGGAAAGTATAAATGTTAAATTTAAATATTAATGGGAAACTAAAAATTGGGAAAAACTAATTAGGACATTGATAGTCTATAAAGATTGAATGTTAAAATAACTAAGATAGGTATAAACTAAAATTATTGATAAATGTAAGAAAGTTATTTTTATTTACTTGATATAATAAGAATTGCATTAGTTTAAACATGAGACAGTAAACACAAAGGGGAAAAGAGAGGAAATATTTAATGTAATAGTTTGAGACGTGTACTAAAGATATTTGTGTGTTATTGAATTATCGATTAATTCAACCGCCATGTTGCTTTTTAAATATTTAAATGCAAAACTAGAAAATCAATAAAACTTTAAAAAAACCAAAAAAACGAAGGATCTGCTGGACGCATTCTTCCTTCTTTGAGGATTGTTTGAGGTTTCCTCTTATTAGCCTTCCAAGAGAAGAAACACAACCGGATATGCTAAGGCGACGTTACAGAAAGTCCTCGACTTATGACAATTGGGCCCAACATTTCTGTTGCTGGGACATTTGTTCAGTGAGCGTTGGCCCATTTTACAACATTTCTTACCACCCTCTTTAAGTGGATCACTGCAATTGTTAAGTTAAATCCCACGGTTGTTAAGTGGATCTGGCTCCCCCCTTGACTCTGCGTGTCAGAAGGTTGCAAAAAAAGGGATCACGTGTCATCCCGGGACGCTGCAACTGTCATAAGTACTTGCCAGTTGCCAAGCCTTTGAACATGGACCAGGTGACCGTGGGGAGGCTGCAACGGTCATAAGTGTGAAAAATGGTCCTAAGTCCCTTTTTTTAGTGCCGTTGTTAACTTTGAACGGTCACTAAACAAACTGTGTTTAGGCAGGACTATCTGTGTTTAGGCAGGACTATCTGTAGTGCATTTTACACAATATCTGTAAATTGCCTTATGGTGAAATGGGTGGCACGCAAGTTTAAATAAAATAAAATAATAAAATGAAGTAATAAAATAAAGTAAAGTTAGTCAAGTATAATAAAATAAAGAATAGAGTAGAATAGAATAGAATAAAATAAAATCAAGTCAAATAAAGGAATAGAATAGAATAATAATAGAATAATAATAGAATACAATAGAATAGAATAATAATAGAATAGAATAATAATAGAATAGAATAGATAAATTAAATTAAATTAAATTATTAAACTATTATTTTTCCTGTTTGATCCCTCCAGTGGGAAAACCCATTCAGGTGGGGAAGAAGCACAATCCCAGCCAAGATGAAGTTGACGAGCTCCATAAGAGATACCTGGAGGCACTCTGCAAGCTGTTTGAGGAGCATAAATTGAAGTACAACGTGCCAGAAGACACGCATCTCTCTTTCGTATGAGTTTGCCAATGAAACGTCTGGAAGAAAACCACTAAGCTTTGAAAGCACCAAGCAACCCACAATTTAACCCTGAGCTATAGATATTCTCGTCCATCAGTTACCAATGCACACATAACAACACTGGACCCAGCATGAGTAACAAGGTTATTGTAACCAGAGCTGATAAGGATTTGGTGTGCTGGAGAACGGGAGGGGAAGCCCGTGTTGTTGTTGTTGTTAATTGTGAAGTCGTGTCCGACCCATCGCGACCCCATGGACAATGTTCTTCCAGGTCCTCTACCATCTTCTGGAGTCCATTTAAGTTCACACCTACTGCTTCAGTGATTCCATCCAGCCATCTCATTCTCTGTCGTCCCCTTCTTCTATTGCCCTCAATCTTTCCCAGCATTAGGCTCTTTTCCAGTGAGTCCTTCCTTCTCATTTGGTGGCCAAAGTATTTGAGTTTCAACTTCAGGATCTGGCCTTCTAAAGAGCAGTCAGGGTTGATCTCTTCTAGGACTGACCGGTTTGAACGCCTTGCAGTCCAAGGGACTCGCAGGAGTCTTCTCCAGCACCATAGTTCAAAGGCGTCAATTCTTTTGCGCTCAGCCTTTCTTATGGTCCAACTTTCACAGCCATACATTGCAACTGGGAAAACCATGGCCTGGACTATACGTACTTTTGTTGGCAGGGTGATGTCTCTGCTTTTTAGTATGCTGTCTAGATTTGCCATAGCTTTCCTCCCCAGGAGCAAGCGTCTTTTAATTTCTTGGCTGCAGTCCCCATCTGAGGTGATCTTTGAGCCCAGAAAAATAAAATCTGTCACTACCTCCATTTCTTCCCCATCTATTTGCCAGGAATTGAGAGGGCTGGATGCCATGATTTTGGTTTTCTTAATGTTGAGTTTCAAGCCTACTTTTGCACTCTCCTTCTTCACCCGCATCAAGAGGCTCTTTAGTTCCTCTTCACTTTCTGCCATTAGAGTGGTATCATCTGCATATCTTAGGTTGTTGATATTTCTCCCGGCAATCTTAATTCCAACTTTTGATTCATCTAGCCCTGCCTTTCTCATGATGTGCTCTGCATATAAGTTAAATAGGCAGGGCAACAGTATACAGCCTTGCCGGACTCCTTTTCCAATTTTGAACCAATCAGTGGTTCCGTGTCCAGTTCTCACTGTTGCTTCTTGACCTGCATATAAGTTTCTCAAGAGACAAATGAGATGGTCTGGTACTCCCATCTCTTTAAGAACTTGCCACAATTTGTTGTGATCCACACAATCAAAGGCTTTTGCATAGTCAATGAAGCAGAAGTAGATGTTTTTCTGGAATTCCCTAGCTTTCTCCATGATCCAGCGTATGTTGGCAATTTGATCTCTAGTTCCTCTGCCTCTTCGAAATCCTGCCTGTACTTCCGGTAGTTCTCGATCTACATACTGCTGGAGTCTAGCTTGTAGGATTTTAAGCATAACTTTACTAGCATGTTAAATGAGTGCAATGGTGCGATAGTTTGAACATTCTTTGGCGTTGCCTTTTTTTGGAATTGGAATGTAAACTGACCTTTTCCAATCCTGTGGCCACTGTTGAGTTTTCCAAATTTGCTGGCAAATTGAGTGTAGCACTTTTACTGCATCATCTTTTAAGATTTTGAATAACTCAGCTGGAACACTGTCACCTCCACTAGCTTTGTTGTTGCTCAGATTTTCTAAGGCCCATTTCACTTCACATTCTAGGATGTCTGGTTCGAGGTCAGTGACCATCTCATTGTGGTTATCTGGGATGTTAAGCTCATTCTTGTACAGTTCTTCTGTGTAGTTTTGCCATCTCTTCTTAATCTCTTCTGCCTCTGTTAGGTCCCTGCCATTTTGGTCCTTTATCATGCCCATCTTTGCATGAAACGTTCCCTTCATATCTCCAATTTTCTTGAAGAGATCTCTGGTCCTCCCTATTCTGTTGTTTTCTTCTATTTCTTTGCACTGTTCATCTAAGAAGGCATTCTTATCTCTTCTAGCTACTCTCTGGAATTCTGCATTCAATTGGGTGTGTCTTTTTCTTTCTCCCTTGCCTTTCGCTTCCCTTCTTTCCTCAGCTATTTGCAAAGCTTCCTCAGACAGCCATTTTGCTTTCTTGCATTTCTTTTTCTTTGGGATGATTTTAGTTGCTACCTCTTGTACAATGTTGCGAACTTCCATCCATAGTTCTTCAGGCACTCTGTCTATCAGATCTAATTCCTTAAATCTATTTGTCACCTCTACTGTATATTCATCAGGAATATGATTTAGTTCATACCTGAGTGGCCTAGTGCTTTTCCCTACTTTTTTCAATTTAAGCCTAAATTTTGCAACGAGAAGCTCATGATCTGAGCCACAGTCAGCTCCTGGTCTTGTTTTTACTGACTGTATACAGCTTCTCCATCTTTGGCTGCAGAGCACATAGTCAATCTGATTTCTATGTTGACCGTCTGGTGATGTCCATGTGTAGAGCCGTCTCTTGGGTTGTTGGAAAAGAGTGTTTGTTATGACCATCGTATTCTCTTGACAAAATTCTATCAGCCTGTGCCCTGCTTCATTTTGTACTCCAAGGCCAAACTTGCCTGTTATTCCGGTTATCTTTTGGCTTCCTACCTTAGCATTCCAATCCCCCATGATGATAAGGACATCATTTTTTGATGTTAATTCTATAAGGTGCTGTAGGGCTTCATAGAACCGGTCAATTTCATCCTCTTCAGCACCAGTGGTTGGGGCATGGATTTGGACTATTGTGATATTGAATGGTTTGCCTTGGATTCGAATTGAGATCATTCTGTCATTTTGGGGATTGTATCCCAGTATTGCTTTTCCTATTCTTTTATTGACTATGAAGGCTACTCCATTTCTTCTGAGGGATTCTTGCCCACAGTAGTATACCTGATGGTCATCTGAGTTAAATTCACCCATTCCTGTCCATTTTAGTTCGCTGATTCCTAAGATGTCGATGTTCAGTCTTGTCATCTCTTTTTTGACTACGTCTAGCTTGCCTTGATTCATGGATCTTACATTCCAGGTTCCTATGGAGAAAAAATCTTTACAGCTTCGGACTTTCCTTTCACCACCAGATATATCCACAGCTGAGCGTCCTTTCGGCTTTGGCCCAGTCGCTTCATTCTTTCTGGCGCTACTAGTACTAGCCCTCTGCTCTTCCCCAGTAGCATATTGGACACCTTCCGACCTGAGGGGCTCATCTTCCAGCGTCATATCTTTTTGCCTTTTAGTACTGTCCATGGGGTTTTCATGGCAAAGATACTGGAGTGGTTTGCCATTTCCTTCTCCAGTGGATCACATTTTGTCAGAACTCTCTGCTATAACCTGTCCGTCTTGGATGGCCCTGCACGGCATAGCTTATAGCTTCATTGAGTTACGCAAGCCCCTTCGCCACGACAAGGCAGTAATCTTAAAGGGCCGGGCTTCAAGCTAATTGGGGAATGTGATTTATGGCAGCTAATTGGATGAGGGAATTGTGCTTGGATACTATGTGTTCAGGGGAGGGGAATTTACTTTTTGGCTTGATTATGTTAATGCCAATGCTATGCTATTCAAAATAAAGATTCTTTAAGGTAAACAATGTCTCGAAGTTCTTTGAAGAGTTTTATCTGTCGGAACCATGACAAAAGGATGGTGGAAGTAATGGAACTGGCAGAGATGGGAAAAATTTGGTTTTATCAGGGTGAGCAATGTGGCCCCTTTACGATCTGTGGACTTCAACTCCCAGAATTCCAGAGCCAGCCAGGAAATTCTGGCTCAGGAATTCTGGGAGTTGAAGTCCACAGGTCGTAAAGGGGCTATAATTCACCCACCCCTGGATTAGAGAAAAGATTCATTTTAATGCTGATTGGAATCCCCTTTTGGACTTTCTGTGTGAAACGGAAAAAAATGAAATTACGAAATATGCATTTGATGATTAGATAGAATAGAAAACAAAAATGAAAGCTATGTTGTAAATTTAGATTAAGAGGTTCATGGAAGCTGATACTTATGTGTTGTGGAAAAAAAGTTGGATTTTTTTGGGGGGGGTATATTTCTGTTTAGTTCTGCACTTTTGGCTTTGTAACCTCTTTCATTCTTTGCTTCCCCCCCTTTTCTATCTTAATTATTGGTTCCTATTAATTTTTATCTCACTCGTTTAAAACAGAGGTCTTCAAACTTGGCCCTTTAATGACATGTGGACTTCAACTCCCAGAATTCCTCAGCCAGGGTGCCTCAAGATGTATGGACTTCAGCTCCCAGAATTCCATGTGGTATCACTTCAAGAATTCTGAGAGTTAAAGTCCACACATCTTCAAGTTACTAAGGTTGAAAAACAATGATCTAATTGTTTGAAGAGCATGGCTTCTACCTTTGTAATATTTGATTACAGGATCAATAATTTGGATTATTAATTAATTAAATTTAATTTAGAATATTGGAGACTTTTAAAATGAATGAACTAGTTATGTGGTAACCGTTAAAAGAAGCAAGGTTATTATCCATTGATAGGATTAAGTGAATGGTCCTAACTTAATGAGTACTGATTCCCAAGGTACCTTTTTTTCTCCCTCCTTGCATGAAGAAGGGAAATTTGGCTGGAAACACGATTCCATCTTTCTATAGAAGGGGTCAACCTATTTTTCCAAAGCACCAGAAGGCCGGACAAGAAGCAACGGATGGAAACTCATCAAGGAGAGAAGCTACCTGGAACTCAGGAGAAATTTCCTGACAGGGAGAAGAATTAACCAGAAGAGATTGGACAATTACATAATAATAATAATAATAGTAAAGTTGGAAGGGACCTTGGAGGTCATCTAGTCCAACCCCCTGCTCAGACAGGAAACCCTACACCATTTCGGAGAAATGGCTGTCCAGTCTCTTCTTAAAAACTTCCAGTGTTGGAGCATTTACTGCTTCTGGAGGCAGGCTGTTCCACTGATTAATTGTTCTCACTGTCAGGAAGTTTCTCCTTAGTTCTAGGTTGCTTCTCTCCTTGATGAGTTTCCACCCGTTGCTTCTTGTCCTGCCTTCAGGCGCTTTGGAGAAGAGCTTGACTCCCTCTTCTTTGGGGCAGCCCCTGAGATATTGGAATACTGCTATCATGTCCCCCCTTGTCCTTCTCTTTGTTAAACTAGACATACCCAATTCTAGCAACCGTTCCTTATATGTTTTAGCCTCCAGTCCCCTAATCATCTTTGTTGCTCTTCTCTGTACTCTTTCTAGAGTCTCAACATCTTTTTTACATTGTGGTGACCAAAACTGGATGCTGTATTCCAAGTGTGGCCTTAACAAGGCATTGTAAAGTGGTATTAACACTTTACGTGATCTTGATTCTATCCCTCTGTTAATGCAGCCTAGCACTATGTTGACCTTTTTGGCAGCTGCAGCACACTGCTGGCTCCTATTTAAGTGATTATCTACTAGGACTCCGAGGTCCCTCTCACAGTTGCTACTGTTGAGCAAGTTACTCCCTACATTACCTGCACATTTGGTTTTTCTTGCCTAAATGTAGAACCTTACTTTTTTCACCATTGAATTTCATTTTGTTAGATAGCGCCCAGTGTTCAAGTCTGTCCAGATCCTCCTGTATCCTAAGCCTGTCTTCTGGAGTGTTGGCTATTCCTGCCAGCTTGGTGTCGTCTGCTAATTTGATGGGTTCCCCATCTATCCCCTCGTCCAGATCGTTGATGAAGATGTTGAAGAGCACTGGGCCCAGAACAGAGCCCTGGGGCACCCCACTACACACTTTCCTCCATGTAGATGTAGTGACCACGGGGATGATGCAACTATTGTCATGCGTGAAAAACGGTCATAAGTCGCTTCAGTGCCGTTGTAAGTTTGGACGGTCAGTAAACGAACTGTTGTAAGTCAAGGACATTAATTTTTCTAATCTGGTTCTCCATCGGGCAGAGAACATCCTTCTGCAAGGTAAGGAAGGAAATAAACGTGGCAAAGGTTTCATGTGGGTGGCTTTTTTTTTTTTTAGTTAGGAGTAAGTGGTGTCTGGGTGTGTAAAAGCTCTGCCTCTCCTTGCACAATTCTCTCTCTGCAGAGTGCAAGGAATGGCCTTTCACCCATCAATGCTGGATGTCTTCAGATTGGGAAACCAGGCAATCTGGAACATTCCCTTATGGCAGAAAGAAACGCCGGATGGAAAAATATCGGCTTCAGAGTTTCTGCCGTCCCCCTAATAAGGCAGGCTCTCAAACCAGCATTCAAATATTTTAAATTATTTGAGGATTCTGACCATACGGTGGGAAGAAGCATTGGAAAAATGGGAGAGCCAGCACAGCAGAAGACTCTAACCTAGGAATGGCTCCTTAAATGGGTGACGCATCCCAGTAGGCCATAGTGGTTAATGGGCTGGTCTAGTGGTTGGGGCTGGTCTAGTGGTTAAGGGGCTGGTCTAGAAATTGGGAGTCAGGGAGTTCTAGTCCTGCCTTAGGCATGGAAGCCTGCTGGGTGACTTCAGCCAGTCACCAGGAGATTGGGAGTTCTAGTCCTGCCTTAAGCATGAAAGCTGGCCAGGAACCAGGAGAAAGTGAGTTCTAGTTCTGCCTAGGAGATATGAAAGCCAATTGGGAGACTTTGAGCTAGTCCTGCTATCTCCCAGCCTATCCCACCTCACAGGGTCATTGTTATCTGGGGGGGGGGAAGGAAGAAGGAATATTATACATGTTGCCACTTTGTATTACTTATAAACTAATAAAGCTGGGTTAAAAAACTATCTCATAAACCCACAAAGAGGGGTGCAGCGTGCTTTCCAATGCTCCAATGGCGTCTTTCCCAAGAGGAGAAGGTGCACCAGAAGGAAGATGGGTCCCTTCCAACTTCTCTTGAACGTTTCTGCTGCTTTTGGGTGAGGTGGCTGAGACGTAACAGAGAAGCAAGGATTTATGACCCAGCCCTACACACTGAACCGGTCCAGAGTGCCAAAAGGGGCCGAGTTTCCTCCAGATTTCCACATTAATTACTGTAATTGCACCCAGCACCATGTTCCTCCTGGGCCGGCAGAGGCCACAGACTTTGCCCCTTTCTCCCGCAACCAGCACCACAACGTTGGGTCAGCGTCTTCAGTCCGAAGAGGGTGGAACGGGCTCGGCTGCTAGGATGAAGATTGAATTCGCTCCTCTCCACATCCCGTGGGAGAGACGGCTTCAGACAGCTTCCGTGCTTCAATGGTTCTTCTGTTTTTTTTGCATGGGTAAAAAAAAAAAAAAAGGTTATTCCTAATTAAGGGGACGTTTTGAAGGATATGGAGGTCGCTGGGGGGGGGAAGGAAGGGAGGGGGCTGTCTTTTAAGGCAGAGGCCCCCAACCTTTTGGGCACCAGGGACCGGTTCCATGGAGAGAGGTTTTTTCATGGACCGGAGGGTGTGTGGTTTTGTGTGCTGCCTGCATCCCGCGGATGGGGCTTTGCTTGTTTGTGCGGACCTGTTGCTGGCATGCCGCGGTCCAATACCGGAACACGGATCGGGGGTTGGGGACCCCTGTTTTAAGGGGTTGCCAGGAAAATCTCCACCGGTGGTTGCATTGTGCATCAAAACCGAGGGGTACATTTTGCAGAAATAAGACTCTGAGATGGATAGAGATCCGTTTTGCAAGTTCCTTCAGGCAGGGATCTGCCTTTTTTTTTTTGTTGGCCTCGACTTACAACAATTCATTTAGTGACCAACGTCACAAGGGCACTGGAAAAAAGTGTCTTATGACTATTTTTTCAAGCTGACAAGCATCGCAGCACTCCCAAGGTCAGCTGATCAAAATTTGGACGGTTGGCAACTGGTTCATATTTATGATGGTCACAGTGTCTGGGGGGTGTCACATGATCCCCTTTTGCGACCTTCTGACAAGCAAAGTCAATTTGGGAAGCCGGATTCACTGAACAACCATGTTACTAACTTAACTGCAGTGGTTCATTTGTGGCAAGAAAGGAGTAAAACAGGGCAAAATTCACTTTATAGCACTCTCACTTAGCGACAGGAATTTTGAGTTCAATAGGGGTCGTAAGCCAAGGAATACTTTTATAACATATCCTGGATGAAACTAATCAAGGAGAGAAGCAATTTGGAACTAAGGAGAAATTTCCTGACAGTGAGAACAATTAATCAGCGGAATGACTTTTCTCTGGAAATTTGCCCCTTCATGACTTGCAGACTTCAACTCCCAGAATTCCTCAGCCAACATGGGGGAACTATGGCCTTTTTATGACTCGGGGACTTCAACTCCCAGAATTCCTGAGCCAGCTTGGGGAACTATGGTCCCTTCATGACTCGTGGACTAACTCCCAGAATTCCTGAGCCAACACGGGGGAACTATGGCCCTTTCCTGACTTGTGGACTTCAACTTCATCTTAAACAATCCTAAAGCAACACCTCCTCCCTCCCCCTTATTCTAATGGCAAGTTGGAACGGAGAGGCCTGTAGCTGCCAAAGTTTCATTCTTGACACACAGCTAAGGGGAAATCCTGTCCTTGGGAAAGTCATGCCCTTGTCACCTCATGTCTGGACTATTGCAACGTGCTCTACATGGGGCTACCCTTGAAAAGTATTCGGAGACTACAGTTGGTCCAGAATGCAGCCGCGCGAGTGATAGTGGGTGCTCCTCGATACACCCATGTTATACCTATCCTCTGTGAGCTGCACTGGTTGCCTATTGGTCTCCGCGTCCAATTCAAGGTGTTGGTTATTACCTTTAAAGCTCTATATTGCTCAGGGCCAGGCTATTTGTGAGACCGCCTACTACCTCATAGTTCCCTTCGTCCGGTTAGATCCCACAGGCTGGGCCTCCTTCAGGTCCCGTTGGCCAAGCAGTGCCATTTGGCGGGGCCGCGGAGGAGGGCCTTCTCTGTGATGGCGCCCACGTCTTGGAACCAGCTTCCCCCGGAGATTAGGACCGCTCCCACCCTGTTGGTTTTCCATAAGCTGCTTAAGACCTGGCTTTTCCGGCAGGCCTGGGGTTTATAAAATCTGACCCCTGGATGACTGTTATTGTACTGTTTGTTTTGTTATGTTTAATGGTGTTTTTATTGTTAGCCGCCCAGAGTCCTCCGGGAGTGGGGCGGCTTATAAATTTTAAAAATGAAAATAAAAAAAATAAAGTGTACAAATTTCTCTTCCAGGAACACCGTGGAGAATTTTGATAGGTTACCATGCTGCTTTTATTTTGAAATAGAGCACTGAAATATTTTTCCATCGGAAAATGAACAGGGATCAGTTTGGAAGCGTAGATCAAGTGGGCGCTTCTTGTCCCCAAATCTCTGCTATCTGTTGT
The DNA here is from genome assembly GCA_039797435.1 of Crotalus adamanteus. NCBI lineage: Eukaryota > Metazoa > Chordata > Lepidosauria > Squamata > Viperidae > Crotalus > Crotalus adamanteus. The sequence goes on from CM077921.1 coordinate 122,660,440, forward strand.
GGAGGGAGATTCTCTCCTCCAGGTCATCACTGTCCCAAAGGTGCTTTTTCAAGAGGCAACTGGACTTTCTTGTTTTTCCTGTGAAGACGTTTCACTTCTCCTCCAAGAAGCTTCTTCAGTTCTGACTGGATGGTGGGGAATGGAAGGATTTATACTCCTTGCAGAAAAACTGGTCATTTGCATCCTTTTTAGAGAGTCGTTGAGGCCACTTGGAGGTTTATCTGTGTCTTCAGGGTCACCTGAGTGGTGCAAATGGGTGTGGAGCCTTCTTGGAGCTGCTGAAAGGACTGTGCTATAGACTGGAGAGAGATAGAATCCCACCACTGGTTCCCCTGTTCAAGCAGGGGGCTGGACTAGAAGACCTCCAAGGTCCCTACCAGCTCTGTTATTCCCGATTAGGGAACCGAACGTGTTAACGTGAAAGACCCCTAACAATTCGCCCTTTTCTTCCTCCAGCTCAGTGCTCCATTGCCCTCTTCATCCTCCTCCTCTTCACACGCTTCTGGCTGATCAGCGCCCTCTATGCTGTCTGGTGGGCGTTCGACTGGGACACCCCGAGCAAAGGTGGGCGGAGCTCCCACCGGATGCGGAATTTGGTCATCTGGCGATACATGAAAGATTATTTCCCGATCTCGGTACGTGTCCCCCTAGAGGGAAGGAGTATAATGGCATGGGAGGAAGACCTTGGGAGACGGGGACGAAGAGATGCTGCTTAGGGAACGAGCGGATAAGAGGCAGCAGAGCCTCCAGCTGCATAAGGGGTGGAGAAAGAGGCTGTCAAGGAGATGACGGGAGATTTATACAAGCCGTCCTTGACTTACAACCATTCAGTTAGTGACCGTTTGAGGTTACAAGGGGCCTGAAAAAAGTGACTGATGAGCGCTTTTCACAGAGGTTGCAGCATCCCTGAGCTGATCAGATTGAAATTCAGATGCTTGGCAACTGGCATGTATTTAGGACGGTTGCAGTGTTTCCTTTTGCAACCTTCTGACAAGCATTGTCCATGGGGAAGCCAGATTCACTTAACAACCGTGTTACTAACTTAACAACTGCAGGGATTCACCTAAGCACTGTGGCAAGAAAGGTCACAAAATGGGGTAAAACTCACTGAATCACTGTCATTTAACGGATAAATGATGATTGTATTTTATGATTATGATCATGATTTATCGCTTGTTACTTGCATGTGCACTGAGAGATGATGCAGCAGAGACAAATTCCTTGTGTTTCCCATTACACTCTTCTCTTCTCTTCTCTTCTCTTCTCTTCTCTTCTCTTCTCTTCTCTTCTCTTCTCTTCTCTTCTCTTCTCTTCTCTTCTCTTCTCCTTCTCCTCCTCCTCCTCCTCCTCCTCTCCATCTCCTCTTCCCTTCCCTTTCCTCCCATGCCATGCCACCCCATGCCATCCCATCCCATCCCATCCCATTCTTTCCCATTATTCTGTATTCTATTCTATTCTGTTCTGTTCCAATACTGGAAGCTTTTAAGAAGAGATTGGACAGCCATTTGTCTGAAATGGTATAGGGTTACCTGCCTGAGCAGGGGGTTCGGCTAGATGACCTCCAAGGTCCCTTCCAGCTCTATTATTATTATTATTATTATTATTATTATTATTATTATGGATCATCGCACAGTCAGCCAGATGTTCAGACTGGATTTGGCATTTTGTCTACCTATCAAGTCCTTACCCAGGACTGGGGTTAGGCAGATGTGGATGTTTGATGGTATTACAGATATCGTCGCAGGATGGAAGCAGTTCCTAATAAGGCCGCCTTTTGCAATTGACTAATAGCGAATTTGTCAATGCCAATGGTGTTCAAGTGGTGCTCCAGTTGTTTTGGGATTGCACCCAAGGAGCCTATTACTATTGGTACTACCCTTGCTTGCTTTTGCCAGTCTTTCTATTTCTATTTGTAGGTCTTTGTATTTTGTTATCTTCTCCAGTTCTTTCTCTTCTATTCTGCTATCTCCAGGCACTGCCACGTCCACTATCCAGACTTTTTTGTCTTTCTTATCGACAATTGTTAAGTCTGGGGTGTTATGTTGCAGGTGTTTGTCTGTTTGAATTCTGAAGTCCCAGAGCAGTTTAATTTTATCATTTTCTATGACTTTCTCTATTTTATGATCCCACCAGTTTTTGCTTACAGGCAAATGATATTTTTTGCAGATCTTCCAATGCACCATTGTTGCTACTTTGTCATGCCGCTGCTTATAATCAGTCTGTGCAATCTTCTTGCAACAGCTTACCAAGTGGTCCACTGTTTCTTCAGTTTCTTTGCATAGGCGGCACTTACTGTCTTTTGCTGTCTTCTCAGTTTTGACTTTGTATGCATTTGTCCTTAAGGCTTGGTCTTGTGCAGCTAGAATTAGTCCCTCGGTCTCTTTCTTCAATTTTCCTGCTCTTAGCCATTGCCAGGTTTTGTTATTATCTGCCTTCCCAGCTATTTTTTTCATGTATTGGCCATGTAGTGCTTTGTCTTCCCATGCCTCTATTCTGTTCTTCATTTGGTCTTTCTTGTAGGCCAGTTTGGTCTCTCCAGTAGTTAGTAAGCCTTCCTAATATACTAATTTCAGTGCATCTTCATCATTGTTCTTCAGATATTCTTCCAAAGCCATTTTTTCTTCTTCAACCATCTGATGTACTTGTAGCATTCCACGCCCGCCTATTTGCCTTGGTAGATAAAGTCTATCAATGTCACTGCGTGGATGAAGGGCATGATTCATTGTCATTATTTTTCTGGTCTGCCTATCCATTGCTTTTAGTTCTGCTTGAGTCCAGTCCACTATTCCAGCTGTGTACCTAATGACTGGGATTGCCCAGGTGTTGATTGCCTTTATGGTATTTCCTCCATTGAGTTTGGACTTTAAGATCTTCTTCACTCTCTTGATGTATTCACCTCTAATCTTTTTCTTGACTTCAGTGTGCTTGATATTGTCAGCTTGAAGGATACCCAAGTATTTGTAGTACTCTTCCTCATCCAGACTCTTAATGTTATTTTCGTGGGGCATCTTGATTCCTTCAGTTTTCACTATTTTTCCTTGTTTGATAGTAAGTGTGGCACATTTGTCCAAGCCAAACTCCATTACAATATCTTGGCTATATATACGGACAGTGTTGAGCAGCGATTCTATTTCAGATGATGTTTTTCCATACAGCTTCAGATCATCCATGTAAAGGAGGTGGGATAGTGTGGCAGATGTTTTTGATGTTTGATAGCCATGTCCTGAGTTATTCAGTATTGTTGACAGAGGAAACAGTGCAATAACAAATAGTAATGGTGATAATGAATCTCCTTGAAATATTCCTCTCTTGATATTAACCTCTCCCAGCTTCTCACCATTGATCTGCAACTGTGTCTTCCATTGTGCCATCGATCTTTGCACAAATTTTCTGATGTTTCTACTGACTCCTGTTATTTCTAGGCACCTTATTATCCAATCATGTGGCAGAGAGTCAAATGCCTTTTTGTAGTCAATCCATGCCACATTCAGGTTGGTCTTCCTTCTCTTGCAGTTTTCCAAGATCATTTTGTCTATTAGGAGTTGATCTTTTGTTCCTCTGCTATTGGGGTGGTTTCCTTTCTGCTCAGGTGGAAAGAGATTGTTTTCAACTAGATGCTGTTGTACTGCATCAGCTACCACACCAGTTAGTAATTTGAAAGTTGTTGGTAAACAGGTAATTGGCCTGTAGTTGCCTGGTGTTGCCCCTTTTGCTGGATTTTTCATTATTAGGTAGGTTTTCCCAGTTGTTAGCCACTTTTCAATTTCTCCTCCTTGTAGTATATTGTTGAACTGCTTGGCAATGAGTGGGTGTATAACAGTTAGATGTTTCAACCAAAACCCATGCAGTTCATCTTCACCTGGTGCTGACCAATTTTTGATTTTCCTTGCTCTTTTTTCTACCATTTTTGTTGTTATTACTAGTTCTTTCATTTCAACTTCTGTTTTATTTGCATCCACCTCTTTTAACCAAGCTGCATCCTTGTTGTATTTCTTTGGGTTATCCCATATCTGCTTCCAGAACTGCACTGTTTCTTCCTTGTCAGGTACTGACTGATTCCTTGCAGTTTCTCCATTGATGGATTGGTAGAAACGTTTCTGATTGGATTGAAATTGGAGGTTCTGCCTATAGTTTGCAATTCGAGCTTCATATCTACTGATTTTCCTGGCTATAGCTGTTATTTGTTGCTTTATTATTTCCAGTGCTTCCTTGATCTTCCTTGTTTCTAAGTGGTATTTCTTGATTAGGTATTCTTTGGTCTTCTTGTTCTTCAGCTTCTTTTCTTTCATCTGTTCTAGCTTGCTTGCATGTGATCTTAACTTGCTGATCTTATTTTGTAGTCTAACCTTCCATTTTTCTGGTGCACTGCTTGTTTGTTTTTCTTTTTTGTTGATTTTGCATCCCAGGTATTCTGTTATAACTGCAGCTGTGCTGTACATTAGTTGGTTTGTTTCTTGCAGTGAATTGGTGCTTATACTTGATATTGCAGTATTTGCATCTTTTAATGCTTGTGCTAGCTGTTTCTTTGGAACAAGCTTCAATGCAGACAGCCTTATTCTGTTGTTTTTGTGCTGTTCTAGATGCTCAATTATTTTTTGTTTCAATTCTTTTATTTCTTTAGTTAGAGGGTTTTGTTCTTCCTGAGGTAGAGGTGCCTGGTTTCCAAATGAGAACAGTTGTATATCTCTGCTAGATTCCTTCACTGCCAACTCCCCCTGGTTTGCCTCTACATTCTGAATTACTTCTGGTAAGGCTTTGATTTCTTTGCCCTGGGTAAACCTTTGCAGTTCGTCCAATTCTGTTTCTGTGAATACTTTATTTCGTGTTATAAATCGGCGTTGATCTGCTAGTCTCTGCTCTGTTATTTCTGATTCTGGATGTTGTTCTTTCCAGAACTGGTGCATTCATTTTAGATATCCTCTTCTTGTTGGACTTGATCTGTAGTAACAGATCATTATTTCTTTGTTTTCCATCACTGTGTATCTGCGACGGGTAAACACCTTTTCTTCCAGTAGTTCTGCAGCTGCTGGCCCTGATTGCTCAGCCAACAGTCCTGAGTCCTGTAACCCATTTTTCACCAGATATCCAGGAACTCCAATATCTAGTGCGGACCTTGTTAACCCAGGCGACGTCCGAGCCGGTATGGCATTCTGTAATTTGCGTCTCATCATATTTTTTATGGGAGAGACACTCTTTGTCTGACTCCTCTGATGAGTCCTGTCCAGTATGGTTGAACCTCTGGCATAGCTCTCATCTTCCTCAGAGTACACAAGCCCCACAACCACGTCAAGGTAGTGTCTCACTGGGGGATTATTATTATTATTATTATTATTATTAATCGCACAGTCAGCCAGATGTTCAGACTGGATTTGGCATTTTGTCTACCTATCGAGTCCTTACCCAGGACCTGCAATAGGCAGATGTGGATGCTTGATGGTATTACAGATATCGTCATGGGAATGCTGCTATGTGAACAAAATGTGATAGAGATAGATAGATACAGGGCTTTTTTTTATCATAGAACGCCCCAAACAGAGTTCTGGTACATTTTTTGGATAGAACCTTGTAGGGTAGGCATGGTGGGTGAGTGTGTGAGTTCCGGCACCTTTTTTTTTTTTAGATAGATAGATAGATAGATAGATAGATAGATAGATAGATAGATAGATAGATAGATAGATAGATAGACGGACAGATAGATATAGAGACATGCATCCACACATACAGACAGACAGACAGATATAGAGACAGACAGACAGACAGATAGATTAGATAGATAGATAGACGGTATAGGGTTTCCTGCCTGAGCAGGGGGTTGAACTAGAAGACCTCCAAGGTCCCTTCCAGCTCTATTATTCTGTTCTATTAGGTTATTTAACAGCTCAGATGAATGAGTGTGGCAGGGGGAAAAAATGGCAGGTGTGCTTTGAGAAACAAGGCAAGGGGTCATCTTAGCCTCATAGAATGTAAGAGTCAGAAGGGACCTCAGAGGTCATACAATCCAGCCCAGTATAACCCCACTTTGCATCTTAAGAAGACAGAACTCTTGGAATAATTCTTCCAACAGGCATCCTTTATTAAGAGAAAATGGTTGCAGGCGTTCTAGACAGGACTTGGGGTCCAAGCTCTCCCATTAAAGGTTTTAAGGGGTTTCCCAGTAGCCCCACCCAATCACCCCCTACTTCCAGCGACAGTCTCAGGCATTACACTCCCACCCCCTTTTCCTTACTGCCGGCTGGATGGAGACTTCAGAGAAAACTACATGAAAGGTAATGATCCCCTTTGTTATGATTAGGCCTTTTGGTGCTATCCACATTCAGTTCCTTTGAAGTGTACTGAAGGAAGTGAGAGCCATAAAGCCCCTTTGTTCACCCCCTTCCCTTCATCGTATGACAGAATCTCGAGAAGGCAGAAATGGGGTTTTCTTTAGTTGATAACTAGAGATGAAATATAATTGGATTCTGACATCCTGCCCCTCAAAAATAAGACAGATCCACCTGAAAGAAAACAAAACAGGTATAAAAGTTAGTCAGGCTTGTTAGGATATTCTGTGTGAAACTTCTTTAAAAGCTTCGGGGCTCTGACATGACGTTTATGGACCCACTCGTTTTGTGAGGCAGGGAGGTGTTTCCAGGCAACTAGTACTGAGTCGCTCCATGATATCTCCTAGAGTCTATGATTTCCTTTATTTCAAAGTGTTGTTTGCCCTCCACCATGATTGGAGGTGGTGGGGGGGGGGAATTTTTGGCCGTAACACTGACTGATGCTCTCTTTTCAGCAAGCTGCAATGAAAAATTGGGTGTATTTGCCTGAGATTTTTTGGTAATTCTAATTCTACTGTTACTGAGTTTATGATTCTTTTGATTGGAAAAGGCCCTATATATTTTGGTCCAAGTTTTTTACAGGGTTGTAGGGACTTTAGGTATTTTGTAGATAGGTACACCATTTCACCTATAATGAATGGTGTAGGCTCAACCCTTTTTTATCAGCTTGTGCTTTTTATGCCTGCCTAGCTTCATCTAGTGCTTTTCTAACTATTGGCCAGGTGTTTTGTAGTTTTTCCATCCATTCTTTCAGTGATGGGATCGTTGGTTCGTTTGGGGTTAATTCTGGCATGGGGTTGAAACTTTGACCGGTGGCTATTTGAAAAGGAGTGTAACCTGTGCTGGAGTGGACTGCATTATTGTAGGCAACTTCTGCAAAAGGGAGTAAGTCCACCCACTCAGTCTGCTGGAAACTAAGAAAACATCTTAAATATTGCTTAAGTACGGAGTTCATTTTTTCTGCTCCCCCATTTGATTGTGGATGATGGCTAGATGTCAGTCCCTGAGTGGTTCCTAAGAGGGATAAAAATTCCTTCCAAAATGCAGACGTAAATTGCACCCCCCTGTCAGAGATGATGCGTTGGGGTCCACGTGCAATCTGTAAATGTGCTGGATGAAAAGTTTTGCTAAGGCTTTTGCGGTGGGAATCTTTTGGCAAGGGATAAAGTGCACCTGTTTGGAAAACAAGTCCGTGACCGTCCAGACAACAGTATTCCCATTGCTTTCAGGCAATTCCACTATAAAATCCATGGCTATTTCTCTCCAGGGGGCTGAGGGATTTGCCACTGTTTGTAATAGTCCTGGCAATTTCCCTTGCAACCTCTTTGCAGTCGCACATTTTGGGCAACTGGCTACATAACTTTCTATGTCCTTTTTTATTGATGGCCACCAAAATTGCCGTTTAATTAAGTGTAAAGTTTTTACAAATCCAAAATGCCCTGCTGATTTTGTGTCATGGCAAAGCTGCATGAAAATGACTCTTTGGGTTGTTGGTATATATAACTTTTCCCCTACCCAGGGCAACCCGTCTCTCATTGTGCATACATTTTTGTTTTTCTGGAACCAATCATCTTTTTCCAAACTTTTTCTGAATTCAATTCCAGTTTGGCTGTCCAGTTGTGGTTTTAATTTAGCTTGGGTTCTGGTGGTTACTGGTGCTGCCAGTTGTGACTCTGCCATCATTGGTTTAGAGTCTGTGGCTCATGTGCTGTTATATTGGGGCATGCGAGGTCTGCCAGGAAGTTCTTTCTCCCTGGTAAATGTTTGAGATTAAATTGGAACTGGTGAAAATGCTGGGACCAGCGGGCTTGTTTGGGATTGAGTTTCCTGGGCGTTTTCAGGGCTTCCAAATTTTTGTGATCAGTCCACCTGGAAGGGGATTTTGTTGCCTTCCAGGAACTGTCGCCACGTGAGTAATGCCCAACGTATCCCATATGCCTCCTTCTCCCATACGGGCCAGCGCTGTTCTGTTTCCGTGAGTTTCTTGGATGTATATGCACAGGGTTGCAATACTCCATCATCATTTTCTTGTAATAGAACAGCCCCCACTGCCACATCACTTGCATCTGCCTGTATTACAAAGGGCTTATCCATGTCTGGGTGCCTTAGTACGGGTTCGGCAGAAAAAAGTCTCTTTAGTCTCTCAAACGCTGCTTGGCACTCCATTGTCCATGTTAGTGGCTGGCTAGGTTTTACTGAGGATGCTCCCTTCGTTTTTAGTAAGTTAGTGAGGGGCAAGGCTATCTGGGCAAATGAGGGGATGAATTGGCGGTAAAAGTTTGCAAAGCCCAGGAAACTTTGTAGTTGCTTTCTTGTGCGGGGTGGTGCCCAATCTAATACTGCTTTGACCTTCTCTGGGTCCATTTCAATGCCCTGTGGGGATATGCGATAACCTAGGTAGTCTATCCTTTCCTGGTGGAATTCGCATTTTGAGAGTTTGGCATATAGGTGGGTGGCTCGCAGTCTCTTTAGAACCGCTCTGACAAGGTTGACATGTTCCTCTTTTGTTTCGGTGAAGATAAGAATGTCGTCCAAGTAAACAAGGACCCCTTTAAACAGGTGCTCCCTTAGAACGTCATTGATTAATTGCATAAAGACTGCAGGGCCCCCTTGTAATCCAAATGGCAAGACTTTGAATTGATAGCACCCCATGGGGCAGTTAAATTCTGTCTTCCATTCGTCCCCTTCCTTAATTCTCATGCGATAGTAAGCTTCCCTTAGGTCTAGTTTAGAAAAAAAAATTCCCTTTCGAGAGGTGTGACAGCATGTCTTTCATGAGGGGCAGAGGGTATAGGTTGCTTTCACTGATTGTATTCAGGGCCCTATAATCCACGCATAAGCGTAAAGAGCCGTCCTTTTTCTCTCTAAAGAGGACCGGGGCAGCCACTTTAGGTTTGGCTGGCTCAATGAACCCTCTCTCTAGGTTTTTTTTAATGAATCTTTCCACTTCGTTCTTCTCCTTTGGGCTCATGGAGTATAATTTGGGCTTCGGTAGTTTTGCCCCAGGCTTGAATTCAATGGCACAGTCTGTGGGTCAGTGGGGGGGGGGGGAGCTCATTCGCCCTCTCCTCACTGAAAACTTCAGCAAGGTCTCTGTATTTCTCTGGTACTTCTGTTAGTCCCTTTTCCTCTCCCATGGATGCTTTTTCTATTCTTGATTCTGGTAGCCCTCTTTCGGATTTTAAGTCCATAGGGTCCCCTTTCGGGAATTTGATTTCTGTCGTCCTCCAATTTACCCAGGGGTTCCATTTTTTTATCCATTCCATCCCTAGGATCATTGGGCATTCCATGCCTGGGGTCACCACAAACATTATGTCCTCTTCATGTTTGCCCAGGGAGAGGTGTATTGGTAGAGTGGCTAGGGTAGCTGGCACCTCCCCTGCTATGGATCCATCTAACTGGCCAAATGAGATTGGTTGTTCCAGTCTCCTCGATGGAATGCCCAGATTCCCCACTAGTGTTGGGCTAATGAGGCAGCAGGTACAGCCAGAGTCTATTAAGGTTTTCACCTTCACAACTTCGGGCATGGGGGGGATTAATATAGTCACTGTCTTGAGGATGGGTGTGATGTGTCCACTTACCAGGGGTTCGCCCTCCGAGCTGTCATCTGAGGTGTCCCCACGCCCTGCGGTGTAGGCTGGAGTTCTTTCCCCCTGATGAGCAGAGATGGGGGGTTCCACAATTTCCATCATTCTCATGGCAGTTTCTTTTGGCTTAGCTGAAGACTTTCTGGATTTGCTGATTGGGGATCTGCCTGGGTTGTGCTGGGGGGCTTTGGAGCGGCATTCTACAGCTCGATGCCCTTCTCTTCCGCACTTGAAACACCCCATTTGCTTCTTGGCTGTAGCCGGTGGTTTCACTGGTTCGTGTGTCAACTCAGGCGGGGAGCGGCTCCATTGTTTTCCTCGGCAGTGTCTCTTCAATATGTCGATCTCTGCTTCCGCTGCCAGATGTACCATTCCTCAAGTTGGTGTGGGTCCCCTCGGGGCAGGCAAGCGTCATATAGGTCATAATTTAGTCCGTCTTTGAAATGACTAAGGAGGATGTCTTCTGGCCAGTTCATTTTGCTGGCAATGGCCCGGAATTTTTGTGTATATTCAGCCACCGGGCGTTTGCCTTGCCTCATCGTTTTTATCCTTTCGCGGGCTTTGCGATCAGCCAGGGGGTCTTCAAATCGTCGTTTCAGAGAGGACATGAAACGGCTGAAGTCATTGAGTTCTGGGGCATTGGAGTCGTGCAAGTTCACCACCCAATCTGCAGCCCGTCCATCCAGGGCAGATTGCACGATCCGAATGCGGGCTTTGTCGCTGGGGATGTCCTGCCCGTATTCCTCCATGTAGCTGAGGACTTGGGTTAGGAAAAACCCCAAGCGTGTTGGCTCCCCTTTGAATTTCACCTCCAACGGCGGACGTCTTGGAATGGATTGGTGCCTCCGTTTTTGGTGGTAGTGTCTTCGTCCAGCTCACCTTCTGTGGTTTGGTATGGGGTGGGGACTACTGGATCAGCAGATATCCCCGGGGCTGCAGGTTCCACTTCCCCCTCGGTGTCTCTCCCTTTGTGGCTCCAGGAACTGGGGCGGCCGTAGGGCTCAGGATTCTCCTCTCCTAGGGAGCTGAGAGTTCTCTTCATCAGGTCAATAGCTTTCTCTAGGATCCAATCTGAGTACGGTGCCCAGCTTTCTCCCTCTTCACTTGCATGCAGGGATTTCTCCATCTCCTGCTTCCATTCTGGTTGCTTGGCCCCCCATCTCAGGGTCACCTTTCTTGATTCCTTTCCCCACTCGCTTTTCTTTCCAACGCCCATTGACCAGCGAGGCTTGTGGTCCCGTGTCTCCACCACTTCTTCTCCTGAGGAATCTGACCTCTCGGATCCCAACATCTGGAAAGGTTCCAATTGGGTCAGCGGCTCTCTTTCCGGGGAGATTTCCCCCTTTCTTGCTCCATTGTCTGACATGGTAATTTTTTGCAAAATCCCCTGGCAAGGGTCTCCCTTCCAGGTGGATTAATTTTGGAAGTCCTCTCTAATGTAAGAACCCACCCCAGTTTGCATCTTAAGAAGACAGAACTCTTGGAATAATTCTTCCAACAGGCATCCTTCATTAAGAGAAAATGGTTGCAGGTGTTCTAGACAGGACTTGGCGTCCAAGCTCTCCCATTCAAGGTTTTAAGGGGTTTCCCAGTAGCCCCACCCAATCACCCCCTACTTCCAGCGACAGTCTCAGGCATTACACTCCCACCCCCTTTTCCTTACTGCCGGCTGGATGGAGACTTCAGAGAAAACTACATGAAAGGTAATGATCCCCTTTGTTATGATTAGGCCTTTTGGTGCTATCCACATTCAGTTCCTTTGAAGTTGTACTGAAGGAAGTGAGGGCCATAAAGCCCCTTTGTTCACCCCCTTCCCTTCATCGTATGACAGAATCTCGAGAAGGCAGAAATGGGGTTTTCTTTAGTTGATAACTAGAGATGAAATATAATTGGATTCTGACACACCGTCTTTCTTACAAAAGAGAGCTGAGACAGCATAAGAGAGCCAGTTTGGTCTAGCGGTTAAGTCATCAGGCTAGAAAGCAGGAGATCAGGAGTTCTAGTCCCACCTTAGGCACGAAAGCCGGCTGCATACTTTGGGCCAATCACCAGGAGATGCTGAGTTCTAGTCCTGCCTTAGGTATTGTTGAAAGAAATATCTTCATCAGGGTCCCATCCATGACGGGAATAAATAAAATGGAGGCTGCCTTTGAAAGAAGGTTCTTGTTTATTGAAGAGCAGAACCACAATAGCATGTGGCTCTGGGGCAACTGACCACATGTTGCTGGGAATGGTGGGTTTTTATACCTTCTTGGGTTTTTGTTCCTGTGGCATTAACTTTGACCTGAGGTTCAGTGTGACCTTTTGGCATCCTGATGGTGGTGGGTTAATCCTATTACGTCCTAATGGTCATGTCCTGCTTCCCTGGGGTTGTGGCTGATGGCTATGTCCTGTGTTGGATTTTTGGGTGAGAGGTTGCTGGTTCTAGGGGTCTTTTTCTAATCCCATCATCTCCAAGCTTCCTGGCTCCGGTCTTTCTGAAAGGATTATCAAATCTGCATTTCTACAGAGCTGGTTTCTGCTTGGGGCAGAGAGACTGGGGGGGGAGTTGTTTCTGCCTGAGACAGTGATGGCGAACCTTTTAGAGACCGAGTGCCCAAAAACTGGCCCAGCCCCCGCTCCACCCCCTGCCCTGCCGATGCTCCACCCCCACACTGTCCCCCATCCTGCCTGCCTACAGGGCCACTCACCGCCTACAAGACCCACCAGCAGCGCCATGGCGGCCACGCATCTGCCCGCGCCCTGCAGCATCAACTGTGTGTGATGGGGCATAAGGGCAGAGTCTTGTCTACACTGCCTGGCTGCCATGTCCTTGGCTGCACTGCTCCGCGTGGGCCATGCTCAGGGGCGACTCCTCCAGGGGGGCTGCTAGTGAGGGGGTTGTGGGGGGAGGCGAGGCTGGGGCAATGGCACGTATCCCCACAGAGAGGGCTCCGAGTGCTGCCTTTGGCACACGTGCTATAGATTCACCACCACTGGCCTAAGATTTTCTCCATTATTCCTTTGGGGAAATATAATATTCTGCCTTTTTAATATTCCCCAAAATGGCTGGGTGGGTGACTTTGCCCCCCCCTCTCTCTCCCTCGCTCCCTCCCTCCCTCCCTCTCTCTTCCTTCCTCCCACCCTTCCTCTCTCTGTCTCTCTTTCTCAGGGTTGTTGTTGTGGGGAAAATAGGAAGAGGAAAGTGGGGTTGGATATGTTCACCACCTTGAGTTATTTGCTAAAAATAAAGAAATTGGATTGGATTGGATTGGATTGAGCTGAATCCTTTATTTGGCCAAGTGTGATTAGACACACAAGGAAATTGTCCCCAGTGCAGAAGCACTCAGTGACATGCAAAGCAACAGAATCCTTATCATCATCATAACATCAGTAAAAGTGGGGGGGAAGCAATTAAGGCTGGATATAAATAAAATAAATAAATAAGAAATGGACAAGTATGCTAAATGCCTTTGATCTTCCAGCTGGTGAAGACGGCAGATTTGGATCCATCCAAGAACTACGTCTTCGGCTGTCATCCTCACGGCATCTTCCCAGCTGGCGGCTTCATTAATTTCGGCACCGAAGCCACCGCCTTTTCCAAACACTTCCCAGGTCTGAAGCCTCACCTGATGATGTTGAGTATGTTGTTTCGAGTCCCCTTTTTCCGGGATTACTGGATGAGTTTAGGTAAGCCGACTTAGAAGGGATTTCTGATTCATTGGGAAACTTTTGGAAGAGCAAAATCAATCAGTCAATCAGAATAGAGCTGGAAGGGACCTTGGAGGTCTTCTAGTCCAGCCCCCTGCTCAAGCAGGAGACACTATATACCATGTCAGATAGATGGCTGTCCAGTCTTTTCTTAAAAACCTCCAGTGATGGGCGCCCATGATTTCTGGAGGAGAGTCGTTCCACTGGTTGATTGTTCTCACTGTCAGGAAGTTTCTCCTTAATTCCAGGTTGCTTTTCTCCTTGATTAGTTTCCATCCATTGCTTTTTGTCTTGTCTTCTGCTGCTTTGGAAAATAAATTGACCCCCTCCTCCTTGTAGCAGCCCCTCAAGTACTGCAATGCTGCTATCATGTCCCCCCCAGTCCTTCTTTTCCCTAGACTAGCCATGCCCAAGTCCTGCATCCGTTCTTCACACTTACGACCCTTGCAGCATCCCCATGTGTCATGTGATCAAAATTCAGATGCTTGGCAACTGACTTATATTTACGACGGTTGCAGTGTCCCAGGGTCCCTTTTGCGACCTACCCAGCCAAGCCCAGTCAAAGGGGGAAGCCAAATTGGAGCCCCTCAGAACTGCAGTGATTCGCTTAACAAATGTGGCAAAAAGGTCATCAAACCACTTAACAACTGCCTGGCTTAGAAATGGAAATTTGGGGGCTAAGTTGAGGTCATACGTTGAGGACTCTCTGTATTGGTGACCTGGGTGGACAAGAAGGAGGAAATTGTGTGTCTTCCCTCCAGAGGTTGCGGGCGCTCCAACACTAGAGGTTTTCAAGAAGAGACTGGACAGCCATTTGTCTGAAATAGTAGGGTCCCCTGCTTGAGCAGGGGGATGGACTACAAGACCTCCAAGGTCCCTTCCACTCTGTTATTCCCTGTTAAGGCTATTTAATGGCTGTGTGTGTGTGTGTGTGTGTGTGTGTGTGTGTGTGTGTTGTACGGCGCTTTAATGTTCTTCTTTTTCCTGCTTTGCTTCACCCAGGTTTTATTTCCTCAGACAAGGAATCTGTTTCCTACGTCTTGAGAAAGAAGGAAGGTGGGAATATCATAATGATAGTTGTGGGAGGGGCCAAGGAAGCCCTACACGCCCGTCCCAGAGCTTACACCCTGGTGTTAGAGAACCGCAAGGGCTTCGTTCGGCTGGCCATAGAGAATGGGTAAGTAGGAACAGCTTCTGGGGGGTGGTCCTGATCATCTTGTACAATGTACATCACATGCAGTGGTGGGATTCAGCTGGTTCGCAGCACTTTGGCAGAACCGGTCGCTAATTTTTTGTGGCCCAGTCCCAGAAAGGACTTCGGAAGTGGCATCCATGTAGAGAACCGGTTGTTCACCTATTTGAATCCCACCACTGATCATATGAAGTATTCCCGTGTTTCCCTTCAACATGCAAAGCTTGAGAAACAGTGCTCAAATCCATTATTTGCAGCCACCCAGCCTTCCTTGGTTATCTCAACCTGTTTGGTTCCATCTCTCCTTCTGGTTCCTCTCGGTTCCTAGCACGCCAATCGTCCCCGTGTTCTCTTTTGGAGAGAATGAGCTGTATGATCAGGTTGAAAACCCCAAAGGATCCTGGGTGAGGTGGACACAAAACCATTTGCAGAAGATCATGGGATTCTCCCTGCCTCTCTTCTACGCCAGAGGGATCTTCCAGTACACCTTTGGGTTTATTCCATACCGGAAGCCACTCTTCACCGTGGGTGAGTCTGTGTTTCTTCTGTGGCATCCAGAAATGAGAGGCAGGTAAAACAAGGAAGGCGAGTTGGCAAAGAAAGAAAGCTAGAATAAGGCTGAAGAAAATGGGGTTTTTGACTTATTACTGAGAATTAAAATAAAACACACTCAAAAAGACAAGCTGTGTACTTTGAATACTAGATTTTGTCATGAGCTGAGATAAAGAAAACTTTGGTCATTTAAAATTTGGAAGTATAAATATTAAAAGTTAAATTTGAATATTGGTTTGCTTATAAAGGTTGAATGTAAAAATAATTAAGATATATGTAAGCTAAAACTCTGTTGATAAATGTAATAAATATGTTTTTACTTAGCTGCTATAATAAAAATTACTAGCTTAAATATGAGATAGTAGACACCAAGAGAAAAAGAAGTATTTAATGTTGACATAAGAGAAATTTTGATTACTAAATTTAAGACATTTGGAAATTAATAGAAAATAAGAATGTTATACTGTATTATTAATTAGTTGATGTAAGATGGTGAGAAATAAAATATATTCAAATGGATAAGACGTGTATCCTGAACATTAGCTTTTGGGATGAATTGGGATAAAGGGAACTGTGGTTATTTAAAACTTGGAAAGTATAAACATTAAATGTTAAATTTAAATATTAATGGGAAACTAAAAATTGGGAAAAACTAATTAGGACATTGATAGTCTATAAAGATTGAATGTTAAAATAACTAGGATAGGTATAAACTAAAAAATATTGATAAATGTAAGAAAGTTATTTTTATTTACTTGATATAATAAGAATTGTATTAGTTTAAACATGAGACAGTAAACACAAAGGGGAAAAGAGAGGAAATATTTAATGTAATAGTTTGAGATATGTACTAAAGATATTTGTGTGTTATTGAATTATCGATTAATTCAGCCGCCATGTTGCTTTTTAAATATTTAAATGCAAAACTAGAAAATCAATAAAACTTAAAAAAAAACAAAAAAACGAAGGATCTGCTGGACGCATTCTTCCTTCTTTGAGGATTGTTTGAGATTTCCTCTTATTAACCTTCCAAGAGAGGAAACACAACCGGATATGCTAATGCAACGTTACAGAAAGTCCTCGACTTATGACAATTGGTCCCGACATTTCTGTTGCTGGGACATTTGTTCAGTGAGCGTTGGCCCATTTTACAACATTTCTTACCACCCTCTTTAAGTGGATCACTGCAGTTGTTAAGTTAAATCTCACGGTTGTTAAGTGGATCTGGCTCCCCCTTGACTCTGCGTGTCAGAAGGTTGCAAAAAAAGGGATCACGTGTCATCCCGGGACGCTGCAACTGTCGTAAGTACTTGCCAGTTGCCAAGCCTTTGAACGTGGACCAGGTGACCGTGGGGAGGCTGCAACGGTCATAAGTGTGAAAAATGGTCCTAAGTCCCTTTTTTTAGTGCCGTTGTTAACTTTGAACGGTCACTAAACAAACTGTGTTTAGGCAGGACTATCTGTGTTTAGGCAGGACTATCTGTAGTGCATTTTAAACAATATCTGTAAATTGCCCTATGGTGAAATGGGTGGCACGCAAGTTTAAATAAAATAAAATAATAAAATGAAGTAATAAAATAAAATAAAGTAAGTCAAGTCAAATAAAATAAAGAATAGAGTAGAATAGAATAGAATAAAATAAAATCAAGTCAAATAAAGGAATAGAATAATAATAGAAAAATAATAGAATACAATAGAATAGTAATAGAATAGAATAGATAAATTAAATTAAATTATTAAACTATTATTTCTCCTGTTTGATCCCTCCAGTGGGAAAACCCATTCAGGTGGAGAAGAAACACAATCCCAGCCAAGATGAAGTTGATGAGCTCCATAAGAGATACATGGAGGCGCTCTGCAAGCTGTTCGAGGAGCATAAACTGAAGTACAACGTGCCAGAAGACACGCATCTCTCTTTCATATGAGACACGAAAAACCACAAACTTTGGCACCGGCGATAAAGAACAGAAAACATTGAAGCCGCAAGAGACAACCAACTCTTCCATGGAGATATATTCCTTTTGGGGCCAATGGACAAATCGTTGGAAAAAATAAAACCTCACAGGTTGAAACGAGGGTCCTTGGTGCTCTCTGAGCTTGGTGGTTTTCTTGCAAATATTTCATTACCCAACTAGGGAACATCGTCAGTGCTAATAGTGGGTGGGGCTGATGATATTACCTAGTTTGGTAATGAAACATCTGGAAGAAAACCACTAAGCTTTGAAAGCATCAAGCAACCCACAATTTAAGCTTGAGCTATAGATATTCTCGTCTATCAGTTACCAAATTATCCCAATGCACACATAACAACACTGGACTCAGCATGAGTAACAAGGTTATTGTAACCAGAGCTGATAAGGATTTGGTGTGCTGGAGAACGGGAGGGGAAGCCCGTGCTTCAAGCTAATTGGGGAATGTGATTTATGACAGCTAATTGGAGGAGGGAATTGTGTTTGGATACTATGTGTTCACGGGAGGGGAATTTAGGTTTTGGCTTTGATTATATTAATGCCAATGCTACGCTATTCAAAATAAAGATTCTTTAAGGTAAACAATGCCTCGAAGTTCTTTGAAGAGTTTCATCTGTCGGAACCATGACAAAAGGATGGTGGAATCCATGGAACTGGCAGAGATGGGAAAAATTGGTAGCTTTGGTTTTATCAGGGTGAGCAATGTGGCCCCTTTATGACCTGTGGACTTCAACTCCCAGAATTTCTGAGCCAGCCAGGAAATTCTGGCTCAGGAATTCTGGAAGTTGATGTCCACAGGTCGTAAAGGGGCTATAGTTGACCCACCCCTGGATTAGAGAAAAGATTCATTTTAATGCTGATTGGACTCCCCTTTTGGACTTTCTGCGTGAAACGGAAAAAAATGAAATTACGAAATATGCATTTGATGATTAGATAGAATAGAAAACAAAAATGAAAGCTATGTTGTAAATTTAGATTAAGAGGTTCATGGAAGCTGATACTTATGTGTTATGGGAAAAAAGTTGGATTTTGGGGGGGGGGATATTTCTGTTTAGTTCTGCACTTTTGGCTTTGTAACCTCTTTCATTCTTTGCTCCCCCCCTTTTCTATCTTAATTATTGGTTCCTGTTAATTTTTATCTCACTCGTTTAAAACAGGGGTCTTCAAACTTGGCCCTTTTATGACTTGTGGACTTCAACTCCCAGAATTCCTCAGCCAGGGTGCCTCAAGATGTATGGACTTCAGCTCCCAGAATTCCATGTGGTATCGCTTCAAGAATTCTGAGAGTTAAAGTCCACATATCTTCAAATTACTAAGGTTGAAAAACAATGATCTAATTATTTGAAGGGCATGGCTTCTACCATTGTAATATTTGATTACAGGATCAATAATTTGGATTATTAATTAATTAAATTTAATTTAGAATATTGCAGACTTTTAAAATGAATGAACTAGTTATGTAGTAACTGTTAAAAGAAGCAAGGTTATTATCCATTGATAGCATTAAGTGAATGGTCCTAACTTAATGAATATTGATTCCCAAGGTCCCTTTTTTTCTCCCTCCTTGCATGAAGAAGGGAAGTTGGCTGGAAACACGATTCCATCTTTCTATAGAAGAGGTCAACCTATTTTTCCACAGCACCTGAAGGCAGGACAAGAAGCAACGGATGGAAACTCATCAAGGAGAGAAGCAACCTGGAACTCAGGAGAAATTTCCTGACAGAGAGAAGAATTAACCAGAAGAGATTGGACAATTACATAATAATAATAATAGTAAAGTTGGAATGGACCTTGGAGGTCATCTAGTCCAACCCCCTGCTCAGGCAGGAAACCCTACACCATTTCGGAGAAATGGCTGTCCAGTCTCTTCTTTAAAACTTCCAGTGTTGGAGCATTTACTGCTTCTGGAGGCAGGCTGTTCCACTGATTAATTGTTCTCACTGTCAGGAAGTTTCTCCTTAGTTCTAGGTTGCTTTTCTCCTTGATGAGTTTTCATCTGTTGCTTCTTGTCCTGCCTCCAGGCACTTTGGAGAAGAGCTTGACTCCCTCTTCTTTGGGGCAGCCCCTGAGATATTGGAATACTGCTATCATGTCCCCCCCTTGTCCTTCTCTTTGTTAAACTAGACATACCCAATTTTAGCAACCGTTCCTTATATGTTTTAGCCTCCAGTCCCCTAATCATCTTTGTTGCTCTTCTCTGTACTCTTTCTAGAGTCTCAACATCTTTTTTACATCGTGGTGACCAAAACTGGATGCAGTGTTCCAAGTGTGGCCTTAACAAGGCATTGTAAAGTGGTATTAACACTTTACGTGATCTTGATTCTATCCCTCTGTTAATGCAGCCTAGCACTGTGTTGGCCATTTTGGCAGCTGCAGCACACTGCTGGCTATTTAAGTGATTGTCCACTAGGACTCCGAGGTCCCTCTCACAATTGCTACTGTTGAGCAAGTTACTCCCTACATTACCTGCACATTTGGTTTTTCTTGCCTAAATGTAGAACCTTACTTTTTTCACCACTGAATTTCATTTTGTTAGATAGCGCCCAGTGTTCAAGTCTGTCCAGATCCTCCTGTATCCTAAGCCTGTCTTCTGGAGTGTTGGCTATTCCTGCCAGCTTGGTGTCGTCTGCTAATTTGATGGGTTCCCTGTTGCGTCCTTCGCGAAATGGCAATGACACGAGAAGCAGTTGTAGTTCTCAGGAACTTCTTTATTTCAGTTCAGCATACTGGTTACAAGTCGCCGAGAATGCCCAAAACGAGGATGTCTGGAAGCCCGTGTGCAGCAAAAATCCCCCTCAGTACTTGAATAGTCTTTGCAGTGGTGGTGGAAGAGACAGGTACAACCTCAAGCCATTTTGAATGGCTATCAACTAGGACCAAGAAGAATTGACCCTGAAAGGGCCCAGCGTAGTCAATGTGCACCCTAGACCATGGAGACTGTGTTTCCTCCCATCTATGTACAGGAGCTTGGGGCATTTCGGGGCGCGAGCGTTGACAAAGGTGGCATGCCTTAGCCTCAATGTCTCTATCTAACCCAGGCCACCACAAATTGCTGCGCGCAAGCGCCTTCATGCGTACAATGCCAGGATGACCCTCGTGGAGGGAACCTAAGACCCTAGTCCTCATTGAGGTAGGAATGACAACTCTGCTTCCCCAAAGCAGACAACCCTGGAAGGTGGACAACTCATTCCTTTTGGACCAGAAACTCTGAAACTCAGTGCCAGGACAGCTCTCTGGCCATCCAGATAAAACCCAAGAAAGGACACATGAAAGTGTGAGATCTGTGGCTGATTCAGCGGCCACATCCCTGGCATCTAAAGGAGACTCAGGCAAGGCCTGAATGGAGAGAAGATTGATAGTTGGTGCAGGGTCAGCTTCTATTACCGGCAGGGGTAACCTACTGAGGCCATCAGCATGGCCCATTTGCTTCCCAGGTTTGTGAAGTAAGGAGAAATCATAGGCAGACAGAAAGTACGGCTCCCACCCCATAAGGAGAAGCATCACAAGCGATGCAGACAGGAAGGGATTCATTGAAATGTGCAAGTACACTGTTAGAAGTGAGTAAGGCCTTGACCTCATTGAAACTTGCTTCGTGTTTTTGTGACCACTGCCACACTGCCTGTTTGTCCAATAGCCTGTGAAGAGGCTCAGCTACACTAGCCTTATGTGGGAGAAAGGAATTATAGAAATTCAGAAGGCCCAGAAAAGCCTGTAGTTCGGCCTTAGACTTTGGCCTAGGGGCATGCATAATAGCTTTCAGTTTGGATTCAGCAGGGTGAATCCCAGTAGCATCGATTTTGAATCCCAGAAAATCAGTAGAAGGCACCCCAATTTTACATTTGTCCTTCTTAAGTTTGAGGCCCGTTTTCCTGAACCTTAGCAGAACAGCCCTTAATCTCTCAGCTAAATTGTGTGTAGAGTCTCCTGCAATTAAGACATCATCAAAATAGGGGCAAACCCCTGGTATACCCCGTAGTGTGTTTTCCATTACGCTTTGGAAAATTCCAGGAGCGACATTTACTCCAAATTGTAACCTCTTTACCTTGAATGCTCCTCTATGGGTCACAACGGTCTGAGCTACAGCAGCATCATCATCAACAGGCAGCTGTTGATACGCCTGAGCTAGGTCAAGCTTTGCAAAAATGCACCCCCCCCCCTTGAGGGAGGCCAGAATATGACTGACCACAGGTACAGGATAGGCATGTTGCTGCAATGCCCTATTCAGAGTGCATTTGTAATCGGCACAAATGCGAATGTCCCCATTTGCCTTGAGAGGCGTGACAATGGGGGTTTCCCAGGGACTGGAGTCAACAGGTTCTAGAACTCCTTGCTGAATCAATTTGTCCAGCTCAGTGTCAATTTTACCTTTTAAAGCAAAAGGGACCCTTCTTGCTTTAATTCTAATGGGAGTGACAGTGGGGTCTAGCTTTAGTGACACAGGGGGTCCTTTGTATGTGCCCAGCTGGGGGCTGAAAACATCTGCAAATTCTTTGCAGACTTCTTGTAGGTCAAGTGTTTGCAGACTATTGAGCCCTGTGACGTGTATTCCCAAGGCCTCAAACCAATCGAGTCCTATGAGACTCGTTCGTTCACCCCCTACTACTATTAGATCTAGTGGACCCTCAAAATCCTTATACTGTACGTTAAGGGTGGCCTCCCCCTTAACACATACTCTGGAGTTTTGAAAGTCTGTTAGCACAATGTCGGAAGGCCTCAATTTGGCCTGAGTTCCACTGCCAGAACAAATCTTCCTAAATGTTTGCATGGAAATGATCGAAAGTGCAGACCCCGTATCCAGTTCCATAGCCAATGGAACCCCTTGTAGCTTCACCTTAAGTGACAACTTTTTCTTAATGGGCTTGTGTGTGCCTGTCCTATAGATGCTTCTTCGCGAAGCGCAAAACCCCACCCTATTTTGGCTGGGACCCCTGGTACCTTTCAGGCGCAATTCTTCCTGAGGTTGTACCTTCTGACGGCCCAGGCACACAGCTGCAATGTGTCGTTGTTTTCCGCATGCCCTGCAGATAGCGGAGCGGAACCTGCAGTTGGTTCTCTTGTGGTGACCTCCACAACCGAGGCACTTGGGGAGAGCTGAAGAGCTTCCTTTCTGTTTCCCTTCCTTCGTGGGGTAGAGATGGTCCACTTCATCGTCAGGATCCTCCTCAGAGTTCCTTTGGACTCCTTCCTGGTGCACGGACGCAGCATCTGGAGTGCTTCTGATCGGCCGCATGTTTTTGATGGCGCCACCCGCTGCTTCTTCTGCAGTGACCTCTCTCAAGGCATCTTGGAATGATAAGTCTTCTTTGGCAAAAAGTCTCTGCTGTAACTCTCTATGCCTTAGTCCACATACAAATCTGTCTCTCAGTCGTTCTTCGAGGTCCTTGAACTCGCAGTGTTTAGCGGCTTTTCTCAGCGTGGCAATGTATTCCTTGGCCGATTCTCCGGGTCGTTGATCCCTCTGTTCGAAGGTGTGGCACCACGCGATGATGGACAACTTGGGCTGGAAGTGCTCCTTCAGTAGCTTTTTTAGATCTGCGTAGCTGACAGATTCTAGAGGAACAGGTGCTGCAATGTTCTCAGCGATTTCGAATGCGTCTTGACCGCAAACGCACAGCAGGGTGACAGCCTTTAAACTATCTTCCCTTACTTGATTTACCTTGAGATAGTTTTCCACCCTGGCTACGTAGGACTCCCACCTCTCTGGATGTGAGACGTCGAATTCCGAAAGCCTTCCAATTTTTGCCATTTTGTAGAAAGGAAGGGTCTATCAGCCAGCCTACCCCCGATGCTCGCTGGATTGGCGGGTAGCTGCCGAGTCAACGCCGTTCCTGCCGCTCAGGACTCACTCGGGTAAGCTTACACCTTTCTTCTGTCGATGTAAGGCATCCCACCTTCGTCGCCAGTGTTGCGTCCTTCGCGAAATGGCAAGACACGAGAAGCAGTTGTAGTTCTCAGGAAACTTCTTTATTTCAGTTCAGCATACTGGTTACAAGACGCCGACAATGCCCAAAACTCCCGGCCTCTTTTATAGGCCATTCCCGGGTCAATTTGCAACTTTTGGCACGCCAGCACTTGCGCATGCGCACAAGTACTGGCGACAGCCTGTCTGGTCCCGGGCAGCTTGCACCTGCCCGGGACCGCCTGCAATGCCCCGAGCCTGCTTGCACAGGCTCAGGACATAACAGAGACAGTGATAGAAAATGATAAAATTAAACTGCTCTGGGACTTCAGAATTCAAACAGACAAGCACCTGCAACATAACACCCCGGACTAAACAATTGTCGATAAGAAAGACAAAAAAGTCTGGATAGTGGACGTGGCAGTGCCTGGAGACAGCAGAATAGAGGAGAAAGAACTGGAGAAGATAACAAAATACAAAGACCTACAAATAGAAATAGAAAGACTGTGGCAAAGGCATGCAAGGGTAGTACCAATAGTAATAGGCGCCTTGGGTGCAATCCCAAAACAACTGGAGCACCAATTGAACACCATTGGCATTGACAATTTCGCCATTAGTCAATTGCAAAAGGCAGCCTTACTAGGAACTGTTCCATTCTGTGACGATATCTGTAATAACATCAAACATCCACATCTGCCTATCCCAGGTCCTGGGTAAGGACTTGATAGGTAGACAAAATGCCAAATCCAGT
Organism: Crotalus adamanteus; assembly: GCA_039797435.1. Lineage (NCBI taxonomy): Eukaryota > Metazoa > Chordata > Lepidosauria > Squamata > Viperidae > Crotalus > Crotalus adamanteus. Next base: position 122,684,401 of record CM077921.1, read on the forward strand.
TTGAACATCTGGCTGACTGTGTGATGATCCATTATAATAATAAAGTTGGAAGGGATATTAGAGGTCATCTAGTCCAACCCCCTGTTCAGACAGGAAACCCTATAACAGTGATGGCGAACCTTTTAGAGACCGAGTGCCCCAAAACTTTTTTGGCAGCTGCTGGCTCATATTTAAGTGATTGTCCACTAGGACTCCTAGATCCCTCTCATAGTTGCTACTGTTGAGCAAGGTACCCCCTATACTATTCCCCTGCACATTTGGTTTTTCTTGCCTAAATATAGAACCTTGCTTTTTTCACCCTTGAATTTCATTTTGTTAGATAGCGCCCAGTGTTCAAGTCTGTCCAGATCCTCCTGTATCTTCAGCCTGTCTTCTGGAGTGTTGGCTATTCCTGCCAGCTTGGTGTCGTCTACAAATTTGATGAGTTCCCCATCTATCTCCTCATCCAGATCGTTGATGAAGATGTTGAAGAGCACTGGGCCCAGAACAGAGCCCTGGGGCACCCCACTACACACTTCCCTCCATGTAGATGCGGTGACCATGGGGATGATGCAACTATTGTCATGTGTGAAAAAAGGTCATAAGTCGCTTCAGTGCTGTTGTAATTTTGGACGGTCAGTAAATGAACTGTTGTAACTCAAGGACGTTAATTTTTCTAATCTTCTGGTTCTCTATCATTCTTCTGCAAGGTAAGGAAGGAAATAAACGTGGCAAAGTTTTCATGTGGGTGGGTTGGTTTTTTTTTTTTTTTTAGGTAGGACTAAGGGCTGTCTGGGTGTGTAGAAGCCCCACCTCTCCTTGCACAATTGTCTCTCTGCAGAGTGCATGGAATGGCCTTTCACCCATCACCGCTGGATTTCTTCGGATTGGGAAACATTGTGGAACATTCCCTCGTGGCAGAAAGACACGCCGGATGGAAAAAATTGGCTTTAGTGTTTTCGCCATCCCCCTAATAAGGCAGACTCTCAAACCAGGATTGAAATATTTTAAATTATTTGAGATTTCTGATCATATGGCAGGAAGAAGCATTGGAAAAACGGGAGAGCCGGTGTTGAGTCCTTCGCGGAAAGGTAAGACACGAGAAGCAGTTGTAGTTCTCAGCTTTCTTTATTCTGTGTTCAGCTTACAAGTAGATGGCTTCAGCAGCTCCCAAAACCTCCCAGCTTCTTATATAGGCGTTTCCCGGGTCAATGCGATACTTTTCCCGTGCCAGCACCCGCGCATGCGCACGGCGCTGGCGACAGCCTGTCTGGTCCCGGGCAGCTTTGCACCTGCCCGGGACTGCCTGCAAACGCCCCGAGCCGTTTGCAAGGCTCGGGACATAACACCCCTTTCCCCCGGGCTAAGACTACTACCAACATATAATCATTTATTTTATGCAGTGTTCTGCTTCCCAGTGCTCCTATCGTTACCTGGCTTTTGTTTAGCCAGCAATGTTATGTAGTCTTCTAAGTACTTAGGAGATTTCCTTGCTCTCTGTGACCTTCTCAGTTCTGGGTTTCTGACAGGTGTTCCCTGACTGAGGGGTGACAAGAGCCTGTTCCCCTTATCATGCCCTGGTGCCTTCCAAGGACTTTGCCCCCATGCTGGCCTGCTTGCTCGCCCACCGGGCTCGTCAGGCCAGGGCTTCTGTCACTTTGTGACCCGGTTGACCCGCCTAGCTGTAGGCCCTCGGGCCCCTTGAAGTGATAGCCACTGCTGGGCGTTTCTGCAGACCCTCCTAAGTCCAACCAAGACCTGTCAGAGGGCTGTCCATCCCTTAAGTCCCGTTCTGTATCCGGGCTTGTGTGGGATTCTGTACCTTCCCAAAATTCAGTTACTCCCTGATTTGGGCTAGAGGTGTTGTAGTCGGGACTTGGTTCCTCGATCACCTCCCTGTATGTTTGACCCCCTGTAGGATTTGGGGTAAGGTCAGGCCAACTCTGAGGACTGTGTGCCAGCTCTCTTGCGGGGAATGATTTGTTGGGATGCTCCCGGGTATCCTCCGTGACTGGAGTGCTGTGTGATGTGTGTGGAAAGTGAGTATGCCCCCGGGGTGACTCCCTGGCTGGAGTAGGCGTGAGTGCCTGTTGTGTGGGTAAACTCCATGAATTCTTGTTTGGGGCACTCGCGGAAGCTTGGAATGGGCCGTCAGTGGCTCCATCAGTGGAGGTGGGCAGCAGCTCGTGCCCCTCCCTTTGCTCCAAAGGGTCCCCCTCCCCCCCTGGAAAAGACCCAGGATTCTCAGCTGGAAGATGCCGCCTAGGGCGGAGTTGGTCGATGTGCCTGCGCAGGACACGACCGTTGTCCAGGGCTACCTCGTAGGATAGAGGACCCGTGACCCTGGAAACAGAAGCGGGGACCCATGTATGACCAGGCCCGTAATTGCGAGTCCAGACCGGGGCACCTACAAGTAGTTGTCTAGGTGCCCTAGGATGTGAGGTAGATGAAGGCAATCTGTCCGGATGCAACCGGTCAAGTTTAGTAGTAAGTTGACGCCCCCAACGAAGTTCAGCTGGGCTTCTCCCTGTAGAAGTGGACAGTGTGGTGCGATAAGAAAGGAGAAAGTCAGCCAACCTGTGATGCCAGTCCCCGTAGGTGAGTCTTTTCAAGGCGTCCTTTGTGATGCGCACCATACGTTCAGCCATACCGTTGGTGGACGGGCGGAAGGGTGCAGACGTGGCATGACGAATCATGTTAGCCTGTAAGAAAGCTTGGAATTCGGAGGAAGTGAATTGAGGGCCGTTGTCAGACACGATGACATCTGGAAGCCCGTGTGCAGCAAAAATCCCCCTCAGTACCTGAATAGTCTTTGCAGTGGTGGTGGATGAGACAGGTACAACCTCAAGCCATTTTGAATGGCTGTCAACAAGGACCAAGAAGAACTGGCCCTGAAAGGGCCCAGCATAGTCAATGTGCACCCTAGACCATGGGGACTTTGTTTCCTCCCATCTATGCACGGGAGCTTGGGGCATCTCTGAGCGAGATCGTTGGCACAGGTGGCATGCATGCACCTTAGCCTCAATATCCTTATCTAAAGCAGGCCACCACAAGTGGCTGCACGCAAGAGCCTTCATACGAACAATGCCAGGATGACCCTCGTGGAGGGATTCTAAGACCCTAGTCCTCATTGAGGTGGGAATGACAACTCTGTTTCCCCAAAGCAGACAACCCTGAGAAAGGGACAACTCGTTCCTTTTGGACCAGAAACTCTGAAACTCAGGACTAGGGCAGTGCTCAGGCCAACCAGACAAAACCCAGGAACGGACACGTGAAAGTGTGTGATCTGTACCTGTTTCAGCGGCAACATCCCTGGCACTAAGAGGGAGCTCGGGCAAGGCTTGGATTGAGAGAATGTTGACAGCTGGCGCAGGGTCAGCTTCTACTACTGGCAGGGGCAATCTACTGAGGCCATCAGCATGGCCCATTTCTTTCCCAGGCTTGTGGAGTAAAGAAAAATCATATGCAGACAAAAAAATAGACCACCTAAGCATTCTAGGGGAAATGATTTGGGGAGTCTGCTTACGTGTGGTAAACAGTCCCAGCAGTGGCTTATGGTCAGTGAAGACCAGTCGTTCTTCGAGGTCCTTGAACTCGCAGTGCTTGGCGGCCTTCCTAAATGCGGCGATGTACTCTTTGGCCGACTCACCGGATCGTTGATCCCTCTGCTCGAAGGTGTGGCGCCATGCGATGACAGACATCTTGGGCTGGAAGTGCTCCTTCAGTAGCTTTTTTAGATCTGCGTAGCTGACAGACTCTACTGGAACAGGTGCTACAAGGTTTTCTGCGATTTCGAAGGCGTCTTGACCGCAGACACAAAGCAGGGTGGCAGCCTTCAAGCTTTCTTCCCTCACTTGGTTTGCCTTGAAGTAGTTCTCCACCCTGGCTACGTAGGACTCCCACCGCTCTGGATGTGAGACGTCGAACTCCGAAAGCCTTCCAACCTTTGCCATCTTCAGGAGACGGGTCTATCAGCCAGCCTACTCCCGAATACGCACTGGATTGGCGAGTAGCTGCCGAGTCAACGCCGTTCCGCCGCTCAGGACTCACTTGGGTAAGCTTACACTTCTTCCTTTCCAGGCGATGTAAGGCATCCCACCTTCGTCGCCAGTGTTGAGTCCTTCGCGGAAAGGTAAGACACGAGAAGCAGTTGTAGTTCTCAGCTTTCTTTATTCTGTGTTCAGCTTACAAGTAGATGGCTTCAGCAGCTCCCAAAACCTCCCAGCTTCTTATATAGGCGTTTCCCGGGTCAATGCGATACTTTTCCCGCGCCAGCACCCGCGCATGCGCACGGCGCTGGCGACAGCCTGTCTGGTCCCGGGCAGCTTTGCACCTGCCCGGGACTGCCTGCAAACGCCCCGAGCCGTTTGCAAGGCTCGGGACATAACAGCCGGCACAGCAGAAGACTCTAACCCAGTGGTTCTCAACCTGTGGGTCGGAACCCCATTTGGGGTCAAACGACCATTTCACGGGGGTCGCCAAACCACGCAGTCCGCCATTTTTTTCCCCCTTTTCCTTAGCTGTGCTACTCCCTTTTATTCTATTGGCTTTTGAAAGCCAATAGAATAGACTCTCTTGAATGGAGTCTAATTCTATTGGTTTTCAAAAGCCAATAGGAATTGTCCAGGCTGTCTCTGCCCTGCTGAGCCCGCCAAAAGTCCCATTCTGCAAACGGTGCTGCACCAGTTGAGTAGTCCTCGACTTATGACCGGTTGAGTAGTCCTCCACTTACGAACGGTTGGGGGTCGCGGCGTTAAAAAGGTTGAGAACCACTGCTCTAATCCAAGGAGTGGCTCCTTAAATGGGTGACACATCCCAGTAGTCCCTAAGAATCTGGACTAGTGGTTAAGGGGCTGGTCTAGAAATTGGGACACGGACTTTTAGTCCTGCCTTAGGCATGGAAGCCTGCTGGGTGACTTCAGCCAGTCACCAGGAGATTGGGAGTTCTAGTCCTGCCTGAGGAGATATGAAAGCCAATTGAGAGACTTTGAGCTAGTCCTTCTATCTCCCAGCCTATCCCACCTCACAGGGTCGTTGTTATCGGCGGGGGGAAGGAAGAAGGAATATTATACATGTTTGCCACTTTGTATTACTTATAAACTAATAAAGCCGGGTTTTAAAAAAATCTAATAAATCCATGAAGGCAGGTGGAACGTGCTTTCCAATGCTCCACTGGCGTCTTTCCCAAGAGAAGGTGCACCAGAAGGAAGATGGGTCCCTTCCAACTTCTCTTGAACATTTCTGCTGCTTTTGGGTGAGGTGGCTGAGACGTAACAGAGAAGCAAGAATTTAGGACCCAGCCCTACACACTGAACCAGTCCAGTGTGCCAAAAGGGGCCGGGTTTCCTCCAGATTTCCACATTAATTTTTGTAATTACACCCAGCACCGTGTTCTTCCTGTGCTGGCAGAGGCCACAGACTTTGCCCCTTCCTCCCACAACCAGCACCACAACGTTGGGTCAGCGTCTTCAGTCCGAAGAGGGTGGAAACGGGCTCGGCTGCTAGGATGAAGATTGAATTCGCTCCTCTCCACATCCCGTGGGAGAGACGGCTTCAGACGGCTTCTGTGCTTCAATGGGTCTTCACTTTTTTGTGCATGGGTAAAAAAAAAAAGATGGTTATTCCTAATTAAGGGGACTTTTTCAGGATATGGAGGTTGCTGGGGGAGGAAGGAAGGGAGGGGGCTGTCTTTTAAGGCAGAGGTCCCCAACCTTTTGGGCACCAGGGACCGGTTCCGTAGATAGAGGTTTTTCCATGGATCGGAGAGTACATGGTTTTGTGTGCTGCCTGCATCCCGTGGATAGGGCTTTGCTTGTTTGTGCGGACTGGTTGCCGGCATGCCGTGGTCCGGTACCGGAACACAGACCGCGGGTTGGGGACCTCTGTTTTAAGGGGTTGCCAGAAAAATCTCCACCGGTGGCTGCATTGCGCATCAAAACCAAGGGATACATTTTGCAGAAATAAGACTCTGAGATGGACAGGGATCTGTTTTGCAAGCTCCTTCAGGCAGGGATCTGCTTTTCTTTTTTGTTGGCCTAGACTTACAATTCATTTAGTGACCAACGTCACAAGGGCACTGGAAAAAAGTGTCATGACTGTTTTTTCAAGCTGACAACTGTCGCAGCAATCCCCCTGGCAACTGGTTCATATTTATGACGGTCGCAGTGTCCTGGGGATGTGTCACGTGATCCCCTTTTGTGATCTTCTGACAAGCAAAGTCAATTTGGGAAGCCGGATTCATTTAACAACCATGTGGCTAACTTAACTGCAGTGGTTCATTTGTGGCAAGAAAGGAGTAAAACAGGGCAAAATTCGCTTCATAGCGCTCTCACTTAGCGACAGGAATTTTGAGTTCAATAGGGGTCGTAAGCCAAGGACTACCTTTATAACATATCCTGGATGAAACTAATCAAGGAGAGAAGCAATTTGGAACTAAGGAGAAATTTCCTGACAGTGAGAACAATTAATCAGCGGAATGATTTTTCTCTGGAAATTGGCCCCCTCATGACTCGTGGATTTCAACTCCCAGAATTCCTGAGCCAGCATGGGGGAACTATGACCCCTTCATGACTCGTGGACTTCAACTCCCAGAATTCCTGAGCCAGCATGAGGGAACTATGGCCCCTTCATGACTTGTGGACTTCAACTCCCAGAATTCCTGAGCCAGCATGAGGGAACTATAGCCCCTTCATGACTCGCGGACTTCAACTCCCAGAATTCCTGAGCCAGCATGGGGCAACTATGGCCCCCTCATGACTCGCGGACTTCAACTCCCAGAATTCCTGAGCCAGCATGGGGCAACTATGGCCCCCTCATGACTCGTGGACTTCAACTCCCAGAATTCCTGAGCCAGCCTGGGGGAACTATGGCCCCTTCATGACTTGTGGACTTCAATTCCCAGAATTCCTCAGCCAGCATGGGGGAACCTTGGCCCCTTCATGACTTGTGGACTTCAACTCCCAGAATTCCTGAGTCAGCATGGGGGAACTATGGCCTCTTCATGACTCGTGGACTTCAACTCCCAGAATTCCTGAGCCAGCATGGGGCAACTATGGCCCCCTCATGACTCGCGGACTTCAACTCCCAGAATTCCTGAGCCAGCATGGGGCAACTATGGCCCCCTCATGACTCGTGGACTTCAACTCCCAGAATTCCTGAGCCAGCCTGGGGGAACTATGGCCCCTTCATGACTTGTGGACTTCAATTCCCAGAATTCCTCAGCCAGCATGGGGGAACCTTGGCCCCTTCATGACTTGTGGACTTCAACTCCCAGAATTCCTGAGTCAGCATGGGGGAACTATGGCCTCTTCATGACTCGTGGACTTCAACTCCCAGAATTCCTGAGCCAGCCTGGGGGAACTATGGCCCCTTCATGACTCATGGACTTCAACTCCCAGAATTCCTGAGCCAGCTTGGGGAACTATCGTCCCTTCATGATTCATGGACTAACTCCCATAATTCCTGAGTCAGCATGGGGGAACTATGGCCTCTTCATGACACGTGGACTTCAACTCCCAGAATTCCTGAGCCAGCATGAGGGAACTATGGCCCCTTCATGACTCGTGGACATCAACTCCCAGAATTCCTGAGCCAGCATGGGGGAACTACGACCCCTTCATGACTTGTGGAATTCAATTTCATCTTAAACAATCCTAAAGCAACACCTCCTCCCTCCCCCTTACTCTAATGGCAAGTTGGAAGGAAGAGGCCTGTAGCTGCCAAAGTTTCATTCTTGACACACAGCTAAGGGGAAATCCTGTCCTTGGGAAAGTGTAGAAATTTCTCTTTTGGGAACACCGTGGAGAATTTTGATAGGTTACCATGCTGCTTTTATTTTGAAATAGAGCACTGAAATGTTTTTCCATCAGAAAAATGAATAGGGGTCAGTTTGGAAGCATAGGTCAAATGGGCACTTGTTTTTCCCAAAACTCTGGTATCTGTTGTCGAAGGCGATTCTCTGTCCTCCAGGTCATCTCTGTCCCAAAGGTGCTTTTTCAAGAGGCAACTGGACTTTCTTGTTTTTCCTGTGAAGACGTTTCACTTCTCCTCCAAGAAGCTTCTTCAGCTCTGTCTGGATGGTGGGGAAATGAAAGGATTTATACTCCTTGCAGAAAAACTGGTCATTTGCATCCCTTTAGAGGGTCGTTGAGGCCACTTGGAGGTTTATCTGTGTCCTCAGGGTCACCTGAGTGGTGCAAATGGGTGGGAAGCCTTCTTGGAACTGCTGAAAGGACTGTGTTGTAGACTGGAGAGAGATAGAATCCCACCACTGGTTCCCCTGCTTGAACAGGGGGCTGGACTAGAAGACCTCCAAGGTCCCTTCCAGCTCCATTCTATTCAATTTCTCTCTCTCCAGAAGGGGTGGACACTGGTCTGTTCTTCAGGTTGTATTTATATGGTGCCTGGTTTGTGTGGCTTTTAGTTGTTAATTAGGGTGTTGGTGGCCAGCTATTAAGTCGTTAATTGTCACACCCTTGGCTCCTAAGTACCTGGTAGGCGAGTAATAAATCAGCACTCCTATTGGCTGACAAGGGGCCTGTTTCTCAGCCTTCATAATTTCTCTGGCTATCTTTGTCCCTGCTTGGCTGACAATCTTAACAGATATGAAATTGAATAAATGTCCTTGTTCATTGCAGTGTGAGACTTCCAATCAGTTTGGGTCTCTTAATCATGGCTGGCTCAGGAATTCTGGGAGTTGAAGTCCATGGATCATAAAAGAGCCAATGTTGCCTACCCCTGGACTGGACAGTGACTTGTCCGAAATGGAATAGGGTTTCCTGCTTGAGCAGGGGGCTGGACTAGAAGACCTCCAAGATCCCTTCCAGCTCTTTTATTCCCGATTAGGGAACCGAACGTGTTAACGTGAAAGACCCCTAACAATTCTCCCTTTTCTTCCTCCAGTTCAGTGCTCCATCGCCCTCTTCATCCTCCTCCTCTTCACACGCTTCTGGCTGATCAGCGCCCTCTATGCTGTCTGGTGGGCGTTCGACTGGGACACCCCGAGCAAAGGTGGGCGGCGCTCCCACCGGATGCGGAATTCGGTCGTCTGGCGATACATGAAAGATTATTTCCCGATCTCGGTACGTGTCCCCCTAGAGGGAAGGAGTATAATGGCATGGGAGGAAGACCTTGGGAGACGGGGACGAAGAGATGCTGCTTAGGGAACGAGAGGATAAGAGGCAGCAGAGCCTCCAGCTGCATAATGGGTGGAGAAAGAGGCTGTCAAGGGGATGACGGGAGATTTATACAAACCATCCTTGACTTACAACCATTCAGTTAGTGACCGTTTGAGGTTACAACGGGCCTGAAAAAAGTGATTTTGGGGTAAAAAATCAGTGGGGTAAAACTCAATCACTGTCATTTAACGGATAAATGATGATTGTATTTTATGATTATGATCATGATTTATCGCTTGTTGCTTGCATGTGCACTGAGAGATGATGCAGCAGAGACAAATTCCTTGTGTGTCCCATCACTCTTGGCCAATAAAGAATTCTCTTCTCTTCTCCTTCTCCTCCTCTTCCCTTCCTTTCCCTTCCCTTCCCTTCCCTCCCATCCCATGCTATCCCAAGCTATCCCATGCCATGCCATGCCATTCTAGTCTGTTTCATTCTTTCTCATTATTCTGTATTCTATTCTATTCTGTTCTGTTCTGTTCTGTTCTGTTCTGTTCCAATACTGGAAGTTTTTAAGAAGAGATTGGACAGCCATTTGTCTGAAATGGTACAGGGTTTCCTGCCTCAGTAGGGGGTTGGACTAGATGACCTCCAAGGTCCCTTCCAGCTCTGTTATTCTATTCTGTTTTGTTCTGTTCTATTTCTATTCCATTCCATATTTTCTATTCCATTCCATTCCATTCCATTCTATTCTATTCTATTCTATTCTATTCTATTCTATTCTATTCTATTCTATTCTATTCTATTCTATTCTATTCTATTCTATTCTATTCTATTCCTTATTCTATTCTATTCTATTTTACATTCTTTTCCTTATTCTATTCTATTCTATTCTATTCTATTCTATTCTATTCTATTCTATTCTATTCTATTCTATTCTATTCTATTCTATTCCTTATTCTATTCTATTCTATTTTACATTCTTTTCCTTATTCTATTCTATTCTATTCTATTCTATTCTATTCTATTCTATTCTATTCTATTCTATTCTATTCTATTCTATTCCTTATTCTATTCTATTCTATTTTACATTCTTTTCCTTATTCCATTCTATTCTATTCTATTCTATTCTATTCTATTCTATTCTATTCTATTCTATTCTATTCCTTATTCTATTCTATTCTATTTTACATTCTTTTCCTTATTCTATTCTATTCCTTATTCTATTCTATTCTATTTTACATTCTTTTCCTTATTCTATTCTATTCTATTCTATTCTATTCTATTCTATTCTATTCTATTCTATTCTATTCTATTCTATTCTTTGCTTAGAATAAGGTTGAGGAATTCTGGGAGTTGAAGTCCATGAGTCATAAAAGAGCCGCGTTTGAAGACCCCTGATATAATGTGAGAGGGAAATAATGCTAACTCAGAAAGAGCTAAACTGGTAAAAGGGCCAAGTTGAAGACCTCTGCCATAAACATATTTGGTGATACCAGCCTTGGCCTTAATTAGCTTTTCAGTACAGGTGAAGCAGCCAGGTGCTGCCCCCTTGTGGCACAGTATGAAAAAAAATCAGGAGTCTGATGGCATGGATCCCCACGGTCACGTGATCCAAATTCACATCCTTGGCAACTGACTCACAGTTATGACCACTGCAGTGTCCCAGGGATCACCTGATCTTTTGTTGTGACCTTCTGACAGGGAAAGCCAATGGGGAAAATCAGATTTTTTTTTTTATATCGACTCTCCAAAACTGCTGTGGGAATCATATATCCAGTTAATATAACCACAAATGTTGCGTAAATGATCGGTCGAATTGTAGGTTTTTTTTTTTACTTTTGCAATCAAATCTAGAAAGTGGCATCTTCCTGCTAACATAACCCAGATTGTTCCCACTTGACCGGGTTCAAAAATCTCTTTGTGGCTGTGGGAAGAGGGCTAAAAAGGGATTTTTTTAAAAAAGAGAGATTGCTGGGGGGTCGTTTTCTCATACAATTATCTTTCTTTGACGTGGTTCTTTGGCCTACAGCCAAACAGGTGTTGCAGGCATTTGAAATACAACAAAGAGCTTTCTTTTTGGCCTGGAGTTTAAAGAGGAAGGTTGTACACACCCAAAAAAAAAAAAAAAGCCCTATTTTTCTTTTTCATACTATCTGAGGAAAAGCAAAGTCTTACATTTCGGCAGGCAAAAACCAAAGGCACAAATACAGACTGGGCGAGACCTGGCTTAAAAACAGTAACTGTGAGAGGGACCTTGGAGTCCTAGTGGACGATCACCTGACCATGAGCCAGCAGTATGTAGCAGCAGCCCAAAAAATTAATACAATCCTGGGTTGTATAAACAAAGGCATAGAATCAAAATCATGCAAAGTATTATTCCCGCTTTATAAAAACCCTACTAAGATCACACCGAGAATACTGCAGCCATTTTTGGTCACCATATCACAAAAAAGATGTTGAGAGTTTGGAAAAAGTTCAGAGAAGAGCAACTAAGATGATCCAAGGCCTGGAGACTAAAACATACGAAGAACGGCTGTGGGACTTGGGTTTGGTTAGTCTAAAGAAAAGAAGAAAGAGGGGAGACATGATAGCAATGTTCCAGTATTTGGGGGGGCTGCCACAAAGAAGATGGGCCAGGTTGTTCACCAGAACACCAGAGGGAAGGACAAGAAAAAATGGTTGGAAGCTGATCAAAGAGAGAAGCAACCTGGAATTGAGGAGAAACTTCCTGACAGTGAGGACAATCAACCAGTGGAACTGCTTGCCACCAGGAATCGTGGGCGCTCCATCACTGGAGATTTTTAAGAAGAGACTGGACATTCACCTGTCTGAGATGATATAGGTTCTCCTGCTTGAGCAGGGGGCTGGACTAGAAGACCTCCAAGATCCCTTCCAGCTCTATTCTATTCTATTCTATTCTATCCTATTCTATTCTATTCTATTCTATTCTATTCTATTCTATTCTATTCTATTCTATTCTATTCTATTCTATTCTATTCCACTCCACTCCACTCCACTCCACTCCACTCTACTCTACTCTACTCTACTCTATTCTATTCTATTCTATTCTATTCTATTCTATTCTATTCTATTCTATTCTATTCTATTCTATTCTATTCCATTCCACTCCACTCCACTCCACTCCACTCCACTCCACTCCACTCCACTCCACTCTACTCTACTCTACTCTACTCTATTCTATTCTATTCTATTCTATTCTATTCTATTCTATTCTATTCTATTCTATTCTACTTTCTATTCTGTTCTGTTCTGTTCTAAACAGCCACAACAACAAAAGTCGAAACATCGGTGACCTCTGTATAACTTTACGACTTACGACGGCAATGGGCAGCACCATTACAGTCATAAGTTGAGGATTTTGTATTATAGGTCAGGTTTTGATGTGATAAATATCACAGCACTATCACAGTGGAGCACCACTGGAACACCATCGGCATTGACAACATCCCCATCGGTCAATTGCAAAAGGCAGCTTGGTCTGGAACTGCTGACATCCTTCAACCAGACCTTTAACACCATTAAAGATCAACCTCTGCCTCTCTCAGGTCCTTGAGAAGGACCCAATAGGTAAATAAAATGCCATCTCTAATCTAAACACCTGGCCGTGTGGTCAATAATATAAATATCCTTTTTTGCTCCCTTCTAGTTTTATTTTGGCACGCGGCTTTCAAAAGCTTGTATTGTTATTCTTTTTATTAAAATGTCAAAATACGATGGGAAATGTTATGCAAGGCAACCCACAATGCTTTGCCAGCAGAAGATTTTCTGTGTGGGAATGAAATTAAGATGGGCAATTGGGCAATTTCGCTGATACACCCACTGTCAAAATGTAAGCTCCATGAATCTTTTCCTTTGCCAAGTCACCCACTGCCTGTCATCGAACTACCTCTTCAAAATGAAAATCATACCATGATAAATCCTTGGGCCTTCAAACGTGTAAGAGGTTGATGGTGCTAAGTGGTTCTTGTTCTAGGTATCAGAGCAGAATTTGGGAGAAGTCCAGAATCAACATTTATTCTTTTAGGAAGGCAGATTCTCCTGATCCCAGAAGCAGGTTTGATGGTTGTATCTAATCAGTAATGAAAAGGCATTTAATTAAATTAAAATACCCTAGATCTTCTTTAACTGGGGTAAATTGTGCCAAAAAGGAATGCTACTATGTGAACAAAATGTGATAGATAGATAGATAGATAGATAGATAGATAGATAGGTATGGATGGAGAGACAGAGAAATAAAGATAGATAGATGATAGATAGATATATGATAGATAGATAGATAGATATTTAGATAATAATAATAATAATAATAATAATAATAATAATAATAATAATAATAATAATAATAATAATAATAATAGTAAAGTTGGAAGGGATCTTGGAGGTCATCTAGTCCAACCCCCTGCTCGGGCAGGAAACCCTACACCATTTCGGACAAATGGCTGTCCAGTCTCTTCTTAAAAACTTCCAGATAGACACAGACAGATAGATATAGATATAGATATAGATAGAGATAGAGATAGAGATAGAAGATGGTAGAGGACAGGAAGACCTGGAGGAACATTGTTCATGGGGTCGCAATGGGTCAGACACAACTTTGCAATTAACAACAATAGATAGATAGATAGATAGATAGATAGATAGATAGATAGATAGATAGATAGATAGACAGACAGACTCAAACAGACAGATAGAGATAGATGGATAGATAGAAATAGATAGATAGATAGATAGATAGATAGATAGATAGATAGATATATGATAAAGAAATAGAGATAGAGAAATAAATGTGTGTGTATGTGTGTGTCTGTATGTGTGTGTGTGTGTGTGTGTGTGTGTGAGAGAGAGAGAGAGAGAGAGAGAGAGAGAGAGAGAGAGAGAGAGAGAGAAGAGAGGGAATGAGAGCGAGAGGGAGAAAGAGAGAGTGATAATCCTATTTCTAAAGAATTAACTTTGTGAGGATAAATGGGGGAACATGATGTACCCAATCAGGCCAGTTCATAGCCATGAGCTCCATAACAGCCTCATTAATCAGAAGGAACTGGGAAAGAAGCCCATTGCGAGTGGCTAGTAAACAGCTGGGATCTGCCTGTGCTTGATGCGCCTGGTGATAAATTGAATGCAGTGAGCAGAAGGAGCCTGGAAGTTCAGGAGGGGAAAAGCCGTTAGGTTATTTAACAGTGTGCTCAGATCAATGAGTGTGGCAGGGGAAAAAAATGGCAGGTGTTGTTTTGAGAAACAAGGCAAGGGGTCATCTTAGCCTCATAGAATGTAAGAGTCAGAAGGGACCTCAGAGGTCATACAATCCAGCCCAGTATAACCCATCCTTTCACCGTCTTTCTTACAAAAGAGAGCCGAGACAGCATAAGAGAGCCAGTTTGGCCTAGTGGTTAAGGCATCAGGCTAGAAAGCAGGAGATCAGGACTTCTAGTCCCACCTTAGGCACGAAAGCCAGCTAGGTACTTTGGGCCAATCACCAGGAGACGCTGAGTTCTAGTCCTGCCTTAGGCATTGTCGAAAGGAATATCTTCATCAGGGTCCTGTCCAAGACGGGAATAAATAAAATGGAGGCTGCCTTTGAAAGAAGGTTCTTGTTAATTGAAGAGCAGAAGTACAACAGCATGTGGCTCTGAGGCAGCTGACCACATATTGCTGGGAGTGGTGGGTTTTTATACCTACTTGGGCTTTTGTGTTTGGACTCGTTCTTGTTCCCGTGGCATGAACTTTGACCTGAGGATCAGAGGTGTCCTTTTGGTATCCTGATGGTGGTGGGTTAATCCTATTACGTCCTAACGGTCATGTCCTGCTTCCCTGGGGCTGTGGCTGATGGCTATGTCCTGTGTTGGATTTTTGGGTGAGGGGTTGCTGGTTCTAGGGGTCTTTTTCTAATCCCATCAGCTCCAAGCTTTCTGGCTCCGGTCTTTCTGAAAGGATTATCAAATCTGCATTTCTACAGAGCTGGTTTCTGCTTGGGGCAGAGAGACTTCGGGGGGGGAGTTGTTTCTGCCTGAGACAGAAACTGGCCAAGCCCCCGTTCCACCCCCTGTCCTGCCAATGCTCCGCCCCCACACTGTCCCCGACCCCGCCTGCCTCCAGGGCCACTCACCGCCTCCAGGGCCCACCAGCAGCGCCATGGCAGCCACGCATCTGCCCGCGCCCCACAGCATCAACTGTGCGTGATGGGGCGTAAGGGCAGAGTCTTGTCTACACTGCCTGGCTGCCATGTCCTTGGCTGCGCTGCTCCGCGTGGGCCACGCTCAGGGGTGACTCCTCCAGGGGGGCTGCTGGTGACAGGGTCGTGGTGGGAGGCGAGGCTGGGGCAATGGCACTTATCCCCACAGAGAGGGCTCCGAGTGCTGCCTCTGGTACACGTGCTATAAGTTCACCACCACTTGCCTAAGATTTTCTTTGGGGAAATATAATATTCTCCCTGTTTAATATTCCCCAAAATATTTCTTTCTCTGGGGAGAAAGCTGGCTAAGTGACTTTGCCCCCCTCTCTCCTTTTCCCTCTCTCTTCCTCCCTCCCTCCTACCGTCCCTCTCTCCCTCTCTCTCCCTCCCTCTCTCTCTCTCCCTTCCTTCCTCCCTCCCTCTCTCTCCATCCCTCCCTCTCTCTCTCCCTCCCTTCCTCCTTCCCTCCCTTCCTTTCCTCCCTCCCTCTCTCCCTCCCTTCCTCCTTCCCTCCCTTCCTCCTTTCCTTCCCTGCTCTCTCTCCCCTCCCTCCCTCTCTCTCTGTCCCTCTCTCTCTCTCCCTCCCTCTCTTGCTCTCTCTCCCTCCCCCTCCCTCCCTTCCTCCCTCCCTCTCTCTCCCTCGCTCAGTCCTATCCTCCCCCACTCTCTCTGTCAGGGTTGTTGTGAAGAAAATAAAAAGAGGAAAGTGGGGTTGCTAAAAATAATGGACTTCGATTGGATTGGATTGAGCTGAATCCTTTATTTGGCCAAGACACACAAGGAAATTGTGCCCGGTGCAGAAGCACTCAGTGTACATGCAAAGCAACAGAATCCTTATCATCATCAGTAAAAAAGGGGGGAGTAATTAAGGTTGGATATAAATAAATAAATAAGTAAGTAAGAAATGGACAAGTATCCTAAATCCCTTTGACCTTCCAGCTGGTGAAGACGGCAGATTTGGATCCATCCAAGAACTACATCTTCGGCTTCCATCCTCACGCCATCTTGCCGGCTGGCGGCTTCATTAATTTGTGCACCGAAGCCAACGGGTTTTCCAAACACTTCCCAGGTCTGAAGCTTTACCCGACGATGTTGAGTATGTTGTTCCGAGTCCCCTTTTTCCGGGATTACTGGATGAGTTTAGGTAAGCCAACGTGGAAAGGATTTCTGATTCGTTGGGAAACTTTTGGAAGAGCAAAATCAATCGGTCAATCAGAAAAGAGCTGGAAGGGACCTTGGAGGTCTTCTAGTCCAGCCCCCTGCTCAAGCAGGAGACCTTATATACCACGTCAGATAGATGGCTGTCCAGTCCATTCTTAAAAACCTCCAGTGATGGAGCACCCACAATTTCTGGAGGAAAGTCGTTCCACTGGTTGATTGTTCTCACTGTCAGGAAGTTTCTCCTTAATTCCAGGTTGCTTCTCTCCTGGATTAGTTTCCATCCATTGTTTTTTGTCTTGTCTTCTGCTGCTTTGGAAAATAAATTGACCCCCTCCTCCTTGTAGCAGCCCCTCAAATACTGGAATGTTGCTATCCTGTCCGCCCCAGTCCTTCTTTTCTTTAAACTAGCCATACCCAAGTCCTGCATCCGTTCTTCATATGTTTTTTGTCTCTAGGCCTTTCATCATCCTAGTTTAGTGGTGGCGAACCTATAGCACGTGTGCCAGAGGCGGCACTCTGAGCCCTCTCTGTGGGCACGCGCGCCGTCGCCCCAGTCCTAGGCCTTCAGCTGGGTTTTATAAAACCTTTTCGCTTTAGGCCTCCACTGCCGTGTGCAAAAAAAAAAAAAAAAAAAGGTTCAGTCAGTCAATTTCAACTTCTCACGGGGAAAAAAAAAGATCTTGCAAAGTTGGAATTGATTGATTGAACTTTTTAGTCCCACCCAATCTGTCGTTACCACCACAGCCACGCCCAGCCAATGGGCCACCCCCCCAATTGGCCACACCCCCCAATTGGCCATATCCAGCCAATGGGCTACACCCAGTCAGCACCCAATGATGCATAAGTGGGTTGCAGTTTGGGCACTCGGTCTCTAAAAGGTTGGCCATCACTGTCCTAGTTGCTCTTCTCTGAACTTTTTCCCAAAGTCTCAACATTTTTTTTGTAATGTGGTGTCCAAAACTGGATGCAGCATTCCCGGTGTGGCCTTACTAATGCTTTATAAAGCGGTGCTAATAGTTCACCTGATTTTGATTCTATGCCTCCGTTTGCACAACCCAGGATTGTATTAGCTTTTTCGGCTGCCGTCGCGCCGAAAGTGATTTAAGTGATTGTCCACTAGGACTGCAAGGACTCTGAGCATCTTGAAAGCTTTTTCCCATTTAGGGAATACTGGAGATCCTTTGGGAATTTGGCCAGATTTTGCTCTGGCGCAAAGGTGAATTGGTTTTCATGCCATTTACAGGTTGCTCTTGACTCCTTACGATTCACTCAACAAATGTGGCAAAAAGGTCATCAAATCACTTAACAACTGCCTGGCTTAGCCATGGAAAATTGGGGGCTCAGTTGTGGTCGTAAGTTGAGGACTCTCAAGAAGAGACTGGACAGCCGTTTGTCTGAAATAGTAGGGTCTCCTGCTTGAGCAGGGGGCTGGACTAAATGATCTCCAACGTCCCCTCCAGCTCTGTTATTCTCGGTTAAGGCTATTTAATGTGTATGTGTGTATGTGTGCATGTGTGTTGTACGGCGCTTTAATGTTCTTCTTTTTCCTGCTTTGCGTCACCCAGGTTTAATTTCCTCGTCCAAGGAATCTGCTTCCTATGTCTTGAGGAAGAAGGAAGGTGGGAATATTGTAATGATAGTTGTGGGAGGGGCCAAGGAAGCCCTAGACGCCCATCCCGAAGCTTACACCCTGGTGTTACAGAACCGCAAGGGCTTTGTTCGGCTGGCCATAGAGAACGGGTAAGTGGGAACAGCTTCTGAGGGGGTCCTGATCGTCTTGTACAATGTACATCACACACAGTGGTGGGATTTAGCTGGTTCACACCACATTGGCAGAACCAGTCGCTAATTTGTTTGTTGCCCAGGCCCAGAACAGACTTCCGGAAGTGGCATCCATGTAGAGAACTGGATGTTCACCTATTTGAATCCCACCACTGATCACGTGAAGTATTACCGTGTTTCCCTTCAACATGCAAAGCTTGAGAAAGAATGCTCGAATCCATTATTTGCAGCCACCCAGCCTTCCTCGGTTATCTCAACCTGTTTGATTCCATCTCTCCTTCTGGTTCCTCTCGGTTCCTAGCACGCTGCTCGTCCCCGTGTTCTCTTTCGGAGAGAATGAGCTGTATGATCAGATCAAAAACCCCAAAGGATCCTGGGTGAGGTGGACACAAGACCGTTTGCAGAAGATCATGGGAGTCTCCCTGCCTCTCTTCTACGCCAGAGGGATCTTCCAGTACACCTTTGGGTTTCTTCCGTACCGGAAGCCAGTCTTCACCGTGGGTAAGTCTGTGTTTCTTCCGTGGCACCCAGAAATGAGAGGCAGGTAAAACAAGGAAGGTGACTTGGCAAAGATAGAAAGCTAGAATAAGGCTGAAGAAAATTGCGGTTTTCACTTATTAATGAGAATTAAAATAGAACACACTCAAATAGACAAGATGTGTACTTTGAATACTAGATTTTGTCATGAGCTGAGATAAAGAAAACTTTGATCATTTAAAACTTGGAAGTATAAATATTAAAAGTTAAAATTTGAATATTGGTTTGCTTATGAAGGTTGAATATAAAAGTAATTAAGATATATGTAAGCTAAAACTCTGTTGATAAATGTAATAAATATGTTTTTACTTAGCTGCTATAATAAAAATTACTAGCTTAAATATGAGATTGTAGACACCAAGAGAAAAAGAGAGGAAGTGTTTAATGTTGACATAAGAGAAATTTTGGTTACTAAATTTAAGACATTTGGAAATTAATAGAAAATAAGAATGTTATACTGTATTATTAATTAGTTGATGTATGATGGTGAGAAATAGAATATATTCAAATGATGTGTATCCTGAACATTAACAATTTTGTGATGAATTGGGATAAAGGGAACTGTGGTTATTTAAAACTTGGAAAGTATAAATGTTATACTTTAAAAAGTATAAATAATAAATGTTAAATTTAAATATTAATGGGAAACTAAAAATTGGGAAAAACTAATTAGGACAGTGATAGTCTATAAAGATTGAATGTTAAATATTACTAGGATGTTGTTGTTAATTGCGAAGTCGTGTCCGACCCATCGCGACCTCATGGACAACGTTCCTCCAGGCCTTCCTATCCTCTACCATCTTCTGGAGTCCATTTAAGTTCACACCTACTGCTTCAGTGACTCCATCCAGCCATCTTATTCTCTGTCGTCCCCTTCTTCTATTGCTCTCAATCTTTCCCAGCATTAGGCCCTTTTCCAGTGAATCCTTCCTTCTCATTAGGTGGCCAAAGTATTTGAGTTTCAACTTCAGGATCTGGCCTTCTAAAGAGCAGTCGGGGTTGATCTCCTCTAGGACTGACCGGTTTGAACACCTTGCAGTCCAAGGGACTCGCAGGAGTCTTCTCCAGCACCATAGTTCAAAGGCCTCAATTCTTTTGCGCTCAGCCTTTCTTATGGTCCAACTTTCACAGCCATACATTGCAACTGGGAAAACCATGGCCTGGACTATACGCACTTTTGTTGGCAGGGTGATGTCTCTGCTTTTTAGTATGCTGTCTAGATTTGCCATAGCTTTCCTCCCCAGGAGCAAGCGTCTTTTAATTTCTTGGCTGCAGTCCCCATCTGAGGTGATCTTTGAGCCCAGAAAAATAAAACCTGTCACTACCTCCATTTCTTCCCCATCTATTTGCCAGGAATTGAGAGGGCCGGATACCATGATTTTGGTTTTTTTAATATTGAGTTTCAAGCCTACTTTTGCACTACTAGGATAGGTATAAACTAAAAATTACTGATAAATGTAAGAAAGTTATTTTTATTTACTTGATATAATATGAATTGTATTAGTTTAAACTTGAGACAGTAAACACGAAGGGGAAAAGAGAGGAAATATTTAATGTAATAGTTTGACACGTGTACTAAAGATATTTGTGTGTGATTGAATTATTGATTATCTCAGCCGCCACGTTGCTTTTTAAATACGGTATTTAAATGCAAAACTAGAAAATCAATAAAACTTTTTTTAGAAAAAACAAAAACAAGGAAGGATCTGTTGGACGCATTCTTCCTTCTTTGAGGATTGTTCGAGGTTTCCTCTTATTAGCCTTCCCAGGTAGGCGAGAGAGGAAACACAACCGGATATGCTAAGACATGGGTCGGTAACCCGCGGCTCCAGAGCCTCCTCTGCCATTTGCAGAGAGAGACGAGGAGAGAGAGAGAGAGAGGCACTTGCACTCCACCCCTCTCTCTCATGAGGACTTGCCCCCTCGCAGGGCTCCTGATTAGCTCTGCGCCCGGGTGCCCTGCCCCCTGGGAGATGGGCAGCCAGGAAGTTCCTTTCCCGGGCTGGCCCCGTCTGAGGCGCACGTGGCTGTGGAGCCGTGTGGGGAATCCCCAAGGTCCCCGCTGGGAGTGGCCCGCCCGAGCCTCTGCTGAGCAGACCAACCCTCCCGCAAACTGAGGCCCTGAGGGAGAGCAGCCCCTCCGATACCCAGCCAGGATGACCGTTGGCCAAGAAGCAGCAGAGCCGGAGACAGAGGGTCAGTGGCGGGGGGGAGGGAGGGGGCACCGAGTCCGTGGAGCACTGCTGTGAAGTGGCCGCGGGGCAGGTGGCGCGCCCCCCGACTTACTTGTACCAAGCGGCAGTCTCGGCTGGGGCATCGCTTCCTGGGCCGTCCCCGGGCTGCTCTCTGGGCAGCCGAGCCAGATACATGTCTCCCCCGGCCGGGCCGGGCGGCAGTCCCGTCTGGGGCAGCGGCCAGCAGGGGCATCACTCCCTGGGAAGCCGAGCCAGCCATGTGTCTCCCCGGGCCAGGCAGCAGTCCCGGCTGAGGCAGCCGGCGGGGGCATCGCTCCCTGGAAAACTGAGCAGGCCATGCGTCTCCCCGGGCCAGGCTTGGTGGCAGTCCCGGCTGGGCTGGTGGCCAGCAGGGGCATCGCTCCTTGGGAAGCCAAGCCAGCCATGCATCTCCCCGGGCCGGGCCGGGCTGGGCGGCAGTCCTGGCTGGGCCGGGGGCCGGCGGGGGCATCATTCCCTGGAAAGCCGAGATGGCTATGTGTCTCCCTGGGTTGGACCGGGCAGCAGTCCCAACTGGGCTGGCGGCCGGCAGGGGCATCGCTCCCTGGAAAGCTGAGCAGGCCATGCATCTCCCCGGGCCGGGCCGGGAGGCAGTCCTGGCTGGGCCGGTGGCCGTTGGGGGCATCATTCCCTGGAAAGCCGAGCTGGCCATGTGTCTCCCCGGTTCGGACCGGGCGGCTGTCCTGGTTAGGACGGCAAACGGGCAGCCGCGTCCCTTCGCTTTCCTCCAGAGGCAGAACTCCAGCCTCCCGCAGCAGGCTGAGATAGGTGAGTCCAAGCAGCTCCTTCTCCCCGTCGGCCTCCTCCTCCGCTCCCTCGGAACCTTTGCGCCAAAAGGCGGAAAGAAGAAAGTCCCAGAGAGGGAGAGAGTGCGGGGCGGAGGGTGAGCAGTCTTTTCCGAGGGGAGGAGAAGCCAGGACGGCAGAGCTTGCCCACACTTTAAAAATTTAACATGTATGGGAGAGGAGGATACACGGCAGTGCAAGGGCATTGTAGGGAAGGCAGGGGGGGAGGGAGGGAGAAGAGGGATAGGAAGGAAAGAAAATGAAGGAAGCTCTGTAGCCACCCAAGAAAAAGCAAATTTAAACACAGTAGATGCCAGGGAAGGAGGAGGGAGGGGAGGCTTGGCGACTCACTGGAAGGGACCGATTTGGGGTTCGGGAAAGGCGCAAATCTTTCTGGATCAAGGCAGGGAGGGGCTTTGGGGGCTCCGGCATCAGAGGGAAGAAAATGAAGCAGATCCAGCCTCTTCAATCAAGTGCCCTGTTCCGCGTGCACGCATGCGCACACGTTTTGCGACTCCCGGTTTTTTCTGTTGTGAGGGAAACGGGTCCAAGTGGCTCTTTCAGTGTTTCAGGTTGCCGATCCCTGGGCTAAGACTACGTTACAGAAAGTCCTCGACTTATGACAATTGGGCCCGACATTTCTGTTGCTGGGACATTTGTTCAGTGAGCGTTGGCACATTTTACAACATTTCTTACCACCCTCTTTAAGTGGATCACTGCAATTGTTAAGTTAAATCTCACGGTTGTTGTGGATCTGGCTTCCCCCTTGAATCTGCTTGTCAGAAGGTCGCCAAAAATAGGGATCACGTGTCACCCCGGGATGCTGCAACTGTCATAAGTACTTGCCAGTTGCCAAGCCTCTGAAGTTGGACCACGTGACCGTGCGGAGGCTGCAAACGGTCGTAAGTGTGAAAATTGGTCCTAAGTCCCTTTTTTCAGTGCCGTTGTAACTTTGAACGGTCACTAAATGAACTGTTGTAAGTCAAAGTCTAACTGTAATGCATTTTAAACTATGTCTATAAATTGTCTATAATTGCCTTTGGTGAAATGGGTGGCACACAAGTTTAAATAAAATAAAATAATAAAATGAAGTAATAAAATAAAATAAGTCAAGTCAAATAAAGAATAGAATAGAATAGAATAGTAGAATAGAATAGAATAGAATAGAATAGAATAATAAAATAAAATAAAGTCAAATAAAGGAATAGAATAGAATAGAATAGAATAGAATAATAATAGAATAGAATAGATAAATTAAATTAAATTAAACTATTATTTCTCCTGTTTGATCCCTCCAGTGGGAAAACACATTCAGGTGGAGAAGAAGCACAATCCCAGCCAAGACGAAGTTGATGAGCTCCATAAGAGATACCTGGAGGCGCTCTGCAAGCTGTTTGAGGAGCATAAATTGAAGTACAATGTGCCAGAAGACACGCATCTTTCTTTCATATGAGACACGAAAAACCACAAACTTTGGCACCGGCGACACCAGAGATATATTCCTTTTAGGGCCAAAGGACAAATCATTGGAAAAAATAAAACCTCATGCAGATTTTTTTTTTATTTAGGATAACAGTCGCGAGACATTTGTGGGCATAACAGTGAAAAGATGGAAGAAAGGTGTCAACGCTGCTAACATCGGATGTTTTTCAATTGACAACAGATGGAAAAGTAGCCATCTTTTACCTTTCGCTTTTAGAGTTAGAGGATGCCGGGAGGGGGGATGTGAACGAGAGTCCAGCTAGACATAACAATACTCGACCCAGCGTGAGAAACAAGGTTATTGTAACCAGAGCTGATAAGGATTTGGTGGGCTGGAGAACAGGAGGGGAAGCCTGCACTTCAAGCTAATTGGGGAATGTGATTTATGACAGCTAATTGGAGGAGGGAATTGTGCTTGGATACTATGTGTTCAGGGGAGGGGAATTTAGTTTTTGGCTTGATTATGCAATGCCGATGCTATGCTACTCAAAATAAAGATTCTTTAAGGTAAACAATGCCTCAAAGTTCTTTGAAGAATTTCATCAGTTGGAACCATGACCAAAGGATGGTGGAATCAATGGAACTGGCAGACATGGAAAAAATTGGCAGCTTTGATTTTATCAGGGTGAGCAATGTGGCACCTTTATTCTGGGAATTCTGGGAGTTGAAGTCCATAAGTCATGAAGGGGCCAAAGTTTCCCCCATGCTGGCTCAGGAATTCTGGGAGTTGAAGTCCACAAGTCATGAAGGGGCCACAGTTCCCCCATGCTGGCTCAGGAATTCTGGGAGTTGAAGTCCACAGGGCATGAAGGGGCCAAAGTTTCCCCCATGCTGGCTCAGGAATTCTGGGAGTTGAAGTCTCCAAGTCATGAAGGGGGGAACTTTCCCCCATGCTGGCTCAGGAATTCTGGGAGTTGAAGTCCACGAGTCATAAAAGAGCCAAGGTTGCTTACCCCTGGTCTTGCTGAATGTCATTTATTTACGGGGCTCTTCGGAGGGGTCTCTGCCTTGAACTTTTAGCTGCAATTAGTCTGGTGAGGGGGCTCAAAGGAGCAGCAGATTTTATGTGTGGCTGGAGAGGGTGGGGGAACCCCCCCCCCAGGGCTGATTGCTTGCTCCCTCAATCTTGATGCCTTTGAGGTCTGTCTTACAGACAGATTCTTTATGCTAGTTCATCCTCATTTTGTAATCCTAACTTAATGAGTACTGATTCCCGAGGTCCCTTTTTTTCTCCCTCCTTGCGTGAAGAAGGGAAATTTGGCTGGAAACACAATTCCATCTTTCTATAGAAGGGGTCGACCTATTTTTCCAAAGCGTCTGAAGGCAGGACAAAAAGCAACGGATGGAAACTCATCAAGGAGAGAAGCTACCTGGAACTCAGGAGAAATTTCCTGACAGGGAGAAGAATTAACCAAAAGAGATTGGACAACGATATAATAATAATAATAACAACAACAACAACAATAATAAAAGTTGGAAGGGAGCTTGGAGATCTTCTAGTCCAACCCCCTGCTCAGGCAGGAAACCGTATACCAGTGGTTCTCAACCTTTTTAATGCCGCAACCCCTCCCCCAACCGGTCGTAAGTCGAGGAATACCCAACAGGTCGTAAGTCGAGGACTTTCCCAGCCCGGGAGCACCGCGCATGTGTGGTGCCGCCCCTTGCACCGGCCGAGGCGTAGCTGGCAAGGGGCAGCGACGGCACAGGGTGACCACTGGCTGGGCCACCAGCTGGCCCAGCCCAAGGGAGGTAAGGCACCCGCCGGGCCCCACGCACGCCAGCAACCTCCCTGCGCCCGCCGGCCTCCCACCTCCCACCCCTGGCCCTCTTTTCCTTACATTTTTAGTAGTTGCTCAGCAGGGAGGGGTGGAAGCTTCCAGACAGCTCGCCTTCGCTGCAGACATCTTGCAGCACCGTTTGCAGAATGGCAGGCTCAGCAGGGCAGAGACAGCCTGGACAATTCCTATTGGCTTTTGAAAGCCAATAGAATTAGACTCTATTCAAGAGAGTCTATTCTATTGGCTTTCAAAAGCCAATAGAATAAAAGGGAGTAGCACAGCTAAGAAAAAGGGGAAAACAATGGCGGACTGCATTGTTTGGCGACCCCCGTGAAATGGCCGTTCGACCCCAAATGGGGTCCCGACCCACAGATTGAGAACCGCTGCCCTATACCATTTTGGACAAATGGCTGTCCACTCTCTTCTTAAAAACTTCCAGTGTTGGAGCATTCACAACTTCTGGAGGCAGGTAGTTCCACTGATTAATTGTTCCCACTGTCAGAAAATTCCTCCTTAATTCCAGGTTGCTTCTCTCTTTGATTCGTTTCCATCCATTGCTTCTTGTCCTGCCTTCAGGCGCTTTGGAGAATAGCTTGACTCCCTCTTCTTTGTGGCCGCCCCTCAGATATTTGTCTGAAATGGAAGAGGGACTCCTCCTTGAGCAGGGGGTTGGACTAGAAGACCTCCAGGGTCCCTTCCAATCCTATGATTCTCTGTTCTGTGTTCTACCTGAGTAGACTCACGTCCTGCCTTACTAACGTGACCAACTTGTTTACAATGAAAAGGAGGACACAGATAAATTGAAGAAAAACATATCGTAAATAAAAGAAACATTTTATTCATTGCAACAATAACACAGACGACTTGCAAAGTTTGCCAGCTGGGTGTTTTGGCGCGCTCAGCAGCAATTCCTATTGGCTTTCGAAATCCAATAGCGGGAGTAGCACAACTCATGCAAAAGTTGAAAAAAAAACATTAAAAGAGGTGCCGGAACGCCGTTCTGAGTGTTCTAGGAGGGAAAAAAAAGCCCTGCAAATTAGTCTTCAAATATCGAAAAGGAGGACATGAAGGAGGACACTTTTCGAGGGAGGACAGACCTTACAAAAGGAGGACTGTCCTCCCTAAAGGAGGACAGTTGGTCACCTTAGCCTTACATCGAGACCCCCGGGCTATTAATTAATGGCAAATATTGACCTCTGATGCCTGCTTCGGGGCGTATGTGTTCTAATACAGGAGCCATAAAAGCTGCAAAGGAATTCTCGTAGCTTGATAGCAAAGTGAGGAACAGATCCGCAGAGCTGAAGATAGGCCTGTGAGGTGTTTTTTTTTTTTTCCATTCCCAAAGTCAACAAAGAACAAAGGTGACAGGAAAGTAACTGGCCTGGATAGTAAAGCTGATTAGACTGAGTTTAAAAAGAATTGTCCTGCCTCATTCTTGTCATCTCTTCAAAACATATTTTAAATCCTCCGAGTTCATACAACAAATTAGGCCAGGGGTAGGCAACCTTGGCTCTTTTATCACTCGTGGACTTCAACTCCCAGAATTCCTCAGCCAGCATGGGGGAACTATGGTCCCTTTATGACTTGCAGACTTCAACTCCCAGAATTCCTCAGCCAGCATGGGGGAACCATGGTCCCTTTATGACTTGCAGACTTCAACTCCCAGAATTCCTCAGCCAGCATGGCTCAGCTTGGAAACTCCCCGTTTCCTCTCAGCATGGCTGGCTCAGGAATTCTGGGAGTTGAAGTCCACGAGTCATAAAAGAACCAAGGTTGCCTACCCCTGGACTAGGCCCAAGGAGAGTGGTGGTGTTTTAATCAATGTCACTGTATGTTATCTGACCCAGGTTGTTGCATGTATTGAACCCCAAAAGGCCCAAATGGTCTGACATAATCGTTTGAAGCTTCAGTGTGACACACATTCTCTGTAAGTTGCCTAGAGCAGGGTTTCTCTGGCTGGGGAATTCTGAGAGTTGAAGTCATCACATGCTGGCCAGGGAATTGTGGGATTTGAAGTTTATGAGTGCTGGCCAGGGAATTCTGGGAGTTGAAGGCCACACATTCTGGTCAGGGAATTGTGGGGTTTGAAGTCCAGACTTGCTGGCCAGAGACTATTGGGAGTTCAAGTCTATCTGTGCTAGCTATGGAATGCTGGGAGTTGAAGTCCAGGCATTCTGGCCAGGGAATTGTGGAAGTCCACACTTGTTAACCAGAGAATTTTGGGAATTGAAGTCTACATGTGCTGGCCAGGAAATGTTGGAAGTTGAAGTCCACACATTTTAAAGTTCCCAAGCTTGAGAAACACTACAGTAGACCAAACTAGCTCTCATATTCTGTTGTTACACAGTTTGGAACCCAGGTTCAGCACACACGTTCAGTGTTCATCAGAATCAAATCCACTCCAGGTTTCTGGCAGGGTTATGGAAACATTATCAGAACAAGTGAAGGTGGGATTTGCAGTTCACACTGATGATGTTACCTAGTCAGGTAATGTAACATCTGCAAGCAACAATCCAATTCACAGAGATCAAGGACCCCACAATCCTCCTCCTCCTCCTCCCCCCAAAATCTTATTCTCTTCTAGCACTGAAGATGTTACCTAGTTGGGTAATGAAACATCTTCAAGGAAACAGTCAAGCTCAGAGAGCACCAAGGACCCCACAGTAGTCCTCCTCCTCCTCCTCCTCCCCCTTCCCTTCTAGCACTGATGATGTTACCTAGTTGGGTCATGAAATGTCCGCAAGAAAACCACCCAGCTCAAAGAACACTAAGGACCTCAGTTCTTCTTCTTCTTCTTCTTCTTCTTCTTCTTCTTCTTCTTCTTCTTCTTCTTCTTCTTCTTCTTCTTCTTCTTCTTCTTCTTCTTCTTCTTCTTCTTCTTCTTCTTCTTCTTCTTCTTCTTCTTCTTCTTCTTCTTCTTCTTCTTCTTCTTCTTCTTCTTCTTCTTCTTCCTCTTCTTCCTCTTCTTCTTCTTCTTCTTCTTCTCCTCCTCCTCCTCCTCCTCCTCCTCCTCCTCCTCCTTCTTCCTCCTCCTCCTCCTCCTCCTCCTCCTCCCCCCCTTCCCTTCTAGCACTGATGACCTTATCTAGTTGGGTCATGAAATGTCGGCAAGAAAACCACCCAGCTCAAAGAGCACCAAAGTGTTTTTCCTCCTCCTCTTCCTCCTCCCCCCCCCCACAAACCCCCTTCCCTTCTAGCACTGATGACGTTACCTAGTTGGGTCATGAAATGTCCGCAAGAAAAATACCCAGCTCAGAGAGCACCCAGGAACCCCCACAGTTCAACCCCGTGCCACAAAAATTCTCTTCTCATGGTTTTTTTTTTTTAGCTGCTTTCTTGCATACAACAAATACGGGAATCAGAGGACACAGTCCAATGGGTTGGGTGGGGTCCCATCCCACCCACCCTTACACAAAACCTGCCTTTTCTGCCTTCACTGTACAGCCGGGGAATCCAGACAGTCTGCAGGGAACACTGTTCGTGGCAAGACCTTTGTTACCCCATTGCAAACGTGACTTTAGAACAGTTGCAGCTGCCCTAGAATCTGGGTCTCTGCCCTTCTTCCCAGTCTAACCATTTAACCATCTTACTCTTAAGCCCTTTAATCTTCTGTATATAAAGGGAGGAATTTATGCACCACTTATTCAGATAAAACCCCTGGGAACAGATGGCCTGTGCTTTGCAGAGTTCCATAGGGTATGTTTACATGTCAGATCTGCACCAATTTCACCTTTCTATCTGTTGGGTTTATCGCTTCCCTTTACAGCAACCTGAGGTGGACTTTCGCCCCACTGCTGAGATTTTTTCCCAGCTAAGCCTGACCCCAAGAAATCTCAACGGGCGGGCTAAATAACATGCAGGTAATCTCCGGCTTACGACTGCTACGGAGCCGCGGAACCTCTGTCGTTAAGCGTGAACATTTGTTAAATGAGTTTTGCCCTGTTTTACGACCTTTCTCGCCACGATTGTTAAGTGAATCACTACGGCTGGTCAGTTATGAACCTGGTTTGTTAAGCGAATCCAGCTTTTTCCCTGTGCAGGGCTTTTCAACCTTTTCACCCATTGTCCCACTTTTAGGATATGGCAACATCCGAGGACCACCAGTCGCCTGGCAAGGTGTCAAAAACTTGATGACCAAAAAAAAAAAAAAAAGGAAAAAAGTGATAAAGTACAGGTAGTCTTCGACTTACAACAGTTCACTTAGTTCGAAGTTACAATGGCATTGAAAAAAGTGCCCCCCAAGCCACAGCCGAGCAAGACACTTGCCTGCCCACCCGCCCGCGCTCTTCCTCCTGTCCGAAGTTTTCATTGTTGTGAGCATTTCTGTTGAGGATTGGCAGTGGGGTGGGGTGGGGGGTGGGGTGTTTGGTTTTTATTCCCCCCGTCTGCTGGGTGGTTGCAGCAGGTTTTAGTCACTTCACATGACCCTGGGATACTGTGACCGTCATAAATATGAATCAGTTGCCAAGCATCTGAATGTAAATCACAAGACCCTGGAGAGGCTGCAACATTCCAGCTGATCGATGCTTCTTCTGGGCTCAGCAGAAGAGCCAGGATCAGCGCTGAGTTCCAGCTGGAGCCTGGCGCTGATCCTGGCGCTTCCGCTGAGCCCTGACAGCCCTGCACCTCCAGCCGTCTCTCGCTCAGGCTTGTGCGGTGTGGTCAGAAGGTCACAAAAGGGGATCGCGTGACCCCCGGTACACGGCAACGGTCGTACGTATGAACCAGCTGCCGAGCATCTGAAGTGGGATCACATAATCACGGGGGATGCTACAAAGGTCGTCAGGGTCAAAAATGGGCCGTAAGTCCCCTTTTCGGTGCCATTGTAACTTTGAACGGTCACTAAATGAATTGTTGTAAATCGAGGACTGCCTGTAATCTTGAGCTTCCCCCCCCCCAAATCGTAACAACAACATGCTGAACCCCAATTCCTGGTTTTTCATTGGTGAGCTTGTCATTTATTTATTTTGGCCCCTCTTTCCCAACCTTCGCTACTTTAAGATGGGTGGACTTCAACTCCCAGAATTCCTTTAGCCAGCAGGCCTGAACTTCAGCTCCCAGAATTCCTATCCAAATTGAGCTTGGAAGAGGACCTTGCAGCCCAACTTTCATTCTGCTGAAGAGGATGTATGAGGGCTATGCATGCTGGCTGGGGAATTCTGGGAGTTGAATTCCACCCATCTTCACGTGACTGAGAAACGCCGAATTAGGCAAATATGGGAATTGTCAGCCTGTTTGCTATGGCTTTCCTTCCCAAGGGGCTCTTAATCCTTGACAGGTGTGTGCCATGCCGATTGTGGTATCCCCCAAATACAGCAATTTTGTCTATGCAGCTGGTCTTCAACTTAGAACCATTGATTTAGATCATTTGCAGTTACAACGGCACTGAAAAAGGTGACTTATTGGCCATTTTTCACACTTAACGACCATTGTAATATGCCTGTGGTCACGTGATCAAAATTTAATAATAATAATAATAATAATAATAATAATAATAATAATAATAATGGTGGTGATGATAATGATGATGATGATATTGGAAGGGACCTTGGAGGTCATCTAGTCCAACCCCCAGCTCGGACAGGAAACCCTACTGCGCCATTTCACACAAATGGTTGTCCAGTCTCTTCTTAAAAAGACTTGGATGCTTGGCAACTGGTTCAGATTTAGGACGGTTGCACAGGGCCCCAGGGTCATGGGATCCCCTTTGGCGACCATCAGACAAGCAAAGTCAACGGGGGTAAGTCAGATTCACTTCACAACTGTGAGGCTAAGGTGACCAACCGTCCTCCTTTAGGGAGGACAGTCCTCCTTTTGTGAGTTCTGTCCTCCCTCGAAAAGTGTCCTCCTACATGTCCTCCTTTTCGATATTTGAAGACTAATCTGCAGGGCTTTTTTTTTTTTCTTATAGAACGCTCAGAATGGCATTCCGGCACCTTTTTTTGATGTTTTTTTTTTCAACTTTTGCATGAGCTGTGCTACTCCCCCTATTGGCTTTTGAAAGCCAATAGGAATTGCTGCTGAGCGCGTCAAAACACCCGGCCGGCAAACTTTGCACATGTAAGTTGTCTGCAGCGAAGGCAAATTGGCAGGAACTTTGCACCCCTCCCTGCTACCCAACTGCACCATCTCCTAGTTCAGACATGTCAAACACAAGGCCCAGGGGCCGGATGCGGCCCGTGAAGTGGTTTCATGTGGCCCACAAAGCCATCCTGGAAACAGTGAGGGAACGGCCCCCGCTGCCTTGGCCCTGGCCCAGGCCAGCTGGGAGCCAATGTACAATTTTATGGTGGCCATCTATGCTGAAACGCATTCAGCCTTAGCTCCATAAGCCCCCCCACCCCTGCATGGTCTGAGAGGAACAGTGAGGCTCCTCCAGTGGACCATGCCTTGGCACTTGCCCTGGTCCCACCCCCTTCTGCCAGAGACCCTCAGCGCCCACTCTACATGGCGGGGCAGCAGTGCTGGCAGGGCGGCTGTGGGCGGGGATGCGGCATGTAAGCATAATTACAATATAAAATGTTATTGTTACAAATGTTTTTGATTATGCATTTATCATATTATAGTGTATTCTGTATTATTGTTGCAATGAATAAAATGTTTCTTTTATTTACAATATTTTTTTCTTCAATTTATTTGTGTCCTCCTTTTCATTGTAAAAAAGTTGGTCACCTTAGTGCTACTCACTTAACAGCTGCAACGATTCACTTAGCGACCGTGGCAAGAAAGGTCGTAAAATGGGGCGAAACATTACTCTAATTGTAAGAAAATTGTCTGGCATAGCGACAGAAATTTTGGGCGCCCATGTGGTCAAGATCTGTCTCTGTAGGGCTGCTTGATTCCTTCTTTTCCTGTTTCTCCTGCAGGTGTGTTGAAATTATTTTTTTCTCTTCGCATTGCGGCCTCTCGTGAACAGCTATCCCAGCTTTGCTCACGCAGAAAGGAATCTGTTGAAGATTCTGTTTAGGATAACCTCATCCCAGCAGGATGTGGGATGAAGTTAGCATTTTGAAGCCCCCATGGGCAATCACTTAAATATGAGGCAGCCGTGTGCTGCAGCCGTCAAAAACCCCAATGCAATCCTATCTGCATTAACAGAGGGAGAGCATCAAGATCATGTGAAGTGTTAATACCACTTTACAAGGCCTTGGTGAGGCCACACTTGGAATACTGGATCCAGTTGTGGTCACCACGATGTAAAAAAGATGTTGAGACTCTAGAAAGAGTGCAGAGAAGAGCCACAAAGATGATCAGGGGGCTGGAGGCTAAAACATATCAGGAACGTTTGCTGGAATTGGGTATGTCTCGTCTAATGATGAGAAGGACAAGGGGGGGACATGAGAGCAATCTTCCAATCTCTCAAGGGCTGCCCCAAAGAAGAGGCAGTGAAGCTATTCTCCAAAGCCCCTGAAGGCAGGACAAGAAGCAACGGATGGAAACTAATCAAGGAGAGAAGCAACCTAGAAATAAGGAGACACTTCCTGACAGTGAGAACAATTAACCAGTGGAACCACCTGCCTCCAGACGCTGTGAATGCTCCAACACTGGAAGTTTTTAAGAAGAGACTAGACAGCCATTTGTCTGAAAGGGTAAGTCGTCAGTCGAGGACCACCTGTATACATTTTTAAAATGTCATGATAAAATGGATATCAGTTCATATATTTGCCCCAGTGAGGATTTCATCAGGGTCTGAAATCCTGGCCATGGTTTGTCTCAAATTCACTCCCTTCCCCCCCCCAAAAAAACCAGAAATAGCTGCTCTGATGAAACTTCGGCAAGCCTTTAGCAATCGGTTAGCGTTTCAGATTCTGCGGAGGGGCCCTCAATGCTTCCAATAGTGAAGATATTCGCCAGGGTAAAAATAGCTACCGATTTCATTGCTAGGTCACAGATGAAAGTCCAGCTTCGTTCTGAGTCCCTGGGGACATGAAAATTAGGGCTGTCTGGTGTCTCTCCCTCGACCGTTTTTTGTGAAACCAGAGGCCGCCTCCACCCAATCCAAGTGGGGACTGTCCTTATTGTAAAAGATTCCCCCTCCCATTTTTCTTCTGCTGAGATTTAGGCATTTTGCAAAAGCGGGACGGTGGATCTGCAGGGCCCTTGGCTGAAGCAATCATTTGCAATGGCGTCTCCTGGGGACTCCTCTGAAACAGGAGGAGGTGGATTAGGACACAGTTGAAAAGCTCATTTCTGGATGACTTATGTTCGTAGTTTTGCTATGGCTTTCATTGTGGACTGCTGTGTGTGCAATCATTTAGAGCAGGGGTCTCCAGCTGGGCAACTTTAAGACTGGTGGACTTCAACTCCCAAAATTCCCCAGCTAGTATGGCTGGCTGGGGAATTAGAATAGAATAGAATAGGAACAGAACAGAACAGAACAGAACAGAATAGGAATAAAAGAGAAGAGAAGAGAAGAGAAGAGAAGAGAAGAGAAAAATTAGATAAATGGTCGTAACTGTGAAAATTGGTCATAAGTCACTTTTTCCAGTGCCGTTGTAACTTTGAACGGTCACAAAACAAACTGTTGTAAGACAAGGACTATCTGTAGTGCATTTCAAACAATGTCTATAAATTGCCTATAGTCGCCTTTGGTGAAATGGGTGGCACACAAGTTTAAATAAAATAAAATAATAAAATGAAGTGATAAAATAAAATAAGTCAAGTCAAATAAAGAATAGAATAGGATAGAACAGAATAGAATAGAATAGAATAGTAGAATAGAATAGAACAGAATAGAATAGAATAGTAGAATAGAATAGAATAGAATAGAGGAGATTAAATTAAATTAAGTTAAATTAAATTAAATTAAACTATACTATTATTTCTCCTGTTTGATCCCTCCAGTGGGAAAACCCATTCAGGTGGAGAAGAAACACAATCCCAGCCAAGACGAAGTTGATGAGCTCCATAAGAGATACCTGGAGGCGCTCTGCATGCTGTTTGAGGAGCATAAATTGAAGTACAATGTGCCAGAAGACATGCATTTCTCTTTCGTATGAGACACGAAAAACCACAAACTTTGGCACCGGCAACAAAGAACTGAAAACATCAAAGCCGTAAAGGACACGTGACTCTTCCATGGAGATATATTCCTTTTGGGGCCAATGGAAAAATCGTTGGAAAAAATAAAACCTCACAGGTTGAAACGAGGGTCTTAGGCACTCTCTGAGCTTGGTGGTTTTCTTGCAAATATTTCATTACCCAACTAGGGAACATCGTCAGTGCTAATAGAGGGTGGAGCTAATGATATTACCTAGTTTGGTAATGAAACATCTGGAAGAAAACTACTAAGCTTTGAAAGCACCAAGCAACCCACAATTTAAGCCTGAGCTATAGATATTCTCGTCTATCAATTACCAAATTATCTCAATGCACACACAAAGCCGTAAACCACAGGTAGTTCTCAACGTATGACCACAATTGAGTGAGGGGGTTGCACTCTGATTAAAATATATAGAACATGCAACTCAACAGAAACAATAATAGTAGCAACTGTGAGAGGGACCTCAGAGTCCTAGTTGACAATCCTTTAAATAGGAGCCAGCCGTGTGCTGCAGCTGCCAAAAAGGCCAATACAGTGCTGGGCTGCATTAACAGAGGGACAGAATCAAGATCATGTGAAGTGTTAATACCACTTTACAAGGCCTTGGTAAGGCCACACTTGGAATACTGCATCCAGTTTTGGTCACCAGGATGTAAAAAAGATGTTGAGACTCTAGAAAGAGTACAGAGAAGAGCCACAAAGATGATCAGGGGACTGGAGGCTAAAACATACAAGGAACAGCTGCTGGAATTGGGGATGTCTAGTTTAATGAAGAGAAGGACGAGGGGAGACATGATAGCAGCGTTCTAGTATCTCAGGGGCTGCCCCAAAGAAGAGGGAGTCAAGCTATTCTCCAAAGTAGCTGAAGGCAGGACAAGAAGCGACGGATGGAAACTCATCAAGGAGAGAAGCAACCTGGAACTAAGGAGAAACTTCCTGACAGAACAATTAACCAGTGGAACAACCTGCCTCCAGAAACGGTGAATGCTCCAACACTGGAAGTTTTTAAGAAGAGACTGGACAGCCATTTGTCTGAAATGGTATAGGGTTTCCTGCCTGAACATGGGTTTGGACTAGATGATCTCCAAGGTTGTTGTTGTTGTTGTTAATAATAATAATAATAATAATATAAAACAAGCTGGCCAGTCAGAATACAAGGCCATAAATGACAAATGGGGAAAAAAAGCCCTTTTAAAGAAAATCATCTTCAGGGTTTTGTAGGAAAAGGTGAAGGAGCCAGATCAAGTTCCAAGGCAGTCTTTCTCATGCGACCTTAGACCAGTGTTTCTCAACCTTGACAATTTTAAGGCATGTGGACTTCAACTCCCAGAATT
The DNA here is from genome assembly GCA_039797435.1 of Crotalus adamanteus. Classification (NCBI taxonomy): domain Eukaryota; kingdom Metazoa; phylum Chordata; class Lepidosauria; order Squamata; family Viperidae; genus Crotalus; species Crotalus adamanteus. The sequence continues at coordinate 122,719,825 of CM077921.1, forward strand.
CCACAGCCAGCATTGCTGACTGTGGAATTCTTGGAGTTGAAGTCCACATGCCTTAAAATTGTCAAGGTTGAGAAACACTGCCTTAGACAGTTTAACATTCGTGGGATTGCAATTCCCAGAATTCTCTAGCCAGCCTGCGGTTGAAGTCTACCCATTTTCAAGCTGGCAAGGCTGAGACACAGGGCATTAAATGTGCAGGTTTTCACTCCCACAATTCCCCCAGCCCAGCCTGTGGAATTCCAACTCCTGGAATTGAAGAAGCTTCTTGGATGAGAAGTGAAACATCTTCAAAGAAAAAAACAAGAAACTTCAGTTGCCTCTTGAAAAAAGCACCTTTGGGGCCTGGAGGACGAAGAATCTCCATTGACATTTAGCGATGTATTTTGGGTTGAACACCCTCCGAGTGATGCGGGAGGATGAACAGGTTTCCAGAAAACGTTGCAGACCGCAGGAACCATTTGCGCTTCAGTTGGAGATGCAGGCAACACGGACTCATCCCCAGCAGCCAGTGCCTGTCTTCAAGGGATGCAGGGCAGAAAACATCCTGAAATTATCCTCCAAATAATAATGATAATAATAATAAAGTTGGAAGGGACCTTGGAGGTCATCTAGTCCAACCCCCTGCTCAGGCAGGAAACCCTGTACCATTTCAGGCAAATGGCTGTCCAGTCTCTTCTTAAAAACTTCCAGTGTTGGAGCATTCACCGCTTCTGGAGGCAGGTTGTTCCACTGGTTAATTGTTCTCACTGTCAGGAAGTTTCTCCTTGGTTCTAGGTTGCTTCTCTCTTTGGTTAGTTTCCATCCGTTGCTTCTGGTCCTGCCTTCAGCAGCTTTGGAGAATAGCTTGACTGCCTCTTCTTTGGGGCAGCCCCTGAGATATGGGAACACGGCTATCATGTCCCCCGTGGTCCTTCTCTTCGTTAAACTAGACATACCCAATTCCAGCAACCGTTCTTCGTGCGTTTTAGCCTCCAGTCCCCTGATCATCTTTGTCGCTCTTCTCTGCACTCTTTCTAGAGTCTCAGCATCTTTTTTACATCGTGGGGACCAAAACTGGATGCCGGATTCCAGGTGTGGCCTTACCAAGGCCTTGCAAAGTGGCCTCAGTGACTCTCGAAAAGGAGGCAAATGACCAGCTGTCTGCAAGGAGTCTAAATCCTTCCCTTCCCCACCATCCAATCAGAGCGGAAGAATCTTCTTGGGATGAGAAGAGAAATGTCTTCAGAGGAAAACAAGGGATCGTTTTGACCTGGAGGACTGCGAATTTATTTATTTTATTTATTTTATGAGACTTATATACCGCTTTAAGTGCAAGCACTCTCTAAGCGGTGTACACCAGTAAGCGATGTATATATATATATATTTACATTGCCCCCAACAATCTGGGTCCTCATTTTACCTACCCCAGAAGGATGGAAGGCTGAATCTCCATTGACACTTACCTGTGTATAAAACATTGCTGGTAGGTGAATGTTAAGTTCTTGCAGGAAAGACCAATCCTGTCCTTCCTATCCTGAGCTGCCCTTTCAATCTTTGGGCCCTGCAGGGTGTCATAGACCTTGGATTCCCCCCCCCTCCTCCACCCACCCACCCACCCACCCACCCAACTAGGCTGATTTCACCCCCAGCATCCATCCAGCATGACGACACACTGTACATAACCAGTTTTCACATCGCTCTTTTGCCCAGAGCCGCAATGGCATGGATCCTGGAGGGGACCAGACGCCAACTGGGAGGTAGCCATCAGCCCTGAATTGCCCCACCATGAAAGAGGCAGACGATGGACGCAGGCCCTGAGGACTCTCTGCCAGCCGCGCATGCAAGCCAACAAACTATTTCGCAAAAAACTTCAGAACGGTTTCCACACTTCAGAAACCGTTATCTCCTGGTTTGGATCAGATCCAAGCCTTTTATTATTTCCCGAGTCTCTTGATGTCTTGGCCTCAGCAGAGAAATTTCCCAGAGGTGGAAGGGAACCCGGAGGTCATCCAGTCAAACCCCCTTCTCGGAGACGGAAGACGCCCCTGAGGTCATCCAGCCAAACCCCCTTCTCGGAGACGGAAGGCGTCCCTGAGGTCATCCAGCCAAACCCCCTTCTCGGAGATGGAAGGCACCCCAGAGGTCATCCAGCCAAACCCCCTTCTCAGAGACGGAAGGTGCCCCAGAGGTCATCCAGCCAAACCCCCTTCTCGGAGACGGAAGGCGTCCCTGAGGTCATCCAGCCAAACCCCCTTCTCGGAGATGGAAGGCGTCCCTGAGGTCATCCAGCCAAACCCTCTTCTCGGAGATGGAAGGCGCCCCTGAGGTCATCCAGCCAAACCCTGGGAGACGGAAGGCGCCCCTGAGGTCATCCAGCCAAACCCCCTTCTCAGAGATGGAAGTCACCCCTGAGGTCATCCAGCCAAACTCCCTTCTCGGAGACGGAAGGCGTCCCTGAGGTCATCCAGCCAAACCCCCTTTTCAGAGATGGAAGTCACCCTGAGGTCAGCCAAACCCCTTTTTCAGAGATGGAAGGTGCTCCTGAGATCATCCAGCCCAACCTCCTTCTCGGTGTGGGCCTCCACGATAAAGCATGGCTGCCAAGCTATCATGGGAAGGCATCAAACGAAGCGAAGCCGTCATCTCTCTGGGTCGTTGCTTCCAATGCTGGGATGCTTTTAACTATCAGAAAAGTTTTCAGATGTTCTCCCTCTACCCACATATATGACACAGAGAAAAAACACAGGCTAGTTCGGATAATGTGTACATGTGCATGGTGAGAAAAACGAATCTTGCGCGTTATGGTACCTTAACTACTACACCAGACTGGCTTTCAATTTTGGCCAATTATTATTTTTTCCCCCTTTTCTTTCCCTCCTGCTTTTTCTCTTTCCATTCTCAAATTTCCCTTTTTTTTCCCAACGCATTTTGCATTACCAGGAGCCACCAACTTTAACTGCCCATGTGTATGTGTATGTGTGGGTCAGGGGTCCCTTCCAGGCCTCATGCTATCAAACGTGCATCCTGTCATTCATGCCGTAAGATCCCCTGTTGCAAATCTTGGATTCGTGACACGACATTGCAATATTGTATATTTCATCATTTTTACATCAGCGTGCTTTGTGCCAGCTCTTTCGCTTTTTTCTCCCCTTTTCTTTAAAAAAATAAATAAATAAAATAAACCACTGCCAGGTTTCCAAATGATGGAGGTCAAAGGACAACTTGACTTGATTTTTCTCCCCCCCCAAAAAAAAAATTAAAAAAAAATTAGCCAGCACTTAATTTGTGATCCCCTCCAAATTGTAGTTTGCAGCACCGTATCTGGTGGTCTATCCTGGGTGGTATCAAATCAAATTACTTTTTGAGGGGTGTAAATTCAGTATCTCAGGGGCTGCCCCAAAGAAGAGGGAGTCAAGCTATTCTCCAAAGCGCCTGAAGGCAGGACAAGAAGCAACGGATGGAAACTAATCAAGGAGAGAAGCAACCTAGAACTAAGGAGGAACTTCCTGACAGTGAGAACAATTAACCAGTGGAACAACCTGCCACCAGGAGTTGTGAATACTCCAACACCGGAAGTTTTTAAGCAGAGACTGGACAGCCATTTGTTTGAAATGGTATAGGGTTTCCTGCCTGAGCAGGGGGTTGGACTAGATGACCTCTAAGGTCCCTTCCAACTCGGTTATTCTATATTCTATTGCTGCCTCCTCCCAGGGCAGAAGTAAGTGACTTGCCAGATATTTAATAATCAGCTAATTTATATTTTGCAGGCATTTACCATTACAGGTGGTCCTTAACATACGACCACAATTCAGCCAAAAATTTCTGTTGTTAAACAAGATACTTGTTAAGTGAGTTTTGCCCCATTTTATGACATTCTTGCCACAGTTGTTAAGTGAATGACTGCAGTTGTTAAGTTAGTAACACGGTTGTTAAGTGAATCTAGTTTCCCCATTGGCTTTGCTTGTCGGAAGGTTCGCAAAAGGGGATCACGTGACTCCGGGACACTGCGGCCGTCCTAGATGTGAACTCAGTTGCCAAGTGTCCGAATTTTGATCACGTGACCAGGGGGATGCTGCAAAGTTTGTCAGTGTGAAAAACGGTCGTAAGTCACATTTTTCATTGCCGTTGTAACTTCGAACGGTGACTAAATGGGCCTTTGTGTAAATCGAGGACTACCTGTAATTAGGGAGTATGTTTCTTTTCTTCTTTTTTTTTAAAGAATGTTAAATGGAAAAAAATGATATCTAAAGGAAAAATAAGGCCCAGAAAGAATTGTGGAGAGGAGGAGGAGGAGGAGGAGGAGGAGGAGGAGGAAAAAGACTGAGATCCTTGGTGCTTTTTGAGCTTGGTTGTCTTCTTGAAGACGTTTCCTGACCCAACTAGGTAACATCATCAGTGCTAAAAGGGAAGGGGGTTGTGGAGAGGAGGAGGAGGAGGAGGAGGGGGAGGAGGAAGAGGAGGAGGAGGAGGAGGAGGAGGAGGAAAAAGACTGATCCTTGGTGCTCTCTGAGCCTGGTTGTCTTCTTGAAGACATTGCCTGGCCCAACTAGGTAACATCATCAGTGCTAGAAGGGAAGGAGGTTGTGGAGAGGAGGAGGAGGAGGAGCAGGAGGAGGAGGAGGAGGAAGAGGAAAAAGACTGAGATCCTTGGTGCTTTTTGAGATTGGTTGTCTTCTTGAAGACGTTGCCTGACCCAACCAGGTAACATCATCAGTGTGAAAAGGGAGTGGGGTTTGCTGTCTCTCTATTATATATAACCGTACATAAACAGACAGCAAACCTCTCACTGTCTCACATGGGTGATGTTCCCTAGAAGCTTATATGTACATAGAACATGTAACTGATGAAATGTCTTGGACAAAGAAGGAAGCGTCTCCTTCTTCCTCAAAGAACAAAAGTCCAGTTGCCTTTTGAAAGGAGGGGGGGGGGAAGCACCTTTGAGATAACGGTGACCTGGATGACGGAGAACCTCCGTAGACCCCCTAGGAGCCCTTCTGGATCACCTGCGCCAGGTGGATTCATCCTGATAGCCCGGTTTTAGCAGCCTGTGGGAACAAAGCCATCCACATGCAGCCTTGGTCCCAGAGCTGACCTGGGTGACCCTTTCCTGGGTGTCCCCTCTTCCTGGATAACCCTCCTCTGGGGATCCCCCTCTTCCTGGGTCTCCCTGCTCCTGTGTATCCCCCTTTTTCTGGGTGTCCTTGTGCCTGGGTCTCCCCCTCTTCTGGGTGACCCTCTCCTGCGTATCCCCCTCTTTCTGGCTGTCCCTGGCCTGGGTCTCCCCCTCTTTTAAGTGACCCTGGTCCTGTGTACCCCCTCCTTTTGGCTTTCCCTGATCCTGGGTGCCCCCCTCTTTTAAGTGACCCTGGTTCTGTGTACCCCCTCCTTCTGGCTTTCCCTGATCCTGGGTGCCCCCCTCTTTTAAGTGACCCTGGTTCTGTGTACCCCCCTCATTCTTTCTTTCCATGGTCCTGGGTGCCCCCCTTTTTAAGTGACCCTGGTCCTGTGTACCCCCCCTCACTCTGGCTTTCCCTGATCCTGGGTGCCCCCCTTTTTAAGTGACCCTGGTCCTGTGTACCCCCTCCTTCTGGCTTTCCCTGGTCCTGGGTCTCCCCCTCTTTTGAACGCCCCTCCCCTCCCTGGGCGCGCTCCATCCCCGCCGGCCGGGCGGAGGGCGTCTGCGTCCAGGGCGAGGGGCCGGCGGGGCGCGCAGCATCACAATGCCCGGGCGCCGAGCAACGGCCCCGGCTCCTCCCGCCCCTCCGCCGCCGCCCTCCCGGCTCCGCCCCGGGCAGGTGCTATAAAGGGCGGCGCGGCGGGCGCTGGGCTGGGCTGGCTGAGCCGAGCCGGGCGGCGGAGATCGGAGCGGCTGCCTCGCTTTCCTCCGCTGCCCCCCCCCCCCACCCGCGGCATGGACGGGCGCTGAAGGGCGCCGCGCCGAAGCCATGAAGACGCTCATCGCCGCCTACGCGGGGGTCCTGCGAGGTAGGGCTCTGCGCGGCGGGGGGACTGGGGAGGGGGTTGAGGATGCCGCGCATCCCTTTGCGCGTCTTTTGGGGCTCCTTCCCCGCTTTGGTTCTCGTGGCAAGGGGAGGGCGGGAGGCGAAGGATCCAGACGTCTGAAACCCCCCCCCCCGCCCCCCATCAGGGTCTTGGGATCTGCCTATTCTTTCGCTTGCTTTTCCTCTTTATGGAGATCCTGAGCAGTAGAGAGCCCTGGCTGGGAGTGGGCTGCTCGCTGGAAATCATCATAATAATCATCATAAGGATGATCATAATAACAACATATATAGGATCTCGTAGGATATAATATGATGTGATACAAGATACACAATATAAGTTATATAAGGTAGATATAAGAGGAAGAGATCAGATAAAGGTATAAGATAAGTTATAAGCTAATAGGCTATAATGTGATATACAATATAAGATATACAGTATAAGGTATAAGATAAGATAATAGGATGTACAATATAAGAGATACAGTATAAGATATAAGAGGAAGATATAAGATAAAGGGATAAGGTAATATGATATGCATAAGGTGTAATATAATATATGATATAAAACATAGTATAAATTATATAAGATAGAAAATGAAGATATCAGATAAAGTATAAGATAAGTTATAAGCTAATAGGATATAATATGATATACAATATAAGATATACAGTATAAGATATAAAGGTATAATATCAGATATAAGATAATATGATATAATATACAATATAAGAGATACAGTATTAGATATAAGAGAAAGATATAAGATAAAGGGATAAGGTAATATGATATGCATAAGGTATAATATAGTATATGATATAAAATATAGTATAATATAAGATATAAAATGAAGATATCAGATAAAGGGATAAGATAATATAAGGGATAATATGATATGAAATATATATGTACAATATGATGTACAGTACGATATATAAGATAGATATAAGATTAAGATAAAGATAGAAGATATATCATACAATGTATATTAAAATATAATATATAATACAATATAATATATGTTAATGTTAATGTTAATAATAGTAATAATAATAATAATAATAATGATGATGATGATGATGTTGGAAGGGACCTTGGAGGTCCTCTAGTCCAACCCCCTGCTCAGGCAGGAAACCCTATACCATATATTCCTATACATTAATGTCACATTATAATATAATACAGGATTGTATAGGATCTCCTGCCATGAGCAGGGGGTTGGACTGGAGGATCTCCAAGGTCCCATCCAGCCGTATGCATTCTATGTTCCATTTGCCTCTCCCAGGTCTTTGGGAAAGACGAGAGGTGCCTAAAAATGCCAAATCCAGTCTAAACATCCGCTGTGCTAACCGCCATAAATAACTTTATTACTATGCTTTAAAGGAACCCCCCCCCTTCCCAGTATTTGACTTTGCCTGCTTTTCCAGTTGGGAAGAGGTCAAAAGGTTAAAATCTCGGAGACCAGGGGAGAAAATGTATAGGAATGGAGAACCGTGATAGCAATTTCTTTAGCAATGATTTTTTTTTAAACGTATACCAGTATTTGGAAAACTAGAGTTGATTAAATGCACTGCAGTAAAATGCTGTTTATTTGCTTTATTTAAAGGTAATTTTTGGTTTAGTCAAGCAGCGGTTCTCAACCTTGGCAACTTTAAGACTTGTAGACTTCAACTCCCAAAATTCTGGGAGTTGAAGTCCACAAGTCTTAAAGTTGCCAAGGTTGAGAACCCCTGATTTATCCTTGAGGATGTTTGCCCACTTCTTCTTATCCTGATTTGAGGTTGGCTTGCTGCACTGTCTATCTGGGGTTGGATAATGCTACATCTGTGGTCAGTTGGCCTTCCTTGCTTTAGGGCAGTGTTTCTCTACTGTGGCAACTTGAAGATGGGTGGATTTCAATTCCCAGAATTCCCCAGCCAGCCATATTGAATTTAGGAACTAAGCTCATGCAAGGGCTGGATTTTCATGTCATGCTTGCACAGGACTCCAGGATGCCCACACTAAATACTCACCATGGGGAGTTTTGAATGCTGGTTAATTTTTCGAAGCTTTGTACATTTTGGAACTTAGAAATGGGGTTTATTTTGGCCTTACCTTAAGCCTACAGGGAGGTGTAACTCTCATCCCATCTCAGGGCTCTTCAAACTTGGCCCTATTATGACTTGTGGACTTCAACTCCCAGAATTCCTCAGCCAGGCACGCTGGCTGAGGAATTCTGGGAGTTGAAGTCCACAAGTCATGAAAGGGCCATAGTTCCCCCATGCTGGCTGAGGAATTCTGGGAGTTGAAGTCCACAAGTCATGAAGGGGCCATAGTTCCCCCATGCTGCCTCAGGAATTCTGGGAGTTGAAGTCCACAAGTCATGAAGGGGCCACAGTTCCCTCATGCTGGCTCAGGAATTCTGGGAGTTGAAGTCCACGAGTCATGAAGGGGCCGTAGTTCCCCCATGCTGGCTGAGGATTTCTGATTGTTGAAGTCCACGAGTCATGAAGAGGCCATAGTTCCCCCATGTTGGCTGAGGAATTCTGGGAGTTGAAGTCTACAAGTCATAAAAGGGCTATGTTTGAAGACCCCTTGTCCTATCTGGTTATCAAAAAAGCTATTTTAGGAGCTCCGCTTCTTTTTGATTGTAACCAAGTTTGACAAAGAGATCAGGTGCTGCTAGGTGCCAATTCTGGACATCGAACTCTCTCGCAGCGGAGCTTCCATGTGTTAAGGCAGTCTACCTTTGAAGCCGTTTCTGCTAGGAACCCTCCAAAAGGGAGAGAAAGAGATCCGGTCTTCTGCTCTAACCGATCTGACCTTCGTGATCTTTTTAAACCCTGTTGGTTGTTATTTTTTTTAAACCCTGTTGGTTGTTATTTGAGGGAAGGGTGAACTTTAGATTCTCCAAACTCCCTCGGACTCTACCTCTAATCCCTCGGCAAGGTCAGAGCGAAGATCCGCCTGCCAAAATCCACAAGCTGCAACATTTTAGCTGCACAAGCACATGAGAAGGGTCAGGCGTGGCAGGACCTTTTGAGTGTCCAACTGCCAAAACACAGGGAGTCCTCGACTTACGACCGTAATGGAGCCCCAGGTTTTTGTTGCTAAGTGAAACGTTAAGTGAATTTCGCCCCGTTTTACGACCTTGCATGTGCCCACACACACACACACTTGTTAAGCGGATCAGTGCAGCTGTGACGCTAGTGACACGGTTGTTAATGTGAACCAGGCTTCCCCGTTGGTTTTCTTGGCAAGAAGGTCGCAAAAGGCGACACTGCGACCGTCATAAATACGAGACAGTTTCCAAGCGCTGAAGTTTGATCGTGGGAAGGTGGGGACGGGTCGCTTTTTTCAGTGCCGTTGTAACTTTGAGTGGTCACGAAACGAACTGCTGTGACTCAGGGACTACCCGTCGTGTGGTGTGTGTGAATCTTTCTTGGCATTTCTTTGCAATGCTCCTCCTGCAGAGTCCTCCATTCAAACATTGATTCGTTGTTGGTTGAACTAACCTGGGGAGATGATGTCCTCATTTAGACAGTTTAGTGCAGTGGTGGCAAACCTATGACACGGGTGCCAGAGGTGGCACTTGGAGCCCTCTCTGTGGGCACACGTGCCATTGCCCCAGCCTTGCCTCCCCCCCGTGACCCCCTCCTCTCCAGCAGCCCCCCTGAAGGAGAGTCGCCCCCAAGGGTGACCCACACGGAGCAGCACAGCCAAGGACATGGCAGCCAGGCAGCATAGACAAGACTCTGCCCTCACGCCCCATCATGCACAGTTGATGCTGCAGGGCGCGGGCAGAGGGTGTGGCCGCCATAGCGCTGCTGGGCTGCCTGGGCGATCTGCGGCAAGCCCTGGAGGCGGTGAGTGGCCCTGCGGGCAGACGGGGCAGGAGATGGTGGGCAGAGCGGGGGGGGGCGGAGCAGGGAGGTAGAGCGGGGGCGGAGCCACTTTTTGAGCACTCGGTCGCTAAAAGATTTGCCATCACTGGTTTAGTGTTTGAGCCAGTTTGGGGCAGTGGTTAAGGCACCAGGCTAGAAAGCGGGAGACGGTGAGTTCTAGTCTTGCATTAGCCATGAAAGCCAGGCTAGAAAGCAGGAGACGGTGAGTTCTAGTCTTGCCTTAGCCATGAAAGCCAACTGGGTGACTTTGGGGCAATCACCAGGAGACTGTGAGTTCTAGTCCTGCCTTAGGCATGAAAGCCGGTTGGGTGACTTTGGGCCAATCACAAGGAGGCTGAGCGTTCTAGTCCCGCCTTAGGTATGAAAGCCAGCTGGGTGACTTTGGGCCAATCACCAGGAGACTGAGAGTTCTAGTCCCGCCTTTGGCTTGAAAGCTGGTTGGGTGACTTTGGGCCAATCATCAGGAGACTGAGATTTCAAATCCCGCCTTTGGCTTGAAAGCTGGTTGGGTAACTTTGAGCCAATCACAAGGAGACTGTGAGTTCTAGTCTTGCCTTAGGTATGAAAGCCGGCTCTGTACTTTGAGCCAATCACACAAGGAGACTGAGTTCTAGTCCTGCCTTGGGCATGAAAGCCAGTTGGGTAACTTTGAGCCAATCACCAGGAGACTGTGAGTTCTAGTCCTACCTTAGGCATGAAAGCAGCCCTGGTGACTTTGGGCCAGCCGAACCCAGCTCGCAAGGTGGTTGTTGTGGGGAAAAAAAGGAGGAAGGAGTCTTTAAATATGTTTACCGCCTTGAGTTAAAGTAATCAAGGTGGGATAAAAATCGAATAAATAAATAATAAGAGTGACTATTTTACAAATCCTCCTTTTTTGTTTGAGAGCCAGGCTTAATTGCAAGGTAAGTATTAGGCAGCTCGGTCTAGGTGGTGAAGAATCTGGGTGTTTGATAGCATCTTTTCAAACTTAAACATTTTATAAAAAGGAATACATTTTTTTTGGGGGGGGGTGAACTACAGCTTCAAAAAACCTTTTACCTTTTAATAGAATTTAATCGCCTGCTATACCTTCCTATCTTCTTGTCTTTTAGTTATAACTTTTTATTGTTTTATTATTTTTATTGTGATTATACATATATATGTATATATGTATATATCTATATCTATACATATATCTATACCCCAAAGATAAAATTGAATTAGAAAATCAAGGAGTATACGAAATCCCATGCACCACTTGTCCCACCACATACATCGGACAAACCAACAGAAGAATAAGTGCACGCATTGAAGAACATAAGAACTCAGTCAAAAAAGAGGAACCAACATCTTCCCTGGTCCAACACCTTAAAGCCACAGGACATGAAATTGACTTTAAAAATACCAGAACCATTGCCAAAAGTGAACATTTTAATAACAGAATAATCAGAGAAGCCATCAAGATAGAAAAACGCCCACACAGCATGAACAAGCGAGATGATACCTCCCGCCTACCAGCCATTTGGAAACCCGCCCTTATTGACAAACGACTCCCTAACACAAAAAATGATACCAGACCCACACTCACAAAAACCACACAGGAGGTCACCACCACACATCCACGCAAAAAACAAACCCAAAGCCACACCGATGACGAGGCACGACCACAAACCAGAAGCCAGACCACAGCTGCATCATTAGCCACTTTAAACCCCTCCAATCCATATATGAAGCAAACTGACACCCTCCGTGAAGAGGAGGCACGACCACGAACGCAAAGCCAAAAAATAACAAGGCAGCCCAAAATCTCAAACCCCTCTGCAACTCAGACTAACCTGAGCACAACCAAACAGAACACTCCCCCAGCCAATCAGAGCACAGCCAAGCCCCTAACCATTCAGAACACACCTCCACCCAATCAGAACACAGCCAAGCTCCCACCCAATCAGTTTATACCCCCACTGGCAGTTAAAAGGAAGAAACAGCTAAGACCACACATTGCTGCTCAAAGCACGAAGCTGAAAACACCAGCCTGAAGATGACGAATGGGACTTCATCGAAACGTCGCCAAGACACTTCCAATTTTACGCGGGAGAAAACCCGAACAACCAAAGACCTACATACAAATACCCGCGAAAACCTCAGAAAACATTTATATCTATATATATATACACACACACACACATACATACACATACGTCTGTCTATCTATCTCTATCTTTCTCTATCATCTATCTTTATCTATCTATCTATCTATCTATCTATCTATCTATCTATCTATCTCATCTCTTTCTTCTCTCTCTCTCCATCCATCCATTTATCATCTATATCTCTCTATATCTATATCTATATCTATATCTATATCTATATCTATATCTATATCTATATCTATCTATCTCTATCCTCTATTTCTCTTATCTCTCTCCATCCATCCACCCATCCATCCATCCATCCATCCACCCACCCACCCACCCACCCATCCATCCATCCATCCATCCATCCATCCATCCATCCATCCATCCATCCATCCATCCATCCATCTATCTATCTATCTATCTATCTATCTATCTATCTATCTATCTATCTATCTATCTATCTATCTATCTCTATTTCTCTTATCTCTCTCCATCCATCCATCCATCCATCCATCCATCCATCCATCCATCCATCCATCCATTCATCATCTATCTCTCTCTCTCTATCTCTCTCTATTTCTCTCTCTCTCTCTCTCTCTCCTTTTATCCATCTGTCTCTCTCTATCTATCATCTATTTATAGATATGTGTATAGACATACGGTCTTATTTTAATGTTGCAAGCTGTTCAAAATAGCCTTGCAGCAAGGCGGAGAGTAAACAAATTTAATAACTAAATAAATAATAACATCTGATCGTCTTGCAAAGTTCCTACCAGATTCCTGATGTTCAATACTGTACAGGAAAGCTAATCTGGCTTCTTAAAAGTTGCCCGGCAGATTTCTCTAGATGTTACAGCCTGGCTCCATTAACCCTAGGGATATATATATATTTTAATTAGGTCGAGCTGTCATGCCTAATTGAATTGGTGTCCTTGTTTTAAGCCCTGACTGTTGTGTGTCTGGTTCCCCCCCCCCTTTTGCTTTTCTGCAGTTCTCCAATCCATGTTAGTATTTGCTGCGGCTTCACAAGTTGATGAATGGGTAGATAAAACAGGCAGGTGAGATCAGGTTTAATGGACTGTGAGAATAACCTTGGGAGGCAGAAGGAAGAACAGCAGCCAAGCAATGGTAGGCTTAGTATCCTAGGTTTTGGAATCCTGGTCTGATTTCTTTTGAAGAGCAGACATCAGATGAGTTGTTTGGGAGGGGGGGGTAGGTCCTCAAGTTATAACCGTTTGTTTAGTGACCCTTCAAATTTACAACAGTGCTGGAAAACGTGACTTATGAAGTTTTTCACACTTATGACCATTGCAGAACCCCCCCTATGGTCACATGATCAAAATTCAGAGGCTTGGCAACTGACATGTACCTGTGACGGTTACGGTGTCTCCCGGGATCATGTGATCCCCCTTTTGTGACCTTCTGACAAGCAAAGTCAATAAGGGAAGCCAGATTCACTGAATTTAATTTAGCAATGGAGCGTTTGGGCTCAATTGTGGTCATAAGTTGAGGACTACTGTCTTTAGGAGGCTTAATTGCTCTGCCAGATCTGGAAAAACCGCTCTCTAACTAGGGAGGAAGGAATGGGGACGCAGATTGGGGGAAGATAGTTGGGCAATCGTTAGTGAAACTTGAGCTTAGCCCCAGAAAACGGGAAAAGGTGAGAAAGACATTCAAAACTGACCTGCTTTGGAATAAGTGAGAAGGAAGCAAAGTCGATTTTCAAGGTTCTGCTATATCTAAAGCAATCACCATGTTGTTTATTCCCGGCTTGGACAGAACCATGATGAAGACTTTTCCTTCAACACGCTCAAATCCTATCTGTTGATTTATGTAATCTCCATTTCCTTATTGTTAGCCAGGAGGTGTGTGTTTTCTTGACACCTATGGCCCATATAAACGCCAATACCTGCAAAACTCTCTTTATTTTATTTCCCACCTGATTCTTGGGCAAACATCCAAGGAGCTGATGAAATCTCATTCTCAGCTGGGGTTGTTCAGTATTTATTTATCATGAAAAACACTCCGGTGGCACAAAGCCACGTGTTTGGACTCTCTGCGCAACCTTGGCTGAAGCGAAGAAAAATGAAGCAATCCCGATTAAAGTACAATTTATTCTGATGGGTTATCGGTTGTGTTCCACCAAATTCTGTCCTGCAACTGAAGTCTGCAATGTTTGTTATTGGAACTCTTCAGACCCAGCTGCCAAGGTATTTTTTTTGCTCACGCTGGACCCTTCGAATGAAATTAGCCTCAACCACAAACAAAGAAAGTGATCTGCATTTGCACAGCACATTAAACCACAGCCACAAAGAAATTAGTGTTTCACAATAGACGTATGAAGAACGGTTGCAGGAATTGGGCGTGCCTAGTTTAATGAAAAGAAGGACTAGGGGTGACATGGGAGCAGTCTTCCAATATTTGAGGGGCTGCCCCAAAGAAGAGGGAGTCAAGCTATTCTCCAAAGCACTTGAAGAAGGCAAGATAAGAAGCAACGGAGGGAAACTAATCAAGGAGAAAAGCAACCTGGAACTAAGGAGGAATTTCCCGACTGTTGGAACAATTAACCAGAGGAACAACCTGCCTCCAGAAGTTACGAATGCTCCAACACTGGAAGTTTTCAAGAAGAGGTTGGATAGCCATTTGTCTGACATGGTATAGGATTTCCTGCCTGAGCAGGGGGTTGGACTGGATGACCTCCAGAGTCCCTGCCAATTCTTTAATGACCAACTCTGAAGAAGCTTCTTGAACGAGAAGCGAAACGTCTCCAAAGAAAAACAAGAAAGTCCAGTTGGCTTGTGAAAAAGCATCTTTGGCTCCATCTTTATATCTTAATTTTCAAAATATTCCAGCCCGCGGGAAAAAGGTTTCAAGTGTTAAGAGTCATGTCTCCTGGAGCTCCAGGGAATAAAAATCTTATTTTTAGCAAGCGCTATTCCAGTGAGCTTGCTCTGCAAGGTTTTTTTTTTTTCAAGGAATGAGCCACTAACAACATGCCACTGTCTTGATGTGCATTTTGGAGAAATCGATCAGTCCCCTTCGTTTTCAACAGGTAGTTCAGGAAACTTTCTGTCCCTACTTAACGTAAGAGAGCCCGTCGCTTAAACAGGTTTTAAAGTTATAATGCTTTGAGAATTGCTATCCTTCACTCACACAAGTTATGCCAATTTATGTATTTATCCCTTCGGGACATATCGTATCATTTCCTCAAGGTGATGTACATAACGTGAGTTTAATAATCCTTGGCGCAAATACATGGCTGTCTTCTGACAGAAATTTAAAATAAATAAATAAAGAAAGAAAGAAAGAAAGAAAGAAAGAAAGAGGGAGGGAAGGAAGGGAGGAAGGAAGGAAGGAAAAAAGGAGGAGGGAGGAAGAAGGGAGGAGGGAGAAGGAAGGAAGGAAGGAAGAGAAAGAAAGAAAGAAAGAAAGAAAGAAAGAAAGAAAGAAAAAGAAAGAAAGAAAGGGAGGGAAGGGAGGGAGGGAGGGAGGAGGGAGAAGGAAGGAAGAAAGGAAGGAAAAAACAAACTCAAATGCTAGATCCGATGGGCACCAGATAACTTTTTTTCTGCCAACAGTTTCCTATGTTTCTAACAGTCCTTATTGTTAATTTTCTCCCTCAGCACGACAGCCCTTGGAGGTAGGACAGATTGAAGGGACAGAGAAGTGATCTAAAGTCAGAAGGGAGTCATTCCCAATGGCAGCCCAACACCTTAAGCCGGTGTTTTTCTAACCTTGGCCAATTTTAAGATAAGGCAGACTTCAACTCCCAGAATTCCCCAGCCAGCAAGGCTGGCTGGGGAATTCTGGGAATTGAAGTCCTCCTGTCTCAACGTTGCCCAAGTGAAGAAACACTGATCTAGGTTATAGCTGGAGCCTTTTGTTTGGAGTTGTTTCCTGTTCCTGTTTGAGGCTATTTCCTGTGGCATGAACTTTGACCTGAGTCTGAGTGTGCCCCTTTGGCATCTGTGGATTAATCCTATTATGTCCTTTCTTAAGAGTTTGGGTGGGGTATGTAGATTTTAGGTGTCTTTGTCTTCCTAAGCTTCTAGCTGGAGGGCTCCAACCTTCCTGAATGGATTATTACCTCTGCGTTTCTACAGAGCTGGTTTCTGCTTGTGGGAGGGAGACCTGGGGCTATTAAGAAAAACTGGGCATGCTTTTCTGCCTCTTTAAGATCCTTTGAGGAAATATAATATTTTGCCCTTTTAATATTTCCTTCTCTGGGGGGCTGACTTCCCACAAGTGGTTGCCATAAAGAAGAGGGGGGGTCAACTTATTTTCCAAAACACCTGTAGGCAGGACAAGAAACAGTGGATGGAGACTAATCAAGGAGAGAAGCAACCTGGAATTAAGGAGAAACTTCCTAACAGTGAGAACAATTAGCCAGTGGAACTGCTTGCCTCCAGAAGTGGTGGGTGCTCCATCACTGGAGGTTTTTAAGAAAAGACTGGACAGCCATTTGTCTGAATTAGTATAGGATTTCCTGCCTGAGCAGGGGGTTGGACTAGATGACCTCCAAGGTCCCTTCCAGCTCTATTCTGATTGATTGATTGCAATTGGTGGGAATCGCATCAATGTGGAATTACAGGAAATCCTCAATCCCAGCTGAGCCCCAAATTTCCGTTGTTAAGCGAGACAGTTGTTAAGTAAATTTTGCCCCATGTTACGACCTTTGTTGCCACAGTTGCTAAGTGAATCACTGCAGTTGTTCAGTTAGTAACACGGTTGTTAAGTGAATCTGGCTTCCCCATTGACTTTGCTTGTCAGTAGGTCGCAAAAGGGGATCACAGGATCCCGGGAACACTGCGACTGTCATAAATAGGAGCCAGGTGCCAAATGGCTGAATTTTGATCACCTGGCCGTGGGGATGCTGCAACGGTCATAAGTATTCTTTCAGTGCTGTTGTAACTTTGAATGCTCAGTTGTAAGATGAGGACTACCTGAACACCTGTATTAAAGGTGTTGAATTGGTCCTCAGTCAGCTTCTGGGCCCAGTTCAAACAGTTGGTTGATTCAGTCCTTAAATCAGTGTTTCTTGGCTTTTACACATTTAAGACATATGGATTTCAATTCCCAGAATTCCTCAATATGGGATACAGATTAAGTAAATAACTAAAAAAGGAAAGAAGAAAAGTTTGCTCCCTCAAAACACATCAAACTACAGCAGGGGTCTTCAAACTTGGCCCTTTTATGATTTGTAGACTTCAACTTCCAGAATTCCTGAGCCAAGCACGCTGGCTGAGGAATGCTGGGAGTTAAAGTCCACAAGTCATGAAGGGGCCATAGTTCCACCATGCTGGTTCAGGAATTCTGGGAGTTGAAGTCCACAAGTCATGAAGGGGCCATAGTTCCCCCATGCTGGCTGAGGAATTCTGGGAGTTGAAGTGCACAGGTCATGAGGGGGCCATAGTTCCCCCATGCTGACTCAGGAATTTTGGGAGTTGAAGTCTGCAAGTCATGAAGGGGCCATAGTTCCCCCATGCTGGCTGAGGAATTCTGGGAGTTGAAGTCCATGAGTCATGAAGGGACCATAGTTCCCCCATGCTGGCTGAGGAATTCTGGGAGTTGAAGTCCACAAGTCATGAGGGGGCCATAATTTCCCCCATGCTGGCTAAGGAATTCTGGGAGTTGAAGTCCACAAGTCATGAAGCGGACATAGTTCCCCCATGCTGGCTAAGGAATTCTGGGAGTTGAAGTCCTCAAGTGATGAAGGGGCCATAGTTCTGCCATGCTGGCTCAGGAATTCTGGGAGTTGGTCCACGTCATAAAAGGGCCAAGTTTAAAAACCCCTGAACTATAGCATCATCTTGATGAAACTCCTTATTGGATGTTGATCAACAATTCCCTGCTTATCTCTCTCTCTCTTTCTTTCTTTCTTTCTTTCTTTCTTTCTTTCTTTCTTTCTTTCTTTCTTTCTTTCTTTCTTTCTTTCTTTCTTTCTTTCTTTCTTTCTTTCTCTTTCTTTCTTTCTTTCTTTCTTTCTTTCTTTCTTTCTTTCTTTCTTTCTTTCTTTCTTTCTTTCTTTCTTTCTTTCTTTCTTTCTCTCCTGAAAAAATAAGCAACTCTCCCCTTTATATTTTTCACCTACCAACTTCAGCAAGGACATAGTTAACTTGAAGGCCGGTGTTTGACTTCCTGGTCTGAAAAAGTCATTTGCAATTGTGTTTAAAAGTTAAAACCCGTTGTGCCAAACTAAAAACTGGGGTGTCCAAGGAGGAATCTGTGGATAACCCTGGAGTCCACAGCTGGCGTATTGGAGATGGTGATGTGATGTGGTTGGAATAGGATCACCACAATATGAAAAAGATGCTGAGGCTCTAGAAAGAGTGCAGAGAAGAGCAACAAAGAAGACTTGGGGATTAAAGGCTAAAACATATGATGAACGGTTGCAGAATTGGCTCTGTCTAGTTTAATGAAAAGAAGGACAATGGGAGACATGATAGCAGTCTTCCAATATTTGAGGGGCTGCCATAAGGAGGAGGGGGGGGTCAACTTATTCCTCAAAGCTCCAGAAGGCAAGATAAGAAAACAATGGTTGGAAATTGATCAAAAAGAGAAGCAACCTGGAATTAAGGAGAAACTTCCTCACAGTGAGGACAGTTAACCAGTAGAATCACTTGCCCCCAGACATTGTGGGCGCTCCATCACTGGAGATTTTTAAGAAGAGACTAGACCAAGGGTAGGCAACCTTAGCTTGAGTCCACGAGTCATAAAAGAGCCAAGGTTGCCCACCCCTGGACTAGTAGACAGTCACTTGTCTGAAATGGTATACAGTAGGTTCTCCTGCTTGAGCAGGGGGCTGGACTAGAAGACCTCCAAGGTCCCTTCCAGCTCTATTCCATTCTAATATCTGAGGGGCTGCCACAGAGAAGAGGGAGTCAAGCTATTCTCCAAAGCATCTGAAGGCAGGACAAGAAGTAACAGATGGAAGATCAACCTGGAACCAAGGAGAAATTTCTTGACAGCAATAACAATTAACCAGTGGAACAGCTTGCCTCCAGAAGTTGGGGGTGCTCCGTCCCTGGAGATTTTTTAGAAGAGACTGGACAGCCACTTGTCTCACACGGTAGAGGGCCTCCTGCTTGAGCAGGGGGTTGGACTAGAAGACCTCCAAGGTCCCTTCCAGCTCTGTTACTGCACTCTGAATCCAGAAGAAGAGAAACTGTGGCTGTGTTGCAATCTCTGATTTCAGTCTTATTTAGGGCAACACAATTGGCCACCATCGTTCACCTCCGGCCTGCTTTGCTGCTGTTATCTCAGCTCCATACAGTTTAAAAAAACCACACACACCAGGTTTTCCAAAGATTATTTTTAACCTTGGCGGTTTCCAAGCCAACCTGCCTCGCTGGATGATTCGTGGAGATCAAGAATGCAGGGATGATTAAACCCAGCCCTGCCAATGAAAAAAAGGATGAAGAAGGAGCACGGCTGTCTCCGCACAGAAATATAAGAGAGAAGCAAAAAAACAGGAATCCCTACACAACCCAGTTGCTTCCCAAGCTGCTTGCAGACCTACAATCCAGCTTTCTGAATCCGGCGCCTTGCAGGGATGCAGGGACAACGACTCCCAGGATTCCCAGCCAGTTGGGACTTTCAGGGCGAGCATGATTGGCACAGGGGAACGGCAACATTCTTCAGTTAGCTGATTTTTATCCCGTCTTTATTATTGTTTGTAAATAAGTCAAGGTGGCGAACACACCTAATATTCCTTCCTCCTCTTATTTTCTCTGCAACAACTCTGTGTGGTGGGCTGGGCTGAACAGTCACCCAGCCGGTTTTCATGTTCGAAGGCAGAACTAGAACTCACCGTCTCTTGGTGATTGCCTCAAAGACACCCAACTGGCTTTCATGGCTGAGGTGGGTCTAGAACTCACCGTCTCCTGGTGATTGACTCAAAGTCACTCATCTGACTTTCACGGCTGAGGTGGGACTAGAACTCACCGTCTCCTGATAATTGGCTCAAAGTCACCTATCTGACTTTCATGGCTAAAGTGAGACTAGAACTCACCGTCTCCTGGTGATTGGTTCAAAGTCACCCTTCTGATTTTCATGGCTGAGGTGGGACTAAAACTCACCGTCTCCTGGTGATTGGCCCAAAGTCACCCATCTGACTTTCATGGCTGAGGTGGGACTAGAACTCACCGTCTCCTGGTGATTGGCCCAAAGTCACCCATCTGACTTTCATGGCTGAGGTGGAACTAGAACTCACCGTCTCCTGGTGATTGGCTTAAAGTCACCCATCTGACTTTCATGTCTAAAGTGCAGACAACTTGCAGCACCATTTGCAGAATGGGACTTTTGGCGGGCTCAGCAGGGCAGAGAGAGCCTGGACAATTCCTATTGGCTTTTGAAAGCCAATAGAATTAGACTCTATTCAAGAGAGTCTATTCTATTGGCTTTCAAAAGCCAATAGAATAAAAGGGAGTAGCACAGCTAAGGAAAAAGGGGGAAAAATGGCGGATTGCGTTGTTTGGCGACCCCCGTGAAATGGTCGTTCGACCCCAAATGGGGTCCCGACCCACAGGTTGAGAACCGCTGCACTAGACCATACTGCCTCTAAGACAGTTTAAGACAGTTTAAAGTCAGGATTTGAGGTTGTGCTTTGTGGCTATCAAGGTTGTGACCGCCGACAATCTAGGGTAGTGTTTCTCAGTCTTAGCCCCTTTAAGATGTGGGGACTTTGACTCCCAGAATGCCCCAACCAGCACAGCTAAATTCTGGGAGTTGAAGTCCACACATCTTACTGGCCTAGACTGAGAAACCCTGGTTTATGGCTTGAAATGTTGGAAAAACTGAAATCCTGAAAGTGACATTTCTGAAAACTTCAATCTCCAGCAATCTCAACCAATATGGTGAATAGGGGGCATACTGGGAATTGTAGTTCAGCATCTTCTGGAGGACCTGAGTTTCCCTGCCCCTGCAGCTTTTAACCATAGAGTAGTGGTTATATCTAAACCAGAGGTCTTCAAACTCGGCCCTTTTATGACTCATGGACTTCAACTCCCAGAATTCCTCAGCCAGGCACACTGGCTGAGGAATTCTGGGAGTTGAAGTCCATAAGTCATAAAAGGGCCGAGTTTGAAGACCCCTGATCTAAACTGAGCCAGCATCACAACTGGTTTAAGTATAGAAGTAGATTTCTGAGGTGGGAAAGGGTTAGACTAGATGACCTCTGTGCTCCCTTCCGATCCTTAGGTTGTATGTTTCTTGCTCTGTTGTATGTTTCACTGTCTTCACTCAACTTGACCAAACCGGGTGAAAAGTATAGAATATCAAGGTTGCAAAGAACCTTGGAGGTCTTCTAGACCAACCCCTTGCTCAAGCAGGTGATCCTATACCAGGGGTAGGCAACCTTGGCTCTTTTATGATTCATGGACTTCAACTCCCAGAATTCCTGAGCCAGCATGGGGGAACTATGACCCCTTCATGACTCGTGGACTTCAACTCCCAGAATTCCTCAGCCAGCATGGGGGAACTATGGCCCCTTCATGATTCGGGGACTTCAACTCCCAGAATTCCTGAGCCAGCATGGGGGAACTATGGCCCCTTCATGACTCGTGGACTTCAACTCCCATAATTCCTCAGCCAGCGTGGGGGAACTATGGCCTCTTCATGACTCGGGGACTTCAACTCCCAGAATTCCTGAGCCAGCATGGCTCAGCTTGGAAACCTCTCCCTTTCCCCTCAGCATGGCTGGCTCAGGAATTCTGGGAGTTGAAGTCCATGGGTCATAAAAGAGCCAAGGTTGCCTACCCCTGTCCTATACCATTTCAGACAAATGGCTGTCCAGTCTCTTCTTAAAAACGTCCACTGATGGATCACCCACAATGTCTGAAGGCAACCCATTCCATTGATTTTGTGTACTTTGTAGGACTGTGTAGATGTGGCAAGTTTATCCCCAACTTAACGCCCTGTGAATTTTTGCTGGCTCTTCTTAAAGAACTCTGCTGATCTCCCAAGTTAATGTGGGCTGAAAATCCAGCAAGGCTTGGGCCTTGTCTCAGAAACGATAATGACTGAAATTGAGTAGGATTTGAGGCTTTTTTTTTTTTTTTGGTATAGAGGATGTTTGGGGCTGGTTGGATTGTTGTTGAAAGTTTGCATGAATTGGGTCAGTTTAGAGCAGGGGTCTTCAAACTCGGCCCTTTTATGACTTGTGGACTTCAACTCCCAGAATTCCTCAGCCAGGCATGCTTAATGGTTAGAAGGGAATGAATACTTAATGGTTAGTAGAGAATGGATATTTAATGATTAGTAGGGAATGAATACTTAATGGTTAGTAGGGAATGAATACTTAATGGTTAGTAGGGAATGAATACTTAATGGTTAGTAGAGAATGGATATTTAATGGTTAGTAGGGAATGAATACTTAATGGTTAGTAGGGAATGAATACTTAATGGTTAGCAGGGAATAAATATTTAATGGTTAACAGGGAATGAATACTTAATAGTTAGTAGGGAATGAACACTTAATGGTTAGTAGGGAATGACTACCTAATAGTTAGTAGAGAATGGATATTTAATGGTTAGTAGGGAATGAACACTTAATGGTTAGTAGGGAATGACTACCTAATGGTTAGTAGAGAATGGATATTTAATGGTTAGTAGGGAATGAATACCTAATGGTTAGTAGGGAATGAATACTTAATGGTTAGTAGAGAATGAATACTTAATGGTTAGTAGAGAATGGATACTTAATGGTTAGTAAGGAATGAATACTTAATGGTTAGTAGGGAAACAATACTTAATGGTTAGTAGAGAATGAATACCTAATGGTTAGTAGGGAATGGATACTTAATGGTTAGCAGGGAATAAATATTTAATGGTTAACAGGGAATGAATACTTAATAGTTAGTAGGGAATGAACACTTAATGGTTAGTAGGGAATGACTACCTAATGGTTAGTAGGGAATTAATTAACAGGGAATACGGAGATTCGCATTCAAAGCATCTGGAAGGAAATGGTTGGGGAAGCCTTTGGAAATAGTTCCATAGACCAAATTCTCTTCCTTTTCTCCTTTCAGGGACCGGTTCCAGCATCTTATCAGCCCTTCAGGATCTCTCTTGGCTGTCGAAGTCCAAAGTGGAGAAGCAGCTGCAGATAATTTCAGTGCTGCAATGGGTGATCTCGTTCCTTATGATGGGTAAGGAAGTCGTCTTGTCTCAAACACTTGAGACTTTTGGGGTGCTACTACTGGGAGAGAGGGATGCATGGATCACTAAAAACTACCTTCAAGAGAGACTCTATCTACTTTGATCTTGGGTGCCTAGCCCTATGTCAGGGGGAGGCAATCTTGCTCTTTAATGACTCGTGGACTTCAACTCCCAGAATTCCTGAGCCAGTATGGCTCAGCTTGGAAACCTCCCTTTCCCCTCAGCATGACTGGCTGAGGAATTCTGGGAGTTGAAGTCCACAAGTCATAAAGGGGCCATAATTCCCTCATGCTATCTGAGGAATTCTGGGAGTTGAAGTCCACAAGTCATGAAGGGGTCATAATTCCCTCATGCTGGCTGAGGAATTCTGGGAGTTGAAGTCCACAAGTCATGAAGGGGCCAAAGTTTCCCTCATGCTGGCTCAGGAATTCTGGGGGTTGAAGTCCACGAGTCATAAAAGAACCAAGGTTGCCTACACCTGGCCTAGGTGAAATACAGGGGCCGTGTTTAGACAACTGGATCGAAATCTAAGACCCAGCAGCTTCCTCAAAATTAAGTCCTCGACTTTACTATAATTCGTTTAACGACCGTTTAAACTTACAACGACATTGAAAAAGTGACGTATGAACGTTTTCCACACTTACGACCGTTGCAGCATCCCCATGGTCACGTGATCAAAATCCAGAGGTTTGGCAATTAGCTCATATTTATGACAGTTGCAGTGTCCCCCAGTATCACGTGATTCCTTTTTCTGACCTTATGACAAGCAAAAGTCAATGGGAAAGCCAGATTCAGTTAACGACCGTGCGATACGCTAAGCTATAAAAAGAAAAAAGAAAGCTGAAGCATACAGATAGGCTGTCATGGTTCCGACAGATGAAACTCTTTGAAGAACTTGTTTACCTTAAAGAATCTTTATTTGAATAGCATAGCATCGGCAGGTACATAGGCAAAGCCAAAATCTGAATTCCCTGAGCACATAGTATCAAAGCACAATTCCCTCCTCCAATTAACTGTCATAAATCACATTCCTCAATTAGCTTGAAATGCGGGCTTTCTCTCCAGTTCTCCAGCCCACCATTTCTTATTATCTCTTATTTCAAAAAACCTTGGTTCTCACACTAGTTACGATATTGTTGTGTCTAACTAAACTCCCATGCACATTCCTCCCCCCCCCTCAGTATCCTCTAATTCTAACTCTAATTCTAAGAGTAAAACATAAGAAGGAAAATGGCTGCATTCCATATGTTGCCAAAGCAAGAACATCCCGATGTTAGCAGCGTTGACCTAGGCCTCACGTTACGACCACAATCAAGTCCCTAATTTCTGTAGCGAAGCAAGACTGTTGTTAAGAGAGATTTGCTCCATTTTACGACCTTCCTTGCCAAAGTTGTTAAGGGAATCACTGCAGTTGTTAAGTGAGGAACACGGTTGTTGAGTGAATCTGCCTTCCCCCCCCTTGACTTCGCTCGTCAGAAAGGGGCAAAAGGGGATCACGTGACCCCGGGACCCTGCAACCGTCATAAACGCAAGTCAGTTGCCAAGCGTCTGAATTCTGATCACGTGACCACGGGGACGCTGCAACGGTCACAAGTGTGAAAAACGGTCATAAGTCACTTTTTCCGGTGCTGTTGTAACTTCAAACGGACACTAAGTGAATGTTTTTGTCAATCAAGGACTACCTGCACCTTATTTGGCATTAAGGTGTACAAACGTTGCCCGCAAAACGAAGCTCAGAGCATCGAAGAGACAGATGAACAGTCAAGGCAGAAATGGATATTTCAGAATAACAAAGAGTTGGAAGGGACCTTGTAGGTCATCTAGTCCAACCCCTTGCTCAAGCAGGAGACCCTATACCATTTCTATACCATTTGATGTATACCGTTTGTTGATAAAAATGAAACACATGGAGTTCTAATTCAGTTTTGGTCACCACATTACAAAAAAGATGTTGAGACTTTGGGACAAAAAAAAAGTGCAAAGAAGAGCAACTAAGATGATTAAAGACCTGGAGACTAAAACATGTGAACAACGGTTGCTGGAATTGGGTATGTCTAGTTTAACGAAGAGAAGGACGAGGGGGGACATGATAGCAGCATTCCAGTATTTGAGGGGCTGCCACAAAGAAGAGGGGGGGCAACTTATTTTCCAAAGCCCCTGAAGGCAGGACAAGAAGCAACGGATGGAAACTAATCAAGGAGAGAAGCAACCTGGAACTAAGGAGAAACTTCCTGACAGTTAGAACAATTAACCAGTGGAACCACCTGCCTCCAGAAGTTGTGGGTGCTCCATCAGTGGAGATTTTTAAGAAGAGACTGGACAGCCACTTGTCTAAAATACTACACTTGTCCAGAATCATATAGGGCAGTGGTTCTCAACCTTTTTAATGCCGCGACCCTCCCCAACCGGTCGTAAGTCGAGGACTATTCAACCGGTCGTAAGTCGAGGACTACTCAACGGGTGCAGCACCGTTTGCAGAATGGGACTTTTGGCGGGCTCAGCAGGGCAGAGACAGCCTGGACAATTCCTATTGGCTTTTGAAAGCCAATAGAATTAGACTCTATTCAAGAGAGTCTGTTCTATTGGCTTTCAAAAGCCAATAGAATAAAAGGGAGTAGCACAGCTAAGGAAAAGGGGGGGAAAAATGGCGAACTGCGTTGTTTGGCGACCCCTGTGAAATGGTCGTTCGACCCTAAATGGGGTCCCGACCCACAGGTTGAAACCACTGATATAGGGTCTCCTGCTTGAGCAGGGGGCTGGACTAGAAGACCCCCAATGTCCCTTCCAGCTCTGTTCTTATTCTTTCTTCCTAAATTCAGATTCCTTTTTCTTATTCAGCTTTACCTAAACCCTGAATAATAATCCAGGATTTCCACGGTAAAAAAGGAATGGGATGCCTGTCCCTAGTTCAAAGGACCTGGACACCAGTCCCAAGTTTTATCTACCCCGTGATCCAAAATATGAGTGTGACCGTGACTTGTCAAGGCCATTTTGTGGGGGATGGAGGGGGGGGTTAGGGATCCACCCCTACTTGGAACAAATGGATTTGCTGCAGGCATCCAACTTGTTTGCGAAAATCTGGCTTAATGCCCTGTGTGGTGTTTTTCACTCCATGTCCCAAAGGTGCCTTTTCACGAGGCAACTGGACTTCCTTTGTTTTTCTTTGAAGATGTTTCGCTTCTCATCTCAAGACGTTTCTTCAGAGCTGAAGAAGCAGAAGCTGGAGAAGCTTCTTGGATGAAAGGCGAAACGTCTTCAAAGAAAGTCGTTGGACTAGATGACCTCCAAGATCCCATCCAACTTTATTATTGTTATACAGAAACAAAGAAAGTCCAGTTGCCTCGTGAAAAAGCACCTTTGGGACAACCAGGATCTGGATGACAGAGGATCTCCATAGACCAGGGATAGGCAACCTTGGCTCTTTTATGACTCGTGGACTTCAACTCCCAGAATTCTTGAGCCAGCATGGGGGAACTATGGTCCCTTCATGACTCGTGAACTTCATCTCCCAGAATTCCTGAGCCAGCATGGGGAACTATGGTCCGTTCATGACTCGTGGACTTCAACTCCCAGAATTCCTGAGCCAACATGGAGGAACTATGGCCTCTTTATGACTCGTGGACTTCAACTCCCAGAATTCCTGAGCTAGCGTGGCTCAGCTTGGAAACTTCTCCCTTTCCCCTCAGCATGGCTGGCTCAGGAATTCTGGGAGTTGAAGTCCATGAGTCATAAAAAAGCCAAGGTTGCCTACCCCTGCTCCATGGATAACAAAAATCTCAGTTTGTGCCATTTTTCCTTTTGAAAGTATACAAGGTTTGAAGACCCCCACATTATAGGGTTTCTTTGCTTGGAGACATAGAATAGAATAACAGAGTTGGAAGCGACTGTGGAGGTCTTCTAGTCCAACCCATAGTAGGTGAGCCAGTTGTGGTTTGTTAAACTGGTCCACTTGGTGAATTGCACCTGTAGGCGCGTGGACTGTGAGTAAGGGGAGGGTCTAGATTGCTGGGCCAAGAATTGCCTACTCTCCTTATTCCTGGCTCACGTCTGAAAAGATTGCTTATTTTAGTCACCTTGTCACAAAAAAGATGTTGAGAGTTTGGAAAAAGTTCAGAGAAGAGCAACTAAGATGATCCAAGGCCTGGAGACTAAAACATGCAAAGAACAGCTACGGGACTTGGGTTTGGCTAGTCTAAAGAAAAGAAGAAAGAGGGGAGATACGAAAGCAGCGTTCCAGTATTTAAGGGACTATCACAAAGAAGAGGGGCCAGGTTGTTCACCAGAACACCAGAGGGAAGGACAAGAAACAATGGATGGAAGCTGATCAAGGAGAGAAGCAACCTGGAATTAAGGAGAAACTTCCTGACAGTGAGAACATCAACCAGTGGAACAGCTTGCCCCCAGAAATCGTGGGCGCTCCATCACTGGAGATTTTTAAGAAGAGACTGGACATTCACCTGTCTGAGATGATATAGGTTCTCCTGCTTAAGCAGGGGGCTGGACTAGAAGACCTCCAAGGTCCCTTCCAGCTCTATTCTATTCTAATAGCGAGTCACCTTCCCTTGTATACACATATATATTTTTAATGAGGTGCCTTGCAGAGGTCCTGTGCTATAATTCCCAGCTGGTGCGTTCTTTGCCTGGAGAATTGTGGGAGTTAAAGTACATCCCTCCTTGGGGGAGGGCAGGGTGTTTGTTAGTGCCACCCATTCCTTTGGCAAGCTTACGTTGCCCTGCCCTTGGTAAATGACCCAGAATACGCTTCTCTTTTCTTCTCTTCTGTTTACTTGGGCAAGCGAACCCTTGGCAGAGAGGATGGTTAAATTAGTCATGGCCCATTTTACAAACCATGGGAAGGCAACCCTGGATATTGCTTGTGTGGCATATCATTAGAACGTGGCACGGCCGAAAGAATCAGGATAATAGAATATTCTAGTTTCTAGTCCAGTGGTTCTCAACCTGTGGGTCGGGACCCCATTTGGGGTCGAACGCCCATTTCACGGGGGTCGCCAAACAACGCAGTCCGCCATTTCCCCCCTCCCCCTTTCCTTAGCTGTGCTACTCCCTTTTATTCTATTGGCTTTTGAAAGCCAATAGAATGGACTCTCTTGAATAGAGTCTAATTCTATTGGCTTTCAAAAGCCAATAGGAATTGTCCAGGCTGTCTCTGCCCTGCTGAGCCCGCCAAAAGCCCCATTCTGCAAACGGTGCTGCACCAGTTGAGTAGTCCTCGACTTACGACCGGTTGAGTAGTCCTCGACTTACGACCGGTTGGGGGGTCGCGGCATTAAAAAGTTTGAGAACCACTGTTCTAGTCCAACCCCCTGCTCAGACAGGAAACCCTATCCCAGTGGTGGCGAATCTATGGCACGTGTGCCAGAGGCGGTACTCAGAGCCCTCTCTGTGGGCACGCACGCTGTTGCCCCAGCCTAGTTCGCCAGAGTAGCGAGCACATGGCGTTTGGAAGCAGTGGGGCAGGAAGTGAGCAAGCAAGCGGTATTGGCCCCCTGGAGATGGCCCAGAGATGGTGAGGGACTAGTCCCCGCCAGCCTTGTCCCGGCCCACCTACGCACCCTGGCCACGGCCACCCAGTCTGCCGTGACCACCACAGCTATGATCACCACAGCCGTACCCAGCCAGCGGCCATGCCCACCCAATGGGCCACGCTCCCCCGCTCCGCCTGAAAGCACCACTTGTGGAGGCAAGGAGTTCCACTAGTTAATTGTTCTCACTGTCAGGAAATTTGTCCCTTATTTCTAAATTGGATCTCTTCCCCAAGATAGAGAAGATACCCATTTAAATTGTTCAAAAAATAAGAATTCTATGCCAAGGTGCAACTGTTCGGATTTGCAGGTTTGAGATAATTTGCTCATGGCATGTTAATGTGGAATATAGAATAGAATAGAATAGAATAGAATAGAATAGAATAGAATAGAATAGAATAGAAAATATGGAATGGAATGGAATAGAATAGAATTACAGAATAGAATAGAACAGAAATACAGAATAGAATAGAATAGAATAGAATAGAATAGAATAGAATAGAATAGAATAGAATAGAATAGAATAGAATAGAAAATATGGAATGGAATGGAATGGAATAGAATTACAGAGTAGAATAGAAATACAGAATAGAATAGAATAGAATAGAATAGAATAGAATAGAATAGAATAGAATAGAATAGAAAATATGGAATGGAATGGAATAGAATAGAATTACAGAATAGAATAGAATAGAATTACAAACTAGATTAGACTAGACTAGACTAGACTAGAATAGAATAGAATAGAATAGACAAAGTTGGAAGGGACCTCAGAGGTCATCTAGTCCAACCCCCTGCTCAGGCAGGAAACCCTATACCATTTCAGACAAATGGTTGTCCAATCTCTACATGCCAGTTGCCAAAGCGTCTGAATTTGGATCACGTGGCTCGTAGGGTTGCCGTAACGGTCGTTAAGTGTGAAAAACAGTCCTAAGTCCCCTTTTTTTCAGTGCCGTTGTAATTTCAAACCGTCACTAAGCGAGTGGCTGTTATTCAAGGACTAAACTGGCGTTCCTGGCTCTGCCAGTCTTCTGTATCCACCGCCAGCCTCAGAATCTCTGGGCGAGTAAACATGTTTATTGCTACAAGGGTGGTTTTTTTTTCTTCTCCCCCTTCAGGGACAAAGTACAATTAAATTGCAGAGGAATTTTAAGGGAATTCCTCCCCTTCGCAGCTCAGGTAGCTTTTGAATGATCAGCCTCTCAACATCTTAATTGTTCCCCAGATGGGAGGCTCCCGGCTTGCCAATGGGAGTTTGGGATCATTTTCCCTTAACCTTCCGCTGAGCGTGGCACTTTTGTTATTCCTTTAGGACAAGGTTCATCAGGGGATTAATTAATTACAGGTCGTCCTCGATTTACGACCACAGCTGAGCCCAGCTTTACAAGTTGCCCCATTTTACAGCCTTCCAGTTCGCCCCATTTTCCAGCCTTTCAACTGGCGCCGTTTCCCAGCCTTTCCGTTTGCCCCATTTTACGACCTTCCTGGCCGCCGTTGTTAAGGGAAGCCAGTTCCCTTAAGCTGGCTTCCCTGTTGACTTGACTTGTCGGAAGGTCCCAGAAGGGGGGATCACGTGATCCCCCCCCCTGGAACACCGCAACCCGTCATAAGTACAAAGCATCCGAATTTTGATCACGTGACCGTGGAGATGCTGCAACGGTCGGCAGGCGTGAAAAACGGTCATCGTAAGTCACTTTTTTCCCAGTGCCGTCGTAACTTTGAATGGCCACTAAATGTGTGGTTCTAAATTGAGGACTACCTTTGTTAGATAGTAGGATAGTCCTTCGAGGTTCCTCCAAGTTTTTATAAGGGGGGGGAGAAACCTGGAACCTTTTTCCCCCCCAAAAATAATAATGAGTGGGTCTGTTTAATTCTGGAGAGGAGACCACCAGGTAATACCAAGGTTGTAGGCTAGACCGGGGGCAGGCAATTGCAAACCACGTGGGGACGGGGGGGGGTGTCATACCAGGTCCCGGTTAAGTCAGTTACAGAGTTATGCACCCAAGATACTCACCAACACTTGATCTGCATTCAGATGAGACTTAATCCATTTCCTTGCTCTGTGAATGCCTAAAGCAGAGGTCACCAACCTTCCTCAGCTGACGGACTGGAGGGAAAGGGAGGGGGAAGAATTTTACACATGCGCGTGCATAGATTAGAATAGAATAGAAAACAGAATAATGGGATGGGATATAGAATAGAACAGAACAGAACAGAATAGAATAATGGGATGGGATATAGAATAGAATAGAATAGAATAGAATAGAATAGAATAGAATAGGAATAGAATAATGGGATGGGATATAGAATAGGATAGAATAGAATAATGGGATGGGATATAGAATAGAATAGAACAGAACAGAATAGAATAGAATAGAATAGAATAGAATAATGGGATGGGATATAGAATAGAATAGAACAGAACAGAACAGAATAATGGAATGGGATATAGAATAGAATAGAATAGAATAGAATAGAATAGAATAGAATAGAATAGAATAGAACAGAACAGAATAATGGAATGGGATATAGAATAGAATAGAATAATGGGATGGGATATAGAATAGAATAGAACAGAACAGAATAGAATAGAATAGAACAGAAGGATGGGATGGGATATAGAACAGAACAGAACAGAACAGAACAGAACAGAATAGAATAATGGGATGGGATATAGAATAGAATAGAATAGAATAGAATAGAATAGAATAGAATAGAATAGAATAGAATAGAATAGAATAGAATAGAATAGAACAGAATAGAATAGAATAGAATAATGGGATGGGATATAGAATAGAATAGAATAGAATAGAATAGAATAGAATAGAATAGAATAGAATAGAATAGAACAGAATAGAACAGAATAATGGGATGGGATATAGAATAGAATAGAATAGAATAGAATAGAATAGAATAGAACAGAATAGAATAGAATAATGGGATGGGATATAGAACAGAACAGAACAGAATAGAATAGAATAGAATAGAATAGAATAGAATAGAATAGAATAGAATAGAATAGAACAGAATAGAATAGAATAGAATAATGGGATGGGATATAGAATAGAATAGAATAGAATAGAATAGAATAGAACAGAATAGAACAGAATAGAATAGAATAATGGGATGGGATATAGAATAGAATAGAATAGAATAGAATAGAATAGAATAGAACAGAACAGAATAGAATAGAATAGAATAATGGGATGGGATATAGAATAGAATAGAATAGAATAGAATAGAATAGAATAGAATAGAATAGAACAGAATAATGGGATGGGATATAGAATAGAATAGAATAGAATAGAATAGAATAGAATAGAATAGAATAGAATAGAATAGAATAGAATAATGGGATGGGATATAGAATAGAATAGAATAGAATAGAATAGAATAGAATAGAATAGAATAGAATAGAATAGAACAGAATAATGGGATGGGATATAGAATAGAACAGAACAGAACAGAATAGAATAGAATAGAATAGAATAGAATAGAATAGAACAGAACAGAATAGAATAGAATAGAATAATGGGATGGGATATAGAATAGAATAGAATAGAATAGAATAGAATAGAATAGAATAGAACAGAATAGAACAAAATAATGGAATGGGATATAGAATAGAAATAGAATAGAATAGAATAGAATAGAATAGAATAGAATAGAATAGAATAGAATAGAATAGAACAGAATAGAATAGAATAATGGGATGGGATATAGAATAGAACAGAACAGAACAGAACAGAATAGAATAGAATAGAATA
Organism: Crotalus adamanteus; assembly: GCA_039797435.1. Classification (NCBI taxonomy): domain Eukaryota; kingdom Metazoa; phylum Chordata; class Lepidosauria; order Squamata; family Viperidae; genus Crotalus; species Crotalus adamanteus. The sequence goes on from CM077921.1 coordinate 122,752,269, forward strand.
GAATAGAATAGAATAGAATAGAATAGAATAGAATAGAATAGAACAGAATAGAATAGAATAGAATAATGGGATGGGATATAGAATAGAATAGAATAGAATAGAATAGAACAGAATAGAACAGAATAGAATAGAATAATGGGATGGGATATAGAATAGAATAGAATAGAATAGAATAGAATAGAATAGAATAGAATAGAATAGAATAGAATAGAATAGAATAGAATAGAATAGAACAGAATAATGGGATGGGATATAGAATAGAATAGAATAGAATAGAATAGAATAGAATAGAATAGAATAATGGGATGGGATATAGAATAGAATAGAATAGAATAGAATAGAATAGAACAGAATAGAACAGAATATAATAGAATAGAATAATGGGATGGGATATAGAATAGAATAGAATAGAATAGAATAGAATAGAATAGAATAGAATAGAACAGAATAGAATAGAATAGAATAATGGGATGGGATATAGAATAGAATAGAATAGAATAGAATAGAATAGAATAGAATAGAACAGAATAATGGGATGGGATATAGAATAGAACAGAACAGAACAGAACAGAACAGAACAGAACAGAACAGAACAGAACAGAACAGAATAGAATAATGGGATGGGATATAGAATAGAATAGAATAGAATAGAATAGAATAGAATAGAATAGAACAGAATAGAATAGAATAGAATAATGGGATGGGATATAGAATAGAATAGAATAGAATAGAATAGAATAGAATAGAATAGAACAGAATAGAATAGAATAATGGGATGGGATATAGAACAGAACAGAATAGAATAGAATAGAATAGAATAGAATAGAATAGAATAGAATAGAATAGAACAGAATAGAATAGAATAGAATAATGGGATGGGATATAGAATAGAATAGAATAGAATAGAATAGAATAGAACAGAATAGAACAGAATAGAATAGAATAATGGGATGGGATATAGAATAGAATAGAATAGAATAGAATAGAATAGAATAGAATAGAATAGAACAGAACAGAATAGAATAGAATAGAATAATGGGATGGGATATAGAATAGAATAGAATAGAATAGAATAGAATAGAATAGAACAGAATAATGGGATGGGATATAGAATAGAATAGAATAGAATAGAATAGAATAGAATAGAATAGAATAGAATAGAATAGAATAATGGGATGGGATATAGAATAGAATAGAATAGAATAGAATAGAATAGAATAGAATAGAATAGAATAGAATAGAATAGAATAGAATAGAACAGAATAATGGGATGGGATATAGAATAGAACAGAACAGAACAGAATAGAATAGAATAGAATAGAATAGAATAGAATAGAATAGAACAGAATAGAATAGAATAGAATAATGGGATGGGATATAGAATAGAATAGAATAGAATAGAATAGAATAGAATAGAATAGAATAGAATAGAACAGAATAGAACAAAATAATGGAATGGGATATAGAATAGAAATAGAATAGAATAGAATAGAATAGAATAGAATAGAATAGAATAGAATAGAACAGAATAGAATAGAATAATGGGATGGGATATAGAATAGAACAGAACAGAACAGAACAGAATAGAATAGAATAGAATAGAATAGAATAGAACAGAATAGAATAGAATAGAATAATGGGATGGGATATAGAATAGAATAGAATAGAATAGAATAGAACAGAATAGAACAGAATAATGGGATGGGATATAGAATAGAATAGAATAGAATAGAATAGAATAGAATAGAATAGAACAGAATAATGGGATGGGATATAGAATAGAATAGAATAGAATAGAATAGAATAGAACAGAATAGAACAAAATAATGGAATGGGATATAGAATAGAAATAGAATAGAATAGAATAGAATAGAATAGAATAGAATAGAATAGAACAGAATAGAATAGAATAATGGGATGGGATATAGAATAGAACAGAACAGAACAGAACAGAATAGAATAGAATAGAATAGAATAGAATAGAATAGAATAGAATAGAACAGAATAGAATAGAATAGAATAATGGGATGGGATATAGAATAGAATAGAATAGAATAGAATAGAATAGAATAGAATAGAATAGAACAGAATAATGGGATGGGATATAGAATAGAATAGAATAGAATAGAATAGAATAGAATAGAACAGAATAGAACAAAATAATGGAATGGGATATAGAATAGAAATAGAATAGAATAGAATAGAATAGAATAGAATAGAATAGAATAGAATAGAATAGAATAGAATAGAATAGAATAGAACAGAATAGAACAGAATAGAATAGAATAATGGGATGGGATATAGAATAGAATAGAATAGAATAGAATAGAATAGAATAGAATAGAACAGAACAGAATAGAATAGAATAGAATAATGGGATGGGATATAGAATAGAATAGAATAGAATAGAATAGAATAGAATAGAATAGAATAGAATAGAACAGAATAATGGGATGGGATATAGAATAGAATAGAATAGAATAGAATAGAATAGAATAGAATAGAATAGAATAGAATAATGGGATGGGATATAGAATAGAATAGAATAGAATAGAATAGAATAGAATAGAATAGAATAGAATAGAATAGAATAGAATAGAACAGAATAATGGGATGGGATATAGAATAGAACAGAACAGAACAGAATAGAATAGAATAGAATAGAATAGAATAGAATAGAACAGAATAGAATAGAATAGAATAATGGGATGGGATATAGAATAGAATAGAATAGAATAGAATAGAATAGAATAGAATAGAATAGAATAGAATAGAATAGAACAGAATAGAACAAAATAATGGAATGGGATATAGAATAGAAATAGAATAGAATAGAATAGAATAGAATAGAATAGAATAGAATAGAATAGAATAGAATAGAACAGAATAGAATAGAATAATGGGATGGGATATAGAATAGAACAGAACAGAACAGAACAGAATAGAATAGAATAGAATAGAATAGAATAGAATAGAATAGAACAGAATAGAATAGAATAGAATAATGGGATGGGATATAGAATAGAATAGAATAGAATAGAATAGAACAGAATAGAACAGAATAGAATAGAATAATGGGATGGGATATAGAATAGAATAGAATAGAATAGAATAGAATAGAATAGAATAGAATAGAATAGAATAGAACAGAATAATGGGATGGGATATAGAATAGAATAGAATAGAATAGAATAGAATAGAATAGAATAGAATAATGGGATGGGATATAGAATAGAATAGAATAGAATAGAATAGAATAGAATAGAATAGAACAGAATAGAACAGAATAGAATAGAATAGAATAATGGGATGGGATATAGAATAGAATAGAATAGAATAGAATAGAATAGAATAGAATAGAATAGAATAGAACAGAATAGAATAGAATAGAATAATGGGATGGGATATAGAATAGAATAGAATAGAATAGAATAGAATAGAATAGAACAGAATAATGGGATGGGATATAGAATAGAACAGAACAGAACAGAACAGAACAGAACAGAACAGAATAGAATAGAATAGAATAGAATAGAATAGAATAATGGGATGGGATATAGAATAGAATAGAATAGAATAGAATAGAATAGAATAGAATAGAACAGAATAGAACAGAATAATGGGATGGGATATAGAATAGAATAGAATAGAATAGAATAGAATAGAATAGAATAGAATAGAATAGAATAGAATAGAACAGAATAGAACAGAATAGAATAATGGGATGGGATATAGAATAGAACAGAACAGAACAGAACAGAACAGAACAGAACAGAATAGAATAGAATAGAATAGAATAGAATAGAATAATGGGATGGGATATAGAATAGAATAGAATAGAATAGAATAGAATAGAATAGAATAGAATAGAATAGAACAGAATAGAATAGAATAATGGGATGGGATATAGAATAGAACAGAACAGAACAGAACAGAACAGAATAGAATAGAATAGAATAGAATAGAATAGAATAGAACAGAATAGAATAGAATAGAATAATGGGATGGGATATAGAATAGAATAGAATAGAATAGAATAGAACAGAATAGAACAGAATAGAATAGAATAATGGGATGGGATATAGAATAGAATAGAATAGAATAGAATAGAATAGAATAGAATAGAATAGAATAGAATAGAACAGAATAATGGGATGGGATATAGAATAGAATAGAATAGAATAGAATAGAATAGAATAGAATAGAATAGAATAGAATAGAATAGAATAGAATAGAATAGAATAATGGGATGGGATATAGAATAGAATAGAATAGAATAGAATAGAATAGAATAGAATAGAATAGAATAGAACAGAATAGAACAGAATAGAATAGAATAGAATAATGGGATGGGATATAGAATAGAATAGAATAGAATAGAATAGAATAGAATAGAATAGAATAGAATAGAATAGAACAGAATAGAATAGAATAGAATAATGGGATGGGATATAGAATAGAATAGAATAGAATAGAATAGAATAGAATAGAACAGAATAATGGGATGGGATATAGAATAGAACAGAACAGAACAGAACAGAACAGAACAGAATAGAATAGAATAGAATAGAATAGAATAGAATAATGGGATGGGATATAGAATAGAATAGAATAGAATAGAATAGAATAGAATAGAATAGAATAGAATAGAATAGAATAGAACAGAATAGAACAGAATAATGGGATGGGATATAGAATAGAATAGAATAGAATAGAATAGAATAGAATAGAATAGAATAGAATAGAATAGAATAGAATAGAATAGAACAGAATAGAACAGAATAGAATAGAATAGAATAATGGGATGGGATATAGAATAGAATAGAATAGAATAGAATAGAATAGAATAGAATAGAACAGAACAGAATAGAATAGAATAGAATAATGGGATGGGATATAGAATAGAATAGAATAGAATAGAATAGAATAGAATAGAATAGAACAGAATAATGGGATGGGATATAGAATAGAATAGAATAGAATAGAATAGAATAGAATAGAATAGAATAGAATAGAATAGAATAGAATAGAATAGAATAATGGGATGGGATATAGAATAGAATAGAATAGAATAGAATAGAATAGAATAGAATAGAATAGAACAGAATAGAATAGAATAGAATAATGGGATGGGATATAGAATAGAATAGAATAGAATAGAATAGAATAGAATAGAATAGAACAGAATAATGGGATGGGATATAGAATAGAATAGAATAGAATAGAATAGAATAGAATAGAATAGAACAGAATAGAACAAAATAATGGAATGGGATATAGAATAGAAATAGAATAGAATAGAATAGAATAGAATAGAATAGAATAGAATAGAATAGAATAGAATAGAATAGAATAGAATAGAATAGAACAGAATAGAATAGAATAATGGGATGGGATATAGAATAGAATAGAATAGAATAGAATAGAATAGAATAGAATAGAACAGAACAGAATAGAATAGAATAGAATAATGGGATGGGATATAGAATAGAATAGAATAGAATAGAATAGAATAGAATAGAATAGAATAGAACAGAATAATGGGATGGGATATAGAATAGAATAGAATAGAATAGAATAGAATAGAATAGAATAGAATAGAATAGAATAATGGGATGGGATATAGAATAGAATAGAATAGAATAGAATAGAATAGAATAGAATAGAATAGAATAGAATAGAATAGAATAGAATAGAATAGAACAGAATAATGGGATGGGATATAGAATAGAACAGAACAGAACAGAATAGAATAGAATAGAATAGAATAGAATAGAATAGAATAGAACAGAATAGAATAGAATAGAATAATGGGATGGGATATAGAATAGAATAGAATAGAATAGAATAGAATAGAATAGAATAGAATAGAATAGAACAGAATAGAACAAAATAATGGGATGGGATATAGAATAGAACAGAACAGAACAGAACAGAATAGAATAGAATAGAATAGAATAGAATAGAATAGAATAGAATAGAATAGAACAGAATAGAATAGAATAGAATAATGGGATGGGATATAGAATAGAATAGAATAGAATAGAATAGAACAGAATAGAACAGAATAGAATAGAATAATGGGATGGGATATAGAATAGAATAGAATAGAATAGAATAGAATAGAATAGAATAGAATAGAATAGAATAGAATAGAATAGAATAGAATAGAATAGAATAGAACAGAATAATGGGATGGGATATAGAATAGAATAGAATAGAATAGAATAGAATAGAATAGAATAGAATAATGGGATGGGATATAGAATAGAATAGAATAGAATAGAATAGAATAGAACAGAATAGAACAGAATATAATAGAATAGAATAATGGGATGGGATATAGAATAGAATAGAATAGAATAGAATAGAATAGAATAGAATAGAATAGAACAGAATAGAATAGAATAGAATAATGGGATGGGATATAGAATAGAATAGAATAGAATAGAATAGAATAGAATAGAACAGAATAATGGGATGGGATATAGAATAGAACAGAACAGAACAGAACAGAACAGAACAGAACAGAACAGAACAGAACAGAACAGAATAGAATAATGGGATGGGATATAGAATAGAATAGAATAGAATAGAATAGAATAGAATAGAATAGAACAGAATAGAATAGAATAGAATAATGGGATGGGATATAGAATAGAATAGAATAGAATAGAATAGAATAGAATAGAATAGAATAGAACAGAATAGAATAGAATAATGGGATGGGATATAGAACAGAACAGAATAGAATAGAATAGAATAGAATAGAATAGAATAGAATAGAATAGAATAGAACAGAATAGAATAGAATAGAATAATGGGATGGGATATAGAATAGAATAGAATAGAATAGAATAGAATAGAACAGAATAGAACAGAATAGAATAGAATAATGGGATGGGATATAGAATAGAATAGAATAGAATAGAATAGAATAGAATAGAACAGAACAGAATAGAATAGAATAGAATAATGGGATGGGATATAGAATAGAATAGAATAGAATAGAATAGAATAGAATAGAACAGAATAATGGGATGGGATATAGAATAGAATAGAATAGAATAGAATAGAATAGAATAGAATAGAATAGAATAGAATAGAATAATGGGATGGGATATAGAATAGAATAGAATAGAATAGAATAGAATAGAATAGAATAGAATAGAATAGAATAGAATAGAATAGAATAGAACAGAATAATGGGATGGGATATAGAATAGAACAGAACAGAACAGAATAGAATAGAATAGAATAGAATAGAATAGAATAGAATAGAACAGAATAGAATAGAATAGAATAATGGGATGGGATATAGAATAGAATAGAATAGAATAGAATAGAATAGAATAGAATAGAATAGAATAGAATAGAACAGAATAGAACAAAATAATGGAATGGGATATAGAATAGAAATAGAATAGAATAGAATAGAATAGAATAGAATAGAATAGAATAGAATAGAACAGAATAGAATAGAATAATGGGATGGGATATAGAATAGAACAGAACAGAACAGAACAGAATAGAATAGAATAGAATAGAATAGAATAGAATAGAACAGAATAGAATAGAATAGAATAATGGGATGGGATATAGAATAGAATAGAATAGAATAGAATAGAACAGAATAGAACAGAATAATGGGATGGGATATAGAATAGAATAGAATAGAATAGAATAGAATAGAATAGAATAGAACAGAATAATGGGATGGGATATAGAATAGAATAGAATAGAATAGAATAGAATAGAACAGAATAGAACAAAATAATGGAATGGGATATAGAATAGAAATAGAATAGAATAGAATAGAATAGAATAGAATAGAATAGAATAGAACAGAATAGAATAGAATAATGGGATGGGATATAGAATAGAACAGAACAGAACAGAACAGAATAGAATAGAATAGAATAGAATAGAATAGAATAGAATAGAATAGAATAGAACAGAATAGAATAGAATAGAATAATGGGATGGGATATAGAATAGAATAGAATAGAATAGAATAGAATAGAATAGAATAGAATAGAATAGAACAGAATAATGGGATGGGATATAGAATAGAATAGAATAGAATAGAATAGAATAGAACAGAATAGAACAAAATAATGGAATGGGATATAGAATAGAAATAGAATAGAATAGAATAGAATAGAATAGAATAGAATAGAATAGAATAGAATAGAATAGAATAGAATAGAACAGAATAGAACAGAATAGAATAGAATAATGGGATGGGATATAGAATAGAATAGAATAGAATAGAATAGAATAGAATAGAATAGAACAGAACAGAATAGAATAGAATAGAATAATGGGATGGGATATAGAATAGAATAGAATAGAATAGAATAGAATAGAATAGAATAGAATAGAATAGAACAGAATAATGGGATGGGATATAGAATAGAATAGAATAGAATAGAATAGAATAGAATAGAATAGAATAGAATAGAATAATGGGATGGGATATAGAATAGAATAGAATAGAATAGAATAGAATAGAATAGAATAGAATAGAATAGAATAGAATAGAATAGAATAGAATAGAATAGAACAGAATAATGGGATGGGATATAGAATAGAACAGAACAGAACAGAATAGAATAGAATAGAATAGAATAGAATAGAACAGAATAGAATAGAATAGAATAATGGGATGGGATATAGAATAGAATAGAATAGAATAGAATAGAATAGAATAGAATAGAATAGAATAGAATAGAATAGAACAGAATAGAACAAAATAATGGAATGGGATATAGAATAGAAATAGAATAGAATAGAATAGAATAGAATAGAATAGAATAGAATAGAATAGAACAGAATAGAATAGAATAATGGGATGGGATATAGAATAGAACAGAACAGAACAGAACAGAATAGAATAGAATAGAATAGAATAGAATAGAATAGAATAGAATAGAACAGAATAGAATAGAATAGAATAATGGGATGGGATATAGAATAGAATAGAATAGAATAGAATAGAACAGAATAGAACAGAATAGAATAGAATAATGGGATGGGATATAGAATAGAATAGAATAGAATAGAATAGAATAGAATAGAATAGAATAGAATAGAATAGAATAGAACAGAATAATGGGATGGGATATAGAATAGAATAGAATAGAATAGAATAGAATAGAATAGAATAGAATAATGGGATGGGATATAGAATAGAATAGAATAGAATAGAATAGAATAGAATAGAACAGAATAGAACAGAATAGAACAGAATAGAATAGAATAGAATAATGGGATGGGATATAGAATAGAATAGAATAGAATAGAATAGAATAGAATAGAATAGAATAGAATAGAACAGAATAGAATAGAATAGAATAATGGGATGGGATATAGAATAGAATAGAATAGAATAGAATAGAATAGAATAGAACAGAATAATGGGATGGGATATAGAATAGAACAGAACAGAACAGAACAGAACAGAACAGAACAGAATAGAATAGAATAGAATAGAATAGAATAGAATAATGGGATGGGATATAGAATAGAATAGAATAGAATAGAATAGAATAGAATAGAATAGAACAGAATAGAACAGAATAATGGGATGGGATATAGAATAGAATAGAATAGAATAGAATAGAATAGAATAGAATAGAATAGAATAGAATAGAATAGAATAGAATAGAATAGAACAGAATAGAACAGAATAGAATAATGGGATGGGATATAGAATAGAACAGAACAGAACAGAACAGAACAGAACAGAACAGAATAGAATAGAATAGAATAGAATAGAATAGAATAATGGGATGGGATATAGAATAGAATAGAATAGAATAGAATAGAATAGAATAGAATAGAATAGAACAGAATAGAATAGAATAATGGGATGGGATATAGAATAGAACAGAACAGAACAGAACAGAACAGAATAGAATAGAATAGAATAGAATAGAATAGAATAGAACAGAATAGAATAGAATAGAATAATGGGATGGGATATAGAATAGAATAGAATAGAATAGAATAGAACAGAATAGAACAGAATAGAATAGAATAATGGGATGGGATATAGAATAGAATAGAATAGAATAGAATAGAATAGAATAGAATAGAATAGAATAGAATAGAACAGAATAATGGGATGGGATATAGAATAGAATAGAATAGAATAGAATAGAATAGAATAGAATAGAATAGAATAGAATAGAATAGAATAGAATAGAATAATGGGATGGGATATAGAATAGAATAGAATAGAATAGAATAGAATAGAATAGAATAGAATAGAACAGAATAGAACAGAATAGAATAGAATAGAATAATGGGATGGGATATAGAATAGAATAGAATAGAATAGAATAGAATAGAATAGAATAGAATAGAATAGAATAGAACAGAATAGAATAGAATAGAATAATGGGATGGGATATAGAATAGAATAGAATAGAATAGAATAGAATAGAATAGAACAGAATAATGGGATGGGATATAGAATAGAACAGAACAGAACAGAACAGAACAGAACAGAACAGAATAGAATAGAATAGAATAGAATAGAATAGAATAATGGGATGGGATATAGAATAGAATAGAATAGAATAGAATAGAATAGAATAGAATAGAATAGAATAGAATAGAATAGAACAGAATAGAACAGAATAATGGGATGGGATATAGAATAGAATAGAATAGAATAGAATAGAATAGAATAGAATAGAATAGAATAGAACAGAATAGAACAGAATAGAATAGAATAGAATAATGGGATGGGATATAGAATAGAATAGAATAGAATAGAATAGAATAGAATAGAATAGAACAGAACAGAATAGAATAGAATAGAATAATGGGATGGGATATAGAATAGAATAGAATAGAATAGAATAGAATAGAATAGAATAGAACAGAATAATGGGATGGGATATAGAATAGAATAGAATAGAATAGAATAGAATAGAATAGAATAGAATAGAATAGAATAGAATAGAATAGAATAGAATAATGGGATGGGATATAGAATAGAATAGAATAGAATAGAATAGAATAGAATAGAATAGAATAGAACAGAATAGAATAGAATAGAATAATGGGATGGGATATAGAATAGAATAGAATAGAATAGAATAGAATAGAATAGAATAGAACAGAATAATGGGATGGGATATAGAATAGAATAGAATAGAATAGAATAGAATAGAATAGAATAGAATAGAACAGAATAGAACAAAATAATGGAATGGGATATAGAATAGAAATAGAATAGAATAGAATAGAATAGAATAGAATAGAATAGAATAGAATAGAATAGAATAGAATAGAATAGAATAGAACAGAATAGAATAGAATAATGGGATGGGATATAGAATAGAATAGAATAGAATAGAATAGAATAGAATAGAACAGAACAGAATAGAATAGAATAGAATAATGGGATGGGATATAGAATAGAATAGAATAGAATAGAATAGAATAGAATAGAATAGAATAGAATAGAATAGAACAGAATAATGGGATGGGATATAGAATAGAATAGAATAGAATAGAATAGAATAGAATAGAATAGAATAGAATAATGGGATGGGATATAGAATAGAATAGAATAGAATAGAATAGAATAGAATAGAATAGAATAGAATAGAATAGAATAGAATAGAATAGAACAGAATAATGGGATGGGATATAGAATAGAACAGAACAGAACAGAATAGAATAGAATAGAATAGAATAGAATAGAATAGAATAGAACAGAATAGAATAGAATAGAATAATGGGATGGGATATAGAATAGAATAGAATAGAATAGAATAGAATAGAATAGAATAGAATAGAATAGAATAGAACAGAATAGAACAAAATAATGGAATGGGATATAGAATAGAAATAGAATAGAATAGAATAGAATAGAATAGAATAGAATAGAATAGAATAGAACAGAATAGAATAGAATAATGGGATGGGATATAGAATAGAACAGAACAGAACAGAACAGAATAGAATAGAATAGAATAGAATAGAATAGAATAGAATAGAATAGAATAGAACAGAATAGAATAGAATAGAATAATGGGATGGGATATAGAATAGAATAGAATAGAATAGAATAGAACAGAATAGAACAGAATAGAATAGAATAATGGGATGGGATATAGAATAGAATAGAATAGAATAGAATAGAATAGAATAGAATAGAATAGAATAGAATAGAATAGAACAGAATAATGGGATGGGATATAGAATAGAATAGAATAGAATAGAATAGAATAGAATAGAATAGAATAGAATAGAATAGAATAGAATAGAATAGAATAATGGGATGGGATATAGAATAGAATAGAATAGAATAGAATAGAATAGAATAGAACAGAATAGAACAGAATAGAATAGAATAGAATAATGGGATGGGATATAGAATAGAATAGAATAGAATAGAATAGAATAGAATAGAATAGAATAGAATAGAACAGAATAGAATAGAATAGAATAATGGGATGGGATATAGAATAGAATAGAATAGAATAGAATAGAATAGAATAGAACAGAATAATGGGATGGGATATAGAATAGAACAGAACAGAACAGAACAGAACAGAACAGAACAGAATAGAATAGAATAGAATAGAATAGAATAGAATAATGGGATGGGATATAGAATAGAATAGAATAGAATAGAATAGAATAGAATAGAATAGAATAGAATAGAACAGAATAGAACAGAATAATGGGATGGGATATAGAATAGAATAGAATAGAATAGAATAGAATAGAATAGAATAGAATAGAACAGAATAGAACAGAATAGAATAGAATAGAATAATGGGATGGGATATAGAATAGAATAGAATAGAATAGAATAGAATAGAATAGAATAGAACAGAATAGAACAGAATAATGGGATGGGATATAGAATAGAATAGAATAGAATAGAACAGAACAGAACAGAATAGAATAATGGGATGGGATATAGAACAGAACAGAACAGAACAGAACAGAACAGAACAGAACAGAATAGAATAGAATAGAATAGAATAGAATAACAAAGTTGGAAGGGACCTTGGAGGTCTTCTAGTCCAACCCCCCCCCACCCAAGCAGGAAGACAGAAGCTGTGCTGAGAACTTGCAGCTGCTGCAACCTGAAAGAAGGACCTCCTGTTTTGCTTTGAGGAAATATGAAATTTCTGACCTGGATTAATTCTCTCTTCTCTTCTCTTTTCTTCCAGGAGTTATTTGCACTATTATCCTCATATATATCCTCTGCACAGACTGTTGGATTATAACAGTTCTATACTTAGTGTGGTACGCTTTCGACTGGAACACTCCCAGGAAGGGTAAGTGTCAGACCTGCCCCAATCCGATCCCTTAGGAAGGCCCTTGGTTCCATTTGGTTAAAGCAAAGGATTGTTGTTGTTGTTGTTTTTACTAAGGATGTTGGTTGCAGTAAAGTCCAGCCAGCTATGAAATTTTCCGTGCTCGCTAGATACAAAAATAAGGTGTAGGTCTGCCTACAGCTCGACCCTGTCTCCATGATCTGTCTGTTTTTAGCCAACTGGAGCTTGCCAAGATCCTTTCAATCAATCAATCAATCAATCAATCAGAGTAGAGTTGGAAGGGACCCTGGAGGTCTTCTAGTCCAACCCCCTGCTCAAGCAGGAGACCCTATATGATTCCGGACAAGTGGCTGTCCAGTCTCTTCTTTAAAACTTCCAGTGATGGAGCACCCACAGCTTCTGGAGGAAAACTGTTCCATTGGTTAATTGTCTTCACTGTCAGGAAGTTTCTCCTTAGTTCTAGGTTGCTTCTCTCCTTGATTAGTTTCTGTCTGTTGCTTCTTGCCTGCTTTCAGGTGCTTTGGAGAATAGCTTGACTCCCTCTTCTTTGGGGCAGCCCCTGAGATATTGGAACACTGCTGTCATGTCTCTCCTAGTCATAAAGGGGCCACAGTTCCCCCATGCTGGCTGAGGAATTCTGGGAGTTGAAGTCCACAAGTCATGAAGGGGCCATAGTTCCCCCATGCTGGCTGAGGAATTCTGGGAGTTGAAGTCCACAAGTCATGAAGGGGGCCATAGTTCCCCATGCTGGCTCAGGAATTCTGGGAGTTGAAGTCCACAAGTCATGAAGGGGCCACAGTTCCCCCATGCTGGCTGAGGAATTCTGGGAGTTGAAGTCCACGAGTCATGAAGGGGCCATAGTTCCCCCGTGCTGGCTGAGGAAATCTGGGAGTTGAAGTCCACAAGTCATGAAGGGGCCATAGTTCCCCCATGCTGGCTGAGGAATTATGGGAGGTGAAGTCTACGAGTCATGAGGGGGCCACAGTTCCCCCATGCTAGCTCAGGAATTCTGGGAGGTGAAGTCTACGAGTCATGAAGGGGCCAAAATTTCCCCCATGCTGGCTGAGGAATTCTGGGAGTTGAAGTCCACGAGTCATAAAAGAGCCAAGGTTACCTACCCCTGGTCTAGATGATTTTAGCTTTCCCCAACATCCCAAGCCATGGATAAGTGTTTTTCAGTCTTAGCATTTTTAAGTCTGTAGACTTCTGACTCCCAATTATTCTGTATCTTCAGAGGCAGAGTAGAAATTGATGGGAAGTATTGTTTTTTTTTCATACTGTAGCCCAGGATGATCCAAGCCCCAAATCTGGGAAGACAGGTGATTTTGCTTTGATGCTTGTTCCTACCTTTCCCTCCCTTGATTTGAGCGATGTGGTTAACTAAATGTAAATCAGCTTCCCCAATAGGCTAGTTGCCTGAACCTCCCTTGTTTAGATCCTCTCCCCATTGTTTTCTCTTTTTTATTTTTTCAAAGCTGGAAGAAGATCACAGTGGATCCGGAACTGGGCCATATGGAGATACTTCCGGGATTACTTTCCGATCCGAGTGAGTTGCTGGGACGAAAGAAAACAAAGAGATTATTTCAATTGAAGGGTTAATATGCTTTGGGGCTCTTACAGGTAGTCCTCGGCTTACAATTTCAGCCCAAAACTTCTGTCACTAAGTGAAACGTTTGTTAATTGAATGTTGTCCCATTTTAGGACTTTTCTTGCCACACTTGTTAAGTGAATCCACGGCAGTTGATAAGTTACTAACCCTGCTGTGGCGTGAATCTGGTTTCTGCCTTAACTTTGCTTGTCAGATGGTCGCAAAAGCGGATCTCGTGACCCCCCCCCCCGGGGACGCAGCGATGGTCATAAATAGGAACCAGTTGCCCAGCATCTGAATTTTGATCACATGCTCACGGGGAGGCTGCAGAGGTCGTAAGTCTGAAAAAATGGTCGTAAGTCACTTACTCCAGTGCCGTTGTAACTTTGAACGGCCACTAAATGAACTGTTGTCAGTATTTATTTTTTTATTTATTTGCAAAGTTTCTGGGCAGCTTATACAATCTTAAAAAAAAAAGATAAAAACTATACTTTTAGAGAAAATCCTCGACTTACGTCTAGAATTGTATTACTGTATCAAGAACATAACTGAGTTTCTGGAAAAAACTTCAAAAGTTATAAATGATATTGACTTTCTTCTGGCTTCTTGCACAAAGCGTGCTGTTGGAGTCGAAAATATTTCAAGGAAGGCTGTCCATATTTAATTTGACTGGAAAAACAAAGGTCACTAACTTCAAAGATGATTATATAAGATTTATATTGTTGTTGTTAATTGCGAAGTTGTGTCCGACCCATCGCGACCCCATGGACAACGTTCCTCCAGGTCTTCCTGTCCTCTACCATCTTCTGGAGTCCATTTAAGTTCACCCCTACTGCTTCAGTGACTCCATCCAGCCACCTCCTTCTCTGTCGTCCCCTTCTTCTATTGCCCTCCATCTTTCCCAGCATTAGGCTCTTCTCCAGTGAGTCCTTCCTTCTCATTAGGTGACCAAAGAACTTGAGTTTCAACTTCAGGATCTGGCCTTCTAAAGAGCAGTCAGGGTTGATCTTCTCTAGGACTGACCGGTTGGATCGCCTTGCAGTCCAGGGGACTCGCAGGAGTCTTCTCCAGCACCAGAGTTCAAAGGCCTCCATTCTTTTGCGCTCAGCCTTTCTTAC
This sequence comes from Crotalus adamanteus, assembly GCA_039797435.1. Lineage (NCBI taxonomy): Eukaryota > Metazoa > Chordata > Lepidosauria > Squamata > Viperidae > Crotalus > Crotalus adamanteus. The sequence continues at coordinate 122,768,288 of CM077921.1, forward strand.
GGTCCAGCTTTCACAGCCATACATTGCAAAAAATTTATATAGATTATGACAAAACATAATTTATTTTTAAAAGACTAAATATCTAGATTACAAAGAAATGTGAAATGCGGCGTCACTCAGATTCTCATATTGAGCATGAAACTTCGGCTGCTAAGCAAGGAGGTCATTAAGGAAGTCATGGCTGATTTTTTTTTGGCCACGGTTGTTAAGTGAGTCTGGCTTTTGCCACTGACTTTATTGAAAAAGCCCCTGGGAAGGTCATAAATGGCAGCCACGCGTCCTTGGGATGCTGGCACAACCGTCATAAATATACGCCAGTTGCCAAGCACCTGAATTTCGATCGTGTGGCCATGATGGGGATGCTTTGATAGTCGTAAGTGTGAGGACTGGGTCATATGCCTCTGTTTTCAACGCTGTGGTAACTTTGAATGGTTGGGTTAAAGAAATGGCCGTACGTTGAGGACTGCCTGAAGTGTGCGGCATGCCTGTGCCACATATATGCCAAGAAAGCTTGCATAGTTGTGAAGGAGATGGCAGATCTACTTATTACACTTCCCAACATGGAGGAGGTCCTCCAAGCAGAGGTGCTATTGCAGGGGTCTTCAAACATGGCCCTTTTATGACTGGTGGACTTCAACTCCCAGAATTCCTCAGCCAGGCACGTTGGCTAGGGAATTCTGGGAGTTGAAGTCCACCAGTCATAAAAGGGCCAGGTTTGAAGACCCCTGTGCTATTGTGTGTCCCTGGTCATTGCTAGGGATGGCCAGAGGGGGCGACATCGCATCCACCAACTCAGCCGGACCCACAGCATGAGTCAACCAATGAGTTTTCATCAAAGATCTATGGTAGGGTTTTTCAACACTGCTTTAAATATTTTTCTCTGCAGCTTTTTATCTACAAACATCTTGCTCAAATCGTGTCTGGTTGTTGGCTTAAGTTTCTCTCTTTGTCTGCTCCTCTGAACTCTGCCTTTTATTTCCAAACGGGTTAAGCCGGAACTTGTTCGGGTTTTTCTTGATTGAGGTTGTGCAAAATAGTGTCCGGCTCTTGTGGTGATCTGGAAAAATAAGTTTGCAGGATGAGAGCTGCTACAACTTTTTTCACTTTTCATTCCAAATCTGGGAAGCTCTTTATAGCCCATTCCCTATATCAGGGGTCTCCAACCTGTGGGCCGCGCCCTTGTATTGGGCCATGGCTTACTGGCCACTGGGCCACAAGACAGGCTGGCCAGTGTGCGTGCACACCGTGGCTGCAGGGCACAAAAACGGGACGCCACGCCACGGGACGCTGTTTGGCAGGGTGCAAAAACAGGACACTGCCGCGCTGCAAGGTGCTAAAATGGCTGCCGACATGCTGCGGGGCACGGAAACGGACCACCACCACGCCATGGGGCACAAAAACGGGCCACAGGGTGCAGAAACAAGGCACTGCGTCACGCAAGAATGGGGCGGGACTAGTGAGTATCACACAAGTGCTAGCCCCGCCCTGTTTGCAAGCACATGCATGCTTGCAGCCCCATGCGCGCACATGCGCCTGCACGCATGTAAAATGCTTCCCCCTCCCTTTTCCTCCGATCCGCCAACCGACAAAGGTTGGTGACCTCTGCCTTATATAAGAAATATTTGGAATGGTATTAGGCTGAAAATCCAACAGTGTTAGACTGCATTAACAGAGGGATAGAATCAAGATCACGTGAAGTGTTAGTACCCCTTTACAAGGCCTTGGTAAGGCCACACTTGGAATACGGCATCTAGTTTTGGTCACCACGATGTAAAAAAGATGCTGAGACTCTAGAAAGAGTGCAGAGAAAAGCAACAAAGATGATCAGGGGACTGGAGGCTAAAGCATATAAGGAACGGTTGCTGGAATTGGGCGTGTCTAGTTTAATGAAGAGAAGGACAAGAGGGGACATGATAGCAGTCTTCCAATATCTCAGGGGCTGCCCCAAAGAAGAGGGAGTCAGGCTATTCTCCAAAGCACCTGAAGGCAGGACAAGAAGCAACAGATGGAAACTCACCAAAGAGAGAAGCAACTTAGAACTAAGGAGAAATTTCCTGACAGTTAGAACAATTAACCAGTGGAACAACCTAAGCAGGGGATTGGACTAGATGACCTCCAAGGTCCCTTCCAACTTTATTATTATTATTTTGAACTTCTGCCCTGGGACTTGTTGTCATCCTTATAAAAAAGCTGAGTTGTGAGTTGTGTTTTGGCACCTATCAAAGGGCATCCTTTGATCTAGAGCTTTTCATTTGCTACAGTCAGGCTTCTCCTGCCCCAGTTGTAAAATACAGTGAACTAAGCCCAGACGTGGCTTATCTCTTGGTGACAACAGCTCAATTTAAGTCTCAAAGTCTCTGAAATAATTTCTTTGCAAAGACAGCTGTGCTCTGCAATCCTGACCTTCCTCAGGTGGCAGACAGGTTCCACTGGTGAAGCCCTAAAGCAGAGGTAGGCAACCTTGGCCCCTTCATGACTGGTGGACTTCAACTCCCAGAATTCCTGAGCCAGCATGGGGGAACTGTGGCCCCTTCATGACTTGTGGACTTCAACTCCTAGAATTCCTAAGCCAGCATGGGGAAATTATGGCCCCTTCATGACTCGTGGACTTCAACTCCCAGAATTCCTGAGCCAGCCATGCTGAGGGGAAAGGGAGAAGTTTCCAAGTTGAGCCGTGCTGGCTTAGGAATTCTGGGAGTTGAAGTCCACGAGTCATAAAAGAGCCAAGGTTGCCTACCCCTGAACTAGACCTACCCAATTCCAGCAACTGTTCCTTATATGTTTTAGCCTCCAGTCCCCTAATCATCTTTGTTGCTCTTCTCTGTACATATTTCTATTTCTATTTCAACAGCAAGGAAGGTAAAACAGTAATGGTTTAATCAGTTGTTCTATTCAAAGAGGAGAATGTATCTTTTTTTCATTTGGATATCACTTCTGGATTTTGTCCTTGTGATGAAAAAAAAATGAAACTTTAACTTTGGTTTTGCTGAGGAGATAGATTTGCTTTCATAGAAATGGCTTGTTGTTGTTAGTTGCGAAGTTGTGTCCGACCCATCGCGACCCCATGGACAATGTTCCTCCAGGCCTTCCTGTCAGTAAAATGTTGAGGTTGTAATGTTATTATCTTATACTGTGGTAAAAAAAAAGTCAGAAGCAATCTAGGGCTATCCACAGGCAGCAGTCGCTACTGTGACATCATTTGTGTGCTAAATTTTTGGGATTGCTAGCAAAAGTTAAGGGGGGACTGGGATAGCTATTTCGAGCTAATTAGTTCTCATCAGTCGCTACTGTGACATTGCTTGTGTGCTAAATTTTTTGGATTGCTAGCAAAAAGTTAAGGGGGGACTGGGATAGCTATTTCAAGCTAATTAGTTCTCATCAGTCGCTACTGTGACATCGCTTGTGTGCTAAATTTTTGGGATTGCTAGCAAAGTGTTAAGGGGGGACTGGGATAGCTATTTCGAGCTAATTAGTTCTCATCAGTCGCTACTGTGACATCGCTTGTGTGCTAAATTTTTGGGATTGCTAGCAAAGCGTTAAGGGGGGACTGGGATAGCTATTTTGAGCTAATTAGTTCTCATCAGTCGCTACTGTGACATCGCTTGTGTGCTAAATTTTTGGGATTGCTAGCAAAGCGTTAAGGGGGGACTGGGATAGCTATTTCGAGCTAATTAGTTCTCATCAGTCGCTACTGTGACATCATTTGTGCTAAATTTTTTGGATTGCTAAGAAAGAGTTAAAGGGGGAGTGGGATAGCTATTTTGAGCTAATTAGTTCTCATCAGCCAGCCATACCCTTCTGAGATTCGAACCTGGGCTGCTTGCATGTTAGGCAGCTGTGTTGACCCCTAGGCCACAGGCTCTTTCTCACTTTGTCAGCTGTATCAGGGAGGGATAGGCCTAGGGGTCAACACAGCTGCCTGGCTCAGGAATTCTGGGAGTTGAAGTCCACGAGTCATAAAAGAGCCAAGGTTGCCTACCCCTGATACATACGTACATACATACATACATACATACATACATACATAGAGAGATTAGATAGATAGATAGATAGATAGATAGATAGATAGATAGATAGATAGATAGAGATAGAATAGAGATAGAGAGATATAGATATAGAGAGATATAGAGCCGAGGTGGTGCAGCAGTTAGAGTGCAGTACTGCAGGCCATTTTAGCTGACTGTGTTCAGCAGGTCAGCGGTTCAAATCTCACCGGCTCAAGGTTGACTCAGCCTTCCATCCTTCCGGGGTAGGTAAAATGAGGACCCAGATTGTTAGGGGCAATGTAAATATATATATACATTGCTTACTGGTGTACACCGCTTAGAGAGTGCTTGCACTTAAAGCGGTATAGAAGTCTCATAAATAAATAAATAAAATAAATATATAGAGAAATATAAAATAACAGCTGTTAAACGAATCTGGCTTCCCTGTTTGACTTTGCTTGTCAGAAAGTCACAAAAGGGAATCAGCTGACCCTGGGACAATGCAACCGTCATAAATATGAGTCAGTTGCCAGGTGCTGAATTTGTATCATATAACTGTGGGGATGCTGCAAAGGCCCTAAGTGTGAAAAACGGTCATAAGTCACTTTTTTTCAGTGCCGATGGAACTTCAAACGGTCACTAAATGAACTGTTGTAAGTCGAGGGACTACCTGCATATAAAAATGAAAGCAAACCGCTCTCCCTTCCAGCACGGATGACGTTCCCTAGTTTGGTAGTGAAACGTCTGCAAGGAAACCACCCAGCTCAGAGAGCACCGAGGACCCCCAACTCTGAGCTATTCTATCAGTTCAGGCAGTCCTCGACTTACAACAGTTCATTTAGTGACCTTCGAAGGCACTGGAAAGAGTGACTTATGACCTGTTTTTTTCCCCACGCTTAACGACCGTCGCAGCGTCCCCAGGGTCACGTGATCCAAATTCAGACGCTTGCCAGCTGACTTGTATTTATGACGGTTGCCATTGTCCCAGAGTCACTTGATCCCCTTTGGGGGCCTTCTGACGAGCAAACGGGGAAGCCGGATTCGCTTAACGACCACGTTCCTGACTGAACCACCGCTAGTGACTCACTTAACAAGTGTGACGAGGAAGGTCGTAAAAGGGAGCGAAAGTCATTCAACCAATGTCTCGCTTAAAACAGGAATTTAGTGGTCTTGGAGAAACAGTTTGCCAGTGTTTTGAGAACAGGGGACGTACCCTTCGGTGCAGGGGGCGGATGGTGTGTTTGTTTCCAACGTTGTGCATGGCACCGAGACCTCTCCGTGGCTTCAGGCCAGCGAGGCCCATGTGAGACGGCCGGAAGAGGTCACTGAGAGTTGGGTTGGGACCCCATTTGGGGTCAAACAACCATTTCACGGGGGTCGCCAAACAACGCAGTCTGCCATTTTTTCCCCCTTTTCCTTAGCTGTGCTCCTCCCTTTTATTCTATTGGCTTTTGAAAGCCAATAGAATAGACTCTCTTAAATAGAGTCTAATTCTATTGGCTTTCAAAAGCCGAATTGTCCAGGCTGTCTCTGCCCTGCTGAGCCCGCCCAAAGTCCCATTCTGCAAACGGTGCTGCACCAGTTGAGTAGTCCTCGACTTACGACGGGTTGAGTAGTCTTCGACTTACGACCGGTTGGGGGTCGCGGCATTAAAAAGGTTGAGAACCACTGGCTTAGTGGCTCTTAGAAGTTACAATGGCACTGAAAAAAGTACCCCCCAAGCCACAGCCGAGCAAGACGCCTGCCTGCCCACCCGACGGTGCTCTTCCTCCTTTCCGAGGTTTTCACTGTTGTGAGCATTTCTGTTGAGGATTGGCAGTGGGGTGGGGTGGGGGGGTGTTTGGTTTTTATGCGAGAGAGATCTGGGTGTTCTGGTGGCCAAGTACTTAAGTACTGTATGAGCCAGCTGGTACTTAAGTACACGTGGGCAGTTGATGGCGATATAAACAAATGAACATTTTATTCAACAGTGACGCCGTGAGAAGATTACACAGAATAGAAGTTGCTTTTATTCGGAGCATGTCAGCCATGAACAGCCAACCCCACATCTCTAGATAGAGTTCACACTAGCTATTTTATTACGAGCATCCTGAAAAATCACGCTAGGGCAGTGGTGGCGAACCTATGGCACGGGTGCCAGAGGCGGCACTCAGAGCCCTCTCTGTGGGCACTCGTGCCATCACCCCAGTCCTAGGCCTTCAGCTGGGTTCTGTAAAACCTTTTCGCTTTAGGCCTCCACCGCTGTGTGCAAAAAAAAAAAAAAAAAAGGTTCAATCAATCAGTCAATTTCAACTTCTCACGGAAAAAAAAAGATCTTGCAAAGTTGGAATTGACTGATTGAACTTTTTAATCCCACCCAGTCTGCCGTGACCACCGCAGCCACGCCCAGCCAATGGGCCACACCCAATGGGCCACACCCAGCCAATGAGCCACACCCAATGGGCCACGCCCAGCCAATGAGCCACACCCAATGGGCCACACCCAGCCAATGGGCCACACCCAATGGGCCACACCCAGCCAATAAGCCACACCCAATGGGCCATACCCAGCCAATGGGCCACACCTACCCGGCACCCCACGATGCATAAGTGGGTTTTGGGTTGCAGTTTGGGCACTCGGTCTCTAAAAGGTTCGCCATCACTGCGCTAGGGATTTTATTTTCTGGTTGGGTCTTAATTATCGGGGGGAAACACGGTATGTGTCTGTGTGTGTGTGTGTGTGTGTGTGTGTGTGTGTGTGTGTGTGTTTCCATTTAACCCTGCTTTTTCCCCCCTTTCCTTCTCTCCTTCCCCAGATGATCAAAACTCACAACCTGGCACCCAACAGGAATTACATCCTTGGCTACCACCCCCATGGCATCATGTCCCTGGGTGCGTTCTGCAATTTTAGCACAGAGGCCACAGGAGTCAGCCAGATCTTCCCTGGGATACGTCCGTACGTCACCACGCTCACGGGAAACTTCAGGTGGCCCATTTTGAGGGACTACTTGATGACTGGAGGTAAGGAAGGAGAGCCCGCTTCATGTCGTCTAGCGATGCAGATTTGTCTCGGGAAGAAAAAACCCTTTGGTGTCCTCTTCAAAGAACTGCGAGGCCTTGTTTACCTTAAAGCAGGGCTTTTCAACCTTTTCACCCCTTGTGCCACTTTTAGGTGATGGCGGCATCCGAGTACCCCCCCCAGTTGCCTAGCAAGGCGTCAAAAACTTGATGACAAAAAAGGGGGGGGGAAGTGATAAAGTAACAGGTAGTCCTCGACTTACAACAGTTCGCTGAGTGACTGTTCTAAGTTACAATGGCCCTGAAAAAAGTGCCCCCCAAGGCAAAGCCGAGCAAGACACCTGCCTGCCCGCCCGGCGGAGCTCTTCCTCCTGTCCGAGGTTTTCATTGTTGTGAGCATTTCTGTTGAGGATTGGCAGCGGGGGTGGGGGGTGGGGTGTTTGGTTTTTATTCCCCCCGCATCTGCTGGGTGGTTGCAGCAGGTTTTGGTCACTTCACATGACCCTGGGACACTGTGACCGTCATAAATATGAATCAGTGGCCAAGCATCTGAATGTAAATCACAAGACCCTGGAGAGGCTGCAGCATTCCAGTTGATTGGCGCTTCTTCTGGGCTCAGCAGAAGCGCCGGGATCAGTGCTGCTTTCCAGCTGATCGGCGCTTCTTCAGGGCTCAGCAGAAGCGCCAGGATCAGCGCTGAGCTACAGCTGGAGCCTGGCGCTGATCCTGGCGCTTCTGCTGAGCCCTGACAGCCCTGCAGCTCCAGCCGTCTCTCGCTCAGGCCGTCTCTCGCTCTGCCATCAGTTCAGCTCATTCCCCTCCCCCGCTACCACTTTTCTAGGATGGTCACGTACCACCTGCCAGGTGCCAATGTACCACAGGTGGTACCCGTACCACTGGTTGAAACGCCTTGCCTTAAAGAATCTTTATTAGAGTACATATCATCGTCAAGTACATAGGCAAAGCCAAAATCTGAATTCCCCTCCCCTGGGCACATAGCATCAAAGCACAATTCCCTCCTCTGATTAACGGTCATAAATCACATTCCCCAATTAGTTTGAAACGTGGAGAGCCCGACCAATTCTTATCATCTCTTATTTCAATAACCTTGGTTCTCACACTAGGTTCAGCATTGTTATGTCTAGCTAAACTCTCATGCATATTCCTCCCCCCAGCATCATCTAACTCTAGCTCTAACTCTAAAAATAAAACATAAAAAGAAAAGGGTTGCTTCTCCATCTGTTGTCAAAGCAAAAACATCCGATGTTAGCAGCGCTGACATCTTGAATGTGTTGGATCTCCTAAGGCAGGGGTCCCCAACCCTGGCAACTTTAAGATCTGTGGACTTCAACTCCCAGAATTCCTTCAGCCAGAGCTGAAGTCCCCACAGGTCTTAAAAGTTGCCCAGGTTTGGGCACCCCCTGTTTTAAAGTGTGGAACTTGTAACTTTCTGAAAAGCGGTGTAATGTTTAATCTTTGTAACAGGGGTTGAGGGGGGGGGGGGAGAAGAAAAAATGTACACCGATAACTAGCCGATCTTGGTTGTTCTTGGGAAGACAATAGAACAAAAGAGTTTTGGGATGGTTAGACAGTAGAAAGACTTAAAAGCAAGAAAAAGAAAAATCAATTTCCAGAAAAAGGGTGGCACAACCATTTGGTTACTACACGGATAATTGGGAGTTCTTGTTGCTCTCTGAACTGGGTTGATTTCCTGAAGACGTTTCGTGACCCAACTAGGTAACATCCTCAGTGCTAGAAGGGAGTAGGGTTTGCGGAGGAGGAAGAGGAGGAGGGGGAGGAGGAGGAGGAGGAGGAGGAGGAGGAGGAGGAAAAAGACTGAGATCCTTGGTGCTCTCTGAGCCTGGTTGTCTTCTTGAAGACGTTTCCTGACCCAACTGGGTAACATCATCAGTGCTAGAAGGGAGTGAGATTGGAGGAGGAGGAGGAGGAGGAAGAGGAGGAGGAGGAGGAGGACTGTGGGGTCCTTGGTGCTCTCTGAGCTTGGCTGTTTTCTTGTAAACATTTCATGACCCAACTAGGTAACATCATCAATGGTAGAAGGGAGTGTGACATTGAGGAGGAGGAGGAGGAGGAGAATGACTGCATGGTCCTTGGTGCTCTCTGAGCTTGATTGTTTTCTTGCGGAAGTTTCATTACCCAACTAGGTAACATCTTCAGTTGAGCACCAATTGAGAGAGAGAGAGAACTTGTTTTTCTTAATAAACTTAGAAAATGCCCTGTAATGTCCTTAATGCTGCAGTAGATGGCAGCACTTGCTCTCCTTGGCTGATCCTCCAAAAGCCAAGGAGAGGGAAACTGATTTAATTCATTTAGTGACCGTTCAAAGTGACAGCACTGGAAAAAAAAAAAAAGGGACTTAGGACCGTTTTTCACACTCACGGCCACCGCTGCACTCCCGTGGCCACACGATCAGAAACTCCTGTGAGTTTTGCCCCATTTTACAGCCTCCCTTGCTGCAGCTGTTAAGTGAATCGCTGCCATTGTTAGGCGAGTAACATGGTTGTTAAGTGAATCTGGCTTCCCTCCCCCCCCCTTGACTTTTGCTAGTAAAAAAGTTGCAAAAAATGACTGAATGACCCCGGGACACGACAACCGTCCTAAATATGAGCCGATTACAAAATGTCTGAATTTTGATCACGTGACCTTTGCACGTTGCAATGGTCGTAAGGGTGAAAAAGGGTCAGGGGTCAATAAAGGAACGGTTGTAAATGGAGGACTGTCTTTGTTTCCATTTTCTTGCCCCTAAAGGTTCTTTGTCTCTCTCTCTCTTCACGTCCAGGTCTCTGCCCCGTGAACCGCAACACCATAGACTACCTCCTGTCCCAAAACGGCATCGGCAATGCGGTCGTCATTGTGGTGGGGGGCGCGGCGGAGTCCTTGAACTGTACCCCGGGAAAAAACTCTGTGACGCTGAAGCACCGCAAGGGGTTTGTGAAGCTGGCCTTAAGACATGGGTAAGGAGAAGGAAGGACCCTCATTTGCCTCCCTGGCCAGCAACGGTGGCTCAGCTCTCTTTGTAGGCCTGAAAGCCAGCTGGGTGAATTTGGGCCAATCACCAGGAGACTGAGAGTTCTAGTCCCGCCTTAGGCCTGAAATCCGGCTGGGTGACTTTGGGCCAATCACCAGGAGACTGAGAGTTCTAGTCCCGCCTTAGGCATGAAAGCCAGCTGGGTGACTTTGGGCCAGTCACCAGGCGACTGTGAGTTCTAGTCCCACCTTAGGCATGAAAGCCAGCTGGGTGACTTTGGGCCAATCACCAGGAGACTGAGAGTTCTAGTCCCGCCTTAGGCATGAAAGCCAGCTGGGTGACTTTGGGCCAGTCACCAGGCGACTGTGAGTTCTAGTCCCGCCTTAGGCATGAAAGCCAGCTGGGTGACTTTGGGCCAATCACCAGGCGACTGTGAGTTCTAGTCCCGCCTTAGGCATGAAAGCCGGCTGGGTGACTTTGGGCCAGTCACCAGGCGACTGTGAGTTCTAGTCCCGCCTTAGGCATGAAAGCCAGCTGGGTGACATAGGGCCAATCACCAGGAGACTGAGAGTTCTAGTCCCGCCTTAGGCATGAAAGCCAGCTGGGTGACTTTGGGCCAGTCACCAGGCGACTGTGAGTTCTAGTCCCGCCTTAGGCATGAAAGCCAGCTGGGTGACTTTGGACTAATTACCAGGAGACTGCGAATTCTAGTTCTGCCTTAGGCATGAAAGCCGGCTGGGTGACTTTGGGCCAATCACCAGGAGACTGAGAGTTCTACTCCCGCCTTAGGCCTGAAAGCCGGCTGGGTGACTTTGGGCCAATCACCAGGCGACTGTGAGTTCTAGTCCCGCCTTAGGCATGAAAGCCGGCTGGGTGACTTTGGGCCAGTCACCAGGCGACTGTGAGTTCTAGTCCCGCCTTAGGCATGAAAGCCGGCTGGGTGACTTTGGGCCAGTCACCAGGCGACTGTGAGTTCTAGTCCCGCCTTAGGCATGAAAGCCAGCTGGGAGACTTTGGGCCAATCACCAGGCGACTGAGAGTTCTAGTCCCGCCTTAGGCCTGAAAGCCAGCTGGGTGACTTTGGGCCAATCACCAGGAGACTGAGAGTTCTAGTCCCGCCTTAGGTATGAAAGCCGGCTGGCTGACTTTAGGCCAATTAGACTGAGAGTTCTAGTCCCGCCTTAGGCCTGAAAGCCGGCTGGGTGACTTTGGGCCAATCACCAGGCGACTGTGAGTTCTAGTCCCGCCTTAGGCATGAAAGCCGGCTGGGTGACTTTGGGCCAGTCACCAGGCGACTGTGAGTTCTAGTCCCGCCTTAGGCATGAAAGCCAGCTGGGTGACTTTGGGCCAATCACCAGGAGACTGAGAATTCTAGTCCCGCCTTAGGCCTGAAAGCCAGCTGGGTGACTTTGGGCCAATCACCAGGAGACTTGAGAGTTCTAGTCCCGCCTTAGGTATGAAAGCCGGCTGGGTGACTTTGGGCCAATTAGACTGAGAGTTCTAGTCCCGCCTTAGGCATGAAAGCCGGCTGGGTGACTTTGGGCCAATCACCAGGCGACTGTGAGTTCTAGTCCCGCCTTAGGCATGAAAGCCGGCTGGGTGACTTTGGGCCAGTCACCAGGAGACTGAGAGTTCTAGTCCCGCCTTAGGCCTGAAAGCCAGCTGGGTGACTTTGGGCCAATCACCAGGAGACTTGAGAGTTCTAGTCCCGCCTTAGGCCTGAAAGCCAGCTGGGTGACTTTGGGCCAATCATTCTCTTTCAGGCCAACACAGTGGTGGGATTCAAATAGGTGAACAACCAGTTCTCTGTGTGGATTCCACTTCCGGAAGTCCATTCTTGGCCTGGGCAGCAAAAAATTAGCTACCGGTTCTGCTGAAGTGGTGCAAACTGGCTGAATCCCACCACTGGGCCAACCCACCTCACAGGGTTGTGGTTGTGGGGAAAACAGGAGGAGGAAGGTGTGTCGTATAGGTGCGCTTCCTTGAGTAATTTGTAAAAATAAGAATAGTGGGCTACAAATTTTTTTTTTTTAAAAAAAATCTTCCTGGTTGCACAAGACCTCAGGGATGTTGCCGCTGCCGTTTCTTGGCAATTCTGATGTTGGTTTGCATTTTCTTCCTCAGGGCAGACCTGGTCCCCATTTACTCGTTTGGGGAGAACGAAGTCTTCAAGCAGATCATTTTTGAAGAGGGAACCTGGTGCAGATGGGTGCAGAAAAAATTGCAGAAGTATAGCGGCGTGGCTCCCTGCGTCTTCCACGGACGAGGGGTCTTCTCCTCCAACAGCTGGGGGTTGGTGCCTTACGCTAGGCCCATCACTACCGTCGGTAAGTTGGAAAAGGGACACTCCCGTTGCTGATAGAGGAGAATATTGGTAGGCTCAGGGTTTGAACTGTGGGGTCCTTGGTGCTCTCTGAGCTTGGTGGCTTTCTTGGGGACTTTTCATTACCAAACTAGGTAACATCGTCAGTACTATAAGGGACAGGGGTTTGTGGAGAAGGAGAAAGAAGGAGGAGGAGGAGGATGACGACGACTACTGTGGAGTCCTTGATGCTCTCTGAGCTTGGCTATTTTCTTGCAGACGTTTCATTACCAAGCTAGGTAACATCATCAGTGCTAGAAAGAAGTGGGGTTTGCAAAATGGAGGAGGAGGAGGAGGAGGAGGAGGAGGAGGAGGAGGAGGAGGAGGAGGAGAATGACTGTAAGGGTTTTGCTGTTCTCTGAGCTTGGCTGTTTTCTTGCAGACGTTTGATTACCAAACTAGGTAAACTCATCAATGCTAGTAGGACATGGGGATTTGCTCATATTCTAGTGAAATTCTAGCAGCGTCTGGATTATAAACAGAGAGCACCTCACTTTAGGGGCTAACCCAGGGTTCTTCCAACTTGGCCCTTTTATGACTTGTGGACTTCAACTCCCAGAATTCCTTAGCCAGGCACGCTGGCTCAGGAATTCTGGGAGTTGAAGTTCACAAGTCATGAAGGGGCCATAGTTCCCCCATGCTGGCTAAGGAATTCTGGGAGTTGAAGTTCACAAGTCATGAAGGGGCCATAGTTCCCCCATGCTGGCTGAGGAATTCTGGGAATTGAAGTCCACAAGTCATGAAGGGAGCCATAGTTCCCCCGTGCTGGCTCAGGAATTCTGGGAGTTGAAGTCCACGAGTCATGAAGGGACTATAGTTCCCCCATGCTGGCTGTGGAATTCTGGGAATTGAAGTCCATAAGTCATGAAGGGGCCATAGTTCCCTCATGCTGGATCAGGAATTCTGGGAGTTGAAGTCCACGAGTCATAAAAGGGCCAAGTTGGAAAAGCCCTGGGCTAACCTATCTTTCCATCACCTGTCACATCCCTTTCTCTCTTTTGTATTCCAGTTGGTGAGCCCATCACAGTCCCGAAAACCGACAATCCGAGTCAGAAGGAAATAGACTTTTATCACAACCTGTATGTACAGTCTCTGGTGAAGCTCTTTGACAAGTACAAGGCGAAATTTGGCCTGACGGAGAAGGAGACGTTGGAGATCAACTGAACGGCGACCGTGCGACGGGTCTTAATTTGCTGGTGGGCTTGGAAACCGGTGCCAAAAGAGACTCTTTCTGCCAGTCCTATCGTTTTGTGTTCTGCTCTGTGGAATTGGGGTGAAAGGAGCATGGATCTGTAGAGAAGATAAAGGAATATTGTCTAAAAAAAAAAAAATTCAAATATTAGATCTCTCTAGAGCCAGTGTGACAGAGCTGTGTTGCCCCATTACAGAGGTAAATGAATCCCCTCATCCCACCTCAAGTGTCCATGGTCCGCCATTTGCTTTTCCCTCTGCTGCTCTTCAGGGACACCCAGATTTCCCTGGTTAAGAGCAGTGAGAAGAAAGCCAGCCATCTTTAGGCCAGTTCGAGGCCACCAAAAAAGCCATTACAAACCTGGGTTGTATAAACAGAGGCATAGAATCAAAAGCACGCGAAGTATTAGTACCGCTTTACAAAACCCCGATAATACCACACCTGGAATACTACACCTGGAATACTGCAGCCAGTTTTGGTCACCCTACTACAAAAAAGATGTCGGGACTTTGGAAAAAGTTGAGAGAAGAGCAACTAAGAGGATCCAAGGCCTGGAGACTAAAACATAGGAAGAACGGCTGCGGGATTTGGGGTTTGGCTAGTCTGAAGAAGAGGAGAAATAGGGGTGACACGATAGCAGTATTCCGGTATTTGAGGGGCTGCCACAAAGAAGAGGGGGTCAAATTATTCTCCAAGGCACCAGAGGGCAGAACGAGAAGCAATGGATGGAAACTGACCAAAGAGACAAGCAACCTGGAATTAAGGAGAAACTTCCTGACAGTGAAGACAACCAGGGGAACAGCTTGCCACCAGAAATCGTGGGTGCTCCATCACTGGAGGTTTTTAAGAAGAGGCTAGACAGTCACTTGTCTGAGATGGTATAGGTCCTCCTGCTTGAGCAGGGGGCTAGACTAGAAGATCTCCAAGGTCTATTCTATTCTATTCTATTCTATTCTATTCTATTCTATTCTATTCTATTCTATTCTATTCTATTCCTTTCCATTCCATTCCATTCCATTCCATTCCATTCCATTCCATTCCATTCCATATTTCTATCTCTACTCTACTCTACTCTACTCTACTCTACTCTACTCTATACTCTACTCCAGTGGTTCTCAACCTTTTTAATGCCGCGACTCCCAACCGGTCGTAAGTTGAGAACTACTCAACCGTTCGTAAGTCGAGGACTACTCAACTGGTGCAGCACCGTTTGCAGAATGGGACTTTTGGCGGGCTCAGCAGGGCAGAGACAGCCTGGACAATTCCTATTGGCTTTTGAAAGCCAATAGAATTAGACTCTATTCAAGAGAGTCTATTCTATTGGCTTTCAAAAGCCAATAGAATAAAAGGGAGTAGCACAGCTAAGGAAAAGAGGGGAAAAAATGGCGGACTGCGTTGTTTGGCGACCCCCGTGAAATGGTCGTTTGACCCCAAATGGGGTCCCAACCCACAGGTTGAGAACCACTGCTCTATTCTATTCTATTCTATTCTATTCTATTCTATTCTATTCTATATGGTATAGATTTCCTGCCTGAGCAGGGGGCTGGACTAGAAGACCTCCAAGGTCCCTTCCAGCTCTACTATATTCTATCTCTGCAAGAGTGGTGAATGGAGACCTTCTCTACACAAAACAGGAACTCCACCTTTCACTTGGGACATGCCATAGTTTCTCCTAAGCGTGAAAAAAACAGGGAAATGGATAAGAAATGGGGGGGGGGGAGAAAGGAGAAGCATTGATTGTCACTGACAGCCCGGGTCCTTCTGCATTTAGTTTGGAATCGCACGTTCTCTCGTGTTGACCCTTCTAATACAGGGAGTCCTCGACCTACGACGGCAATTGAGCCCCAAATTTCTGTTGCTCAGCGAGACTCCTGCCACAGTTGTGAAGTGAATCGCAGCAGTGGTTAAGTTAGCCACACAGTGGTGAGATGAATCTGGCTTCCCCATTGACTTTGCTTGCCTGAAGGACACTGCAACTGTCATAAGTACATGCCAGTTGCCAAGCTTTTGAATTTTGATCACGTGACCCTGGGGAGGCTGCAACGGTTGTCAAGGATGAAAAACGGTCCTAGGTCACTTTTTTTCCAGTGCCGTTGTGACTTTGAACGGTCACTTAAACAAATGGCTGTTAAGTTGAGGATTGCCAGTACTCTTTCTAGCTTAGGGATCTCTGCGCATCTGGAATTTCAAGGGTTCAGAATAGATAGGATGGAAGCTGGTCCAATCCAGCTAAAGCTACCACGGCACTTCATCCCTCTGAGGGTTGCTTGAATCTCAGCTATGTTCTAGACCTGCTGGATCTAATCGGTTTCAGACCACTTGATTGCCTTCACACAAGATGCTAAGCTTTTTTTAAAAAACAAATGGAGGTTTTATGGGTTGTGCAAACCCAGCTTATTGAGTTCGCTGATGGTTTGGGGTATTGGGCAAACTCTACTGTATATAAATGCCCGGGAGAAAAACTTTTGTACAGGGGATGGTGGGTGGGTGAAGGGTGTGGGTGCCAAACCTGTTTTGTGTGGGGGAAATGCTTCTGTTTTGGATGCATAGACATGGTGGAGATTTTTTGATAGGTTGAGTTTTGCCTGAAATCTCTGCATTTGTCGTTGCTTTTACTGGGGTTTTTTTTTGGGACCTCCTGCAAAGCTTTGCCCATCCTACACATCTCAATAATATTTCTTTTACCTCCTTTTGCACCTTTGCTCTTAAAACCTCTGGTGCCTACAATTTCTTCTGGGCATCTCTCTTTCTCCCATTTTGCTCAGTTTGGTTAGCCCAGGGGTAGGCAACTTTGGCCCCTTCATGACTGGTGGACTTCAACTCCCAGAATTCCTGAGCCAGCCATGCTGAGGGGAAAGGGAGAGGTTTCCAACCTGAGCCATGCCTACTCAGGAATTCTGGGAGTTGAAATCCACGAGTCATGAAGTGGCCATAGTTCCCTCATGCTGGCTGAGGAATTCTGGGAGTTGAAGTCCACAAGTCATGAAGGGACTGTAGTTCCCTCATGCTGGCTCAGGAATTCTGGGAGTTGAAGTCCACAAGTCATGAAGTGGCCATAGTTCCCTCATGCTGGCTGAGGAATTCTGGGAGTTGAAGTCCACAAGTCATGAAGGGGCCGTAGTTCCCTCATGGTGGCTGAGGAATTCTGGGAGTTGAAGTCCCCGAGTAATGAAGGGGCCATAGTTCCCCCATGCTGGCTGAAGAATTCTGGGAGTTGAAGTCCACAAATCCTGAAGGGGCCATAGTTCCTCCATGCTGGCTCAGGAATTCTGGGAGTTGAAGTCCACAAGTCATGAAGGGGCCAAAGTTTCCCCCATCCTGGCTCAGGAATTCTGGGAGTTGAAGTCCATGAGTCATAAAAGAGCCAAGGTTGCCTACCCTTGGCTTAGCCCCTTCCACCTCTGAACTCCGGGCCCCAGTGTGATGAGGTTAACGTACGCTAAAACAGTAGATGGTTTAGCCATGCTTTATTGACGAGGAGTACTTACTAAGCCCTAAGTGTTCTCCAAAATTGGAGAACAAGTCCCTCAACGGACTCGTTCTTCAAAGCACCAGAAGGCAGGACAAGAAGCAACGGGTGGAAGCTCGTTAAGCAGAGATGCAACCTAGACCTAAGGAGAAATTTCCTGACGGAACCATCTCATCAGTGGAACAGCTTCGCTCCGGAAGTTCTGGGTGCTCCATCACTGGAGATTTCCCAAAACAGACTGGACAACCATTTGACCAGGATGGTAGATAAGGTCTCCTGCCTTGAGCAGGAGGTTGGACTAGAAGACCTCCCAGGTCCCCCCCAGCCCCATGCTTTTATTGTTCTAAATCATGTGCAGGGTTTTCAGAAGCTGGACGTAAACCAAATGTTTCATTTTGGCATTGTTAAGAGGAAAAGGAGCAGGTTTTGTATAATTTTTCAAAAGAATGCAGAAATGCTGATAGGAGATTTTCTGCTCTGAGCAACGGGTTAGACCTCAAGACCTCCAAGTTTCCTTCCAGCCCTACTCCTATTCCTACTCCTACTCTACTCCATTCCATATTTTCTATTCTATTCCATTCCATTCTATTCTATTCTACTCTATTCTATGATTGATATATATGCGCTAGTTATCCGGCGTAATGTATTTCCTATTTCTAAATGTTTACACGTTGACTGAAGCTTTGTAGAGAAATATATTCAGAGCCAATCACGCTGACATGTTAACATATGTTTAAATGTTTTGCACTATTGTATGTTTAACCCTTAGCCTTCAAGTATTTTAATTGCCAATAATGACTGAAGCTATACATGTGCCTGTGTAATTCAGTTTTTTTTTTTTTCAAACTTGGCCACTTCAAGGTGTCTGAACTTCAACTCACAGAATTCCCCAACCAGCATGGTGGCTGGAGAATTCTGAAAGTTTAAATGTAGTCATCTTAAAAGTCAAGTTTGAAAGACACTGGTGTAATGCAAAAAGCCAGGGGCTTAATTAATTTCTAATGTTCTCCGATCCTGATCATGCTACACATATATTCATTTATAAAAAAATAAGATGGCTGCAGTCTGTAGACATTTCATGGAGTAGACTGAACATGGGGGGTTGGGCGGGAAGATTTTGTATAAATTTATAGAAATAAACATGAAACAAAAATACACTGGTTTACTGCTTGTTCTTTTCCTGGATTCGTTCTTGAGAGGTTTGGCCTGTAAACAACATTCTGCAGAGTGCAGAAAAGTGAGAAGCCAGAAACCAAAGGTACGGAAAAATAAAGATGCCTAAATTGAGTTTACACCAACAGAATTTATTATATCTCACCATAGTTTTCCATCCATCTCTTTTTTCAGTTTTGTCAATATATCACTTCATACATTGTTCTTTAAGCATTCTAATTTGGGGGGGGGGGCTTTTATCAGTTCTATCCAACTTCAGCATTCTTGGTTTCCTCTTAGCCCAGCCTTTATTTACTTTTTTTAACCACAGGTTTCTGCATTGGTCATTAATCCAGCCACTTTAAGAAAGAATTGTGATTTAAAAATTGAGAAGATGGAGCTAGAAAAGTATATACTGTACATAAGACTGAATAGCCAGGACTGAACTGTGAGAAGTGCTCCTTGAAAATCTCCTTAATAATATAATATATAAGCAGGTGCTGCCTTCAGGTGGTTTGGTCAACCCAATGCCCGAATAAGACCATATCTAATATTTATTTTGCTTTATTTATTAGGCTATATAGTCCTCGACTTAAGACCACAATTGACCCCCAAATTTCTGTTTGTAAACAAGACAGTTAAGTGAATTTTGCCTCATTTTACAACCTATCTGGCCACAGTTGTTAAGTGAACCACTGTTAAGTTAGTAATGCAGTTGTTAAGTGAATCTGGCCTCTCCATTAACTTTGCTTGTCAGAAGTCACAAAAGGGGATCACATGACCCGGGGACACTGCAACCGTCATAAATATGAGTCAGTTGCCAAGTGTCTGAATTTTGATCACGTGACCAATGGGGATGCTGCAAGTGTGAAAAATGATCGTGTCGCTTTTTTTCAGTGCCATTGTTAACTGAAAGAATCAGAATAGAGCTGGAAGGCACCTTGGCGGTCTTCTAGTCCCGCCCAGTCCAGATTCTATACCATTATAGTCACTAAAGTTTAAAGTTTAGTGACTAAAGGTCACTAAACAAATGGTTGTAAATCGGGGATTACCTGTACAATTCAATAGCGGCTATTTTCAAGGCAGATACACCTCTGAAGATATCTCAACTTTTTCAGGAAAGGCAGTACATTAGATACTCCGTTAAAGTAGAATAATATAGAATAATGTGGAATAATAATAATAATAAATCATTAAAATAATGTATCTATTCCACATTATTCTATATTATTCTACTTTACCGTCACTGTTGAAGGCATTACAGAATCTGATAAGGGAATATCTCTGAAATGATAACCTAAAGTGGCATGAGTTACCTAGTTATTATTATTTAAATTATTTTGGAGGGCTTTGAGGATTAACTGTTGTTGGAAGAAAAATCTTCAGGATCCAGTCCAAGCCAGCAATAAACAAAATGGAGACTGCTTTAGAAAGAAGGTTCTAGTTTATTGAAGAGCAGAACCCCAACAGCACGTGGCTCTGGAGCACCTGATCCCGATTGGATGAGTACAAGGATTTTTATACAGTTTTACAGAATTTTGTAAATTGGAGGCTTGCTTTGTGTACTTTTGTGATTAGATTTGTTTAGCTCAGTGGTTCTCAACCTGTGGGTCGGGACCCCATTTGGGGTCGAACGACCATTTCACGGGGGTCGCCAAACAACGCAGCCCGCCATTTTTTCCCCCTTTTCCTTAGCTGTGCTACTCCCTTTTATTCTATTGGCTTTTGAAAGCCAATAGAATAGACTCTCTTGAATAGAGTCTAATTCTATTGGCTTTCAAAAGCCAACAGGAATTGTCCAGGCTGTTTCTGCCCTGCTGAGCCCGCCAAAAGTCCCAGTCTGCAAACGGTGCTGCACCACTTACGACCGGTTGATTAGTCCTTGACTTACGACAGGTTGGGGGTCGTGGCATTAAAAAGGTTGAGAACCACTGGTTTAGCTTGTTTCACAAAGGTTAGCAATGGGACTAAAATACTGCCTTCCTTGGGTTTTAACCCTGTCAGACAAATGTAATTAATTTTACCCCCTTTAGTCTGTCTATTACCTCCATTGAGCTCTCTTTGTGAATCAACAGGCTTGATTCAATGTTTCTGCTTTTTACAATAGCCAGGGATTTCATGAGTGAAAAACTGCTTCTGTATTTCTTTTCCTGGGTTTTATTCTTGTGATATCATCATCCCTGATTGAAGCTGTATTTTAATTTCAGGGTATTTTTTTCTTGCACCAAACCACCAAGAGTTATGAGATGAAGCTGCTTTAAAAATAAACAGAAGCCAACAGAGCCCATCTTTATTCATTGTGCATTTATGACATTAACAAAAGTTCTTTGTGGTGCCTGCAGAAAAGCCACAAACATTTTAATTCCCTAGAGGCAACGAAATGCATGATGGGTGATAGCATCCCTCTGGTCAGGCTGGGCCCGACCTCCTTCATCTGTTGCTATGGAGATGCGCTCCCCCTCCCTCCGAGTTGCTTTCCTCACGTGACAAAACACAACCACGTGACACCTGTCCTCGGCTTCCCAACCCTTCACCTAGTTTCATCCGTCTGTCCAATCGCGAAGGGCGTCTTATATATTAAGGCCCGCCCCTTGTCAGGAGCACGCCGACCAATGAGGGGCGAGATACGAGTTTGCTGTCCATAGAGGCGGTGTTTCCAAATGCACACGCACACGTACGAAAGCACCTCAGAAGATGGGACGTTCGGTTGGGCCGACGTGCGGAAGGACCAATGAGTTCGCGCGACCGCAACGGGGAAGCCCGCCTTCCTCCCTGTCGGGCCAATCAGCGGGCGGCGTGTTTCCGTCGCTCCGTCTTCTGGTCGCCTCAGCCGTATTGAAAATAACAGAGCTTCTTCGCGAAGAAGCGCGAGAGGCCTGGAGTCCTTTCGGAGCTCCCGGAAAAAGCGAGCTGGAGACTTTAAAAGAAGCCCCTGAGGCGGCCGCCGGGACCCTTTGGGGGCCTCGTCGTCACCCTTAACTCTTCCGAATCCGCCGCCGGCGGCGGCAGCGGTCTCAATGCGCACGCGCCAAGGCCTCTCCTGCTCCCGAGCCCGCCGGGCCGTCGCCGGGTCGCCGTCAGCATGAGCCAAGCCGCTGCCGTCCTGCCCCCGCCGGGTTCGACCTCCCGCTCATTGCATGTGGAGCTGCCGTCTCAGCAGGTCGGTTGTGCTGCTGCTGTTGCTGCGGCCCTTGAAAAGGAAAAGCGGGGAGGGAAAGGGTTAACGAGCCGCGGGAAGCGCGCACGTGAGAGGGGGCGGGGCCTGCGGAGGGGGCTCGCTCCCTGGAATCACGCGCATGCGTGCAGGCTCCTTTTCCAGCTGCGGTCCGGTTTGGCGTCTTCCGGGTGTCTGGGGGTCGCGCGCCACTCAAGCTTTTATACATTTGTTAGATCTATTTATCTCTTTCTTCTTCCTCTTCTTCTTCCTCTTCTTCTTCTTCTTCTTCTTCTTCCTCTTCCCTCTTCCCCGTAATAGTAATAGTAATATTATTTATTACTATTATTACTATATCCAATACTCCTTCCTCCTGCTATTTTCCTTACAACAAGCCTGTGAGGGGCTGAGAGAGAGCGAGAGAGAGAGAGACTGACCCAAAGTCACTCAGCCAGTTTTCATGGCTAAGGCAGAACTAGAATTCACTGTCTTCTGGTTATTGGACCAAAGTCAGCCATCTGGCTTTCATGGCTAAGGCGGGATAGAACTCACTGTCTCCTGATGATTGGCCCAAAGTCACCTAATTGGCTTTCATGGCTAAGGTGGAACTAGAACTCACCGTCTCCTGGTGATTGGCCCAAAGTTAGCATCTGACTTTCATGGCTAAGGCGGGACTAGAATTCACTGTCTCCTGGTGATTGGCCCAAAATCAGCCATCTGGCTTTCATGGCTAAGGTGGGAGTAGAATTCACCGTCTCCTGATGATTGGCCCAAAGTCACCCATCTGACTTTCATGACTAAGGCGGGACTAGAACTCACTGTCTCCTGGTGATTGGCCCAAAGTCACCCATCTGTCTTTCATGGCTAAGGCGGGACTAGAACTCACCGTCTCCTGATGATTTGCCCAAAGACATCCAGTTGGCTTTCATGGCTAAGGCGGGACTAGAACTCACAGTCTCCAGGTTCCTTAGGCCAGCACCTTAACTACTGTACTGCTGTATATCAAAGTGGCTCTGTTATTATTTTTTGGACATTGTGCCACTCTATAACACCTGTGAACCAGTGGAATTTCCCTAATGCTGTCTTTATGAAATGAATGAGTCCATTCTTATAAAATGCAACTGATTCAGTTGGCTTTCTCTTAAAGTGCACAGTCTTATTTTAGATGAAATCTTTTTTTACATTTCCCCTCAAGAATGACTATGGGGAGGGGATTAAAACTTGCTGATTACTTGATCTATATATGACAAAGGAGCTTGAGAACTTAGAAGGATCCTAGGTAGGTCAGAGTGGTCCAAACGGCTTTCCAAGTTTCTAGTCTAGTGCATTGTTTCAGCACAATAATCACATAACCCGTCATCAGAATGATCTCTTTGAAAGAAACATGGAGTTGCAGTTTTTGTAAGGACGATCTTTTCCATGTTGATTTGTAATTATCTGACACAAAGAACCTAGCTCATTGGTAAAAACAACAATAATTTTAGCCAGTGGGGAATACAACTTAATGTGCTTACCTACACTTTTGGATTCTTACATTCAACATTCTCTGAGCTTGGTTGTTTTCCTACAGAAGTTTCATTATCCATTCGTGAACGGATAATGTTCCCTAGCCTGGTAACAAAATGTACAGGAAATATCCAAGCACAGAGAACACTAAGAATCAGTTTACAGTTTATACCTCCTAAGTAACATTTTCAGTACATGGATATAGTCCTTAAGAACTGAACTCTGCAGAAGAGCAAGGACTGATATGGTCTTAATTAAGCCCCAGAGAAAAGTTTATAGACCCCTTTAAAATATATGCTTCTTCACCTTACGCCAGTGTTTCTCAACCTTGACAATTTTAAGGCATGTGGACTTCAACTCCCAGAATTCCACAGCCAGCAATGCTGGCTGTGGAATTCTGGGAGTTGAAGTCCACATGCTTTAAAATTGTCAAGGTTGAGAAACACTGCCTTACGCCATCCCTCTACTTTTTTTTGTCAGATAATGAAAGTTCAAAATAATGAGAAGAGTTACATAAAGCTTTCTCTGCTGTTGGTATTTGTTGACATTCTGGGAATGTCGTTGTTTTTCAATACCCATGATAGCTAACTATAACTTGATTGCTTTTGTATGCTACATATGCCTTTGTATCAAGTGGGAGGGATTACATTCCTGCTGCTAATTTTGTGCATGTAATCTATATACGTTTCATCTGCCTTACATGTGGTAGAGCCAGGAAAAGCTATTCCAAGTATTTAAAGATTTTAACTTGCCGAGCCTCTGACCATTTAATCGGCAGACATTTTATTAAGCTGAGGTAAGTAAAAATTAGGATCTTGATTTTAGCATAATTACTTTCAAGGGTTTCCTCGGAACAAGAGGCTGAGAAAGCTCATTTTAATCCGGCTGGTATTTGCCCTACATCTGTTACAGCTTTTGTTCTGGCGATGAGCTTGAATGCAGATCTGAAATCCGTAAGTGCAGTTTAGAACGCAAGATCTGGCTTGGAAAAAAATGTTTTCTGTCAGAAGTTGCAAGATAAGAGTATGGTCAAAAAAACTGAGTGTCCAGTTCTGAAACCTGTCTGTTCACCTACCAGAATGTGTTTTAACAGTTGGCTCAGTCAGACCAGCTATACAGGTGCTTAGTACAATGCTTGCTTATCTGTCGCTACTCTCATTGTGTTTGTCTGCTTGTACTCTCAAATTGGCCAATCAATGCATTCATTATACCGTAACAGTTTTTGAATCAAGATACCTAAATTTGCTAGCATAAAGAATGTGTAAAACAGTGGTTTTCAACCTTTTTAATGCCGTGACCCCCCAACCGGTCGTAAGTCGAGGACTACTCAACCGGTTGTAAGTCGAGGACTACTCAACTGGTGCAGCACCGTTTGCAGAATGGGACTTTTGGCGGGCTCAGCAGGGCAGAGATAGCCTGGACAATTCCTATTGGCTTTTGAAAGCCAATAGAATTAGACTCTATTCAAGAGAGTCTATTCTATTGGCTTTCAAAAGCCAATAGAATAAAAGGGAGTAGCACAGCTAAGGAAAAGGGGAAAAAAATGGCGGACTATGTTGTTTGGCGACCCCCGTGAAATGGTCGTTCGACCCCAAATGGGGTCCCGACCCACAGGTTGAGAACCACTGGTGTAAAATATCCGGGATCCATTACTCTATGGAACTGAAACTGAAAATAGTGGCCAGTTACTGTGTCCCTGCAGTGACATGATTGTGATTCCCAGTATTCTCTGCCAGCTTCCCACAAGCAGAGTCACTGGGGAAGCCAGTGGGAAGTTGGAAATTGCTCCGACTCTCATTGCTTTTTTGAGACGGTGTAGGTCAGTGATGGCGAACCTTTTAGAGGCCAAGTGCCCAAACTGCAACCCAAAACCCAGTTATGTATTGTTGGGTGCTGGGTGGGTGTGGCGCATTGGATGGGTGTGGCCCATTGGGTGGGCCTGGCTGCGTGATAATGGCAGACTGGGTGGGACTAAAAAGTTCAATCAATCAATTCCAACTTTGCAATTTTGTTCCCCGCAAGGTTGAAATTGATTGATTGATTGAACCTTTTTTTTTGCATACGGTGGCAGAGGCCTAAAGCAAAAAGGTTTTATAAAACCCAGCTGAAGGCCTAGGACTGGGGCGACGGCGTGCATGCCCACAGAGAGGGCTCTGCGTGCCACCTGTGGCATGCGTGCCATGGGTTCGCCACCACAAGTGTAGGTTCTCCTGCTTGAGCCCCTGGGGACTGGACTAGAAGACCTCCAAGGTCCCTTCCAGCTCTATTCTATTCTATTCATTCCGGTTATCTGTTTAGATAAGTAAATATGAACTTATTGAGATTTGTTTGCCACCATAATTATTTTTTCTATTTATGATATATACCAGTGGTGGCGAACCTATGGCATGCATGCCAGAGGCGGCGATCAGAGCCCTCTCTGTGGGCACACGTGTCATCCCAGCCCAGCCTCCCCCAGTGGCCCCCTCCTTACCAGCAGCCCCTCAGAGGAGAGTCACCCCCAAGCGTGGTCCGTGTGGCCAAGAACATGGCAGCCAGGCAGCGGGGACAAGACCCTCCCTCGCACCCGTCATGTGCAGATGATGCTGCGAGGTGCGGGTGGAGGGTGTGGCCGCCTTGGCGCTGCCTGGGTGATATGTGGCGGGCTGTGGAGGCGGTGAGTGGCCCTGTGGCCAGGCGGGGTAGTTTTTGCCCACTCAGTCTCTAAAAGGTTCGCCATCACTGATATATACTCTTTTTAGACCAGCGTTTCTCAACCTTGACCATTTTAAGGCATGTGGACTTCAACTCCCAGAATTCCACAGCCAGCAATGCTGGCTGTGGAATTCTGGGAGTTGAAGTCCACATGCCTTAAAATGGTCAAGGTTGAGAAACGCTGTTTTAGACCGTCACATGACCATCCAACATTGGTGTGAAAATGTTTAATGTTTTTTAATGTTTGAATATTGGTCAGCCTCATACTTAACGTTCATTCTGGCAACATCAGACTGCACTATCTTTCTCCCCAAGGATGAGCTAACTGAGTCACAGAGTTGTCTAGTTTATACTAAAGTGGATGATTTGTCTGTTAACAGAAAAATCTAGATTGTGCGTTTTCTAGACGGGCAGTACAAATGCATGGAAGAGCAGGCTACTTAGCCTGCTGTCATCCTCTCCTCCCTTTAAGCCTTCTTCTCCCCAGCATCAGCATGGTAGAATTGCCAATAAAGTTGCATTCTTGAAACAGGGGTGGGAAGAGAAGGAAGGAGACACTTAATAATAAAATTGGAAGGGACCTTGGAGGTCATCGAGTCCAACCCCCTGCTCAGGCAGGACACCATTTCGGACAAATGGCTGTCCAGTTTCTTCTTAAAAACTTTCAGTGTTGGAGCATTCACCGCTTCTGGAGGCAGGTTGTTCCACTGGCTAATTGTTCTTACTGTCAGGAAGTTTCTCCTTAGTTCTAGGTTGATTCTCTCCTTGATTAGTTTCCATCCGTTGCTTCTTGTCCTGCCTTCAGCGCTTTGGAGAATAGCTTAACTGCCTCTTCTTTGGGGCAGCCCCTAAGATATTGGAATACTGCTATCATGTCCCCCCCGGTCCTTCTCTTCATTAAACTAGACATTCCCAATTCCAGCAACCTTGTATATTTTAGCCTCCAGTCCCCTAATCACCTTTGTTGCTCTTCTCTGCACTCTTTCTAGAGTCTCAACTTCTTTTTTACATCGTGGTGACCAAAACTCGATGCAGTATTCCAAGTGTGGCCATACCAAGGCCTTGTAAAGTGGTATTAACCCTTCACGTGATCTTGATTCTATCCCTCTGTTAATGCAGCCTAGCACTATGTTGGCTTTTTTGGCAGCTGCAGCACACGGCTGGCTCCTATTTAAGGGATTGTCCACTAGGACTCCGAGATTCCTCTCACAGTTGCTACTATTGAGCAAGGTACCCTATAGTCTATCTGTGCATTTGGTTTTTCTTGCCTAAATGCAGAACCTTACTTTTTTCACCGTTGAATGTCATTTTGTTAGATAGCACCCAGTGTTCAAGTCTGTCCAGGTCCTCCTGTATCCTAAGCCTGGAGTGTTGGCTATTCCTGCCAGCTTGGTGTCATCTGCAAATTTGATGAGTTCCCCATCATGATCTACTTTATCAAATGCTTTACTGAAGTCCAAGTAAATTATATCCATAGCATTCCTCTGATCCTCTAATTTTGTCACTTGGTCAAAACACGTGTGTTTTGGCAGCTCTGCAGCCACCAGAAAAATAAAGCAGCCGAATAAAAAAAGGGAGTAGATTAGGAGTCTTCAAACATGGCCCTTTTACGAGACTCATGGAGTTCAATTCCCAGAATTCCTCAGCCAGTGTGCCTGGCTGAGGAATTCTGGGAGTTGAAGTCCACGAGTCATAAAAGGGCCAAGTTTGAAGACCCCTGGAGTAGATGATCTAGATGAAAAAAAAAAAAAGAGTCACAACAATGTGAAGCCCAACATGGGAAGATGCAGTTATTTTACATGCTGGCCATTAGCAGAAAAGAAAAATGTACAGGAAATTCCAGGGAAAGGAAGAATTAAGACAGAACAGTGTTTAAAAAAGAAGTTGGGCTTTACCAGACTTAAGTTGTTTGACAAGGCCTGTTCTCGCAGCTTGAAATGGGGGCCTGAATTGGGAGCAATTTATTTTGAGCTCTAGATCCAATTAAATCTTCTTGTGCTTGTGATACCCTACACCAGGGGTCTTCAAACTTGTGCTTGTGATACCCTACACCAGGGGTCTTCAAACTAGGGTATCACAAGCACCAGATCTTCTTGTGCTTGTGATACCCTACACCAGGGGTCTTCAAACTTGGCCCTTTTATGACTTCTGGACTTCAACTCCCAGAATTCTGGGAGTTGAAGTCCAGAAGTCATAAAAGGGCCAAGTTTGAAGACCCCTGCTTGAAAGTGATTCTCTTTCGCTTTTTCTAGTAGAAGATAAGTGAGTGAAAAGGATCTAGTGATTGGATAAGAAGCGATCAAGCGACCAAACATTGCTTAGCTTGTGATGATGCTCAGTCTTAAGTATTTCAAGAAGTCCTGGGAAAGTCATTAAGTTTCTTAATTTCTAGCAGGTTTTTCAGAATAAAAGCTCTTGGATGGAACATGAAGCT
The DNA here is from genome assembly GCA_039797435.1 of Crotalus adamanteus. NCBI lineage: Eukaryota > Metazoa > Chordata > Lepidosauria > Squamata > Viperidae > Crotalus > Crotalus adamanteus. The sequence goes on from CM077921.1 coordinate 122,796,222, forward strand.
GATTCTTCATTACATTTGACGTGCCCAGCCAATTCTTTCCTAACATCTTGGCACTCTGAATCAAATCGCGGCTGGGAAGGGTAAACTTGTTTTTTAGATTTTATTCTCTTACCTAATCCCAGGGCAGATAACGCTGGTTGAAATAGCTGAATAAATTTGGTTGAAATAACTGAATAAATTTGCTGTAGCCCTTAAATTGAGATTGCCAGATACAGCTATATAAGCAAGAGGACAGGAAAGTGTAAAGTTGGTCCGTAAGTTATTAATTTGACATTAGGCTTGCAGAGGTGAGATACTTCAATTGTAGCTGCTGTGAAGAGGCCCCCACTGTGGAGTAGGCCTAAATTATCTTTTCTGTGTAAGGTTTAGTGAAGTGGAGACAAGCCTCACATGACATAGCTGGGCAATTACACATTTATTTGTGCTGATAGCAATAGAAGAGAATCTCTGTAGCTCATGGTTGAACTGGGGCAGCCACGTAGTCTCTAAGCTTGGGTACATGGCCTGCAAGCATTTTATCCCCCGATTAGGTAACATCCTCAGTGTTGGTAAGTCCCTGTTCATATTGTTGAAAGAAAAATCTTCATCGTGGTTCAGTCCAAGCCGGGAATAAACATCATGGCGACTGCTTTTAGAAAGAGGTTTGCAGTTTATTGAAGAGGAGAGCCAGGCAGAAAGTTGGCTCTGGAAGAAAAAAGAGAGAGAGCACGTGTAGGGAGTGGGTTTTTATACCCTCTGGAGCCTTTTGTTTGGAGTTGTTTGCTGTTCCTCTTTGAGGCTATTTCCTGTGTCATGTATTTTGACCTGTGTCCCTTTGGCATCTGTGAGTGAATCCTATTATGTCCTGTCTTAGACTTTGGGTAGGGCAGTGGTGGCGAACCTATGGCACGCGTGCCAGAGGCGGCACTCAGAGCCCTCTCTGTGGGCACATGCACCATGCCCCGGAGATGGCAACTGTCCCTCTTCAACCAGCCGCTTGCTAACTCACTGAGGTCCCACATGCCCAGATGCATTCCAGCACTCATGCGCTCGCTGACCTCTGTGTGCGGGGGCTGATGGTATCAGGCAGCAGCTGCCCTGGCCCCTGCCTCACCTTGCCCTGTGACAATGGCACCCCCTCCCTGCCTCACCCCGCAGGACGAGCCTCCTGCCCACCGCCCCACCTGCCAGAGACCCCCTGGATCTCCCCCAACCCTGCCCGGCCCCCACAGGCGTCCCTCTCCACGAGCAACATCGAGATGACCACGCCCACCTTGGCCACGCCCACCCAGTCTGCCATGACCACCACAGCCACGCCCACCCAGTGGGCCACGCCACCTGACACCCGGCGATAAATGTGGGTTTTGGGTTGCAATTTGGGCACTTGGTCTCTAAAAGGTTCGCCATCACTGGGGTAGGGTATGTAGATTTTAGGTGTCTTAATCTTCTAGCTCCAACCTTCTTGGATTTATGTTTCTGTAGAGCTGGTTTCTACTTGGGGGAGGGAGACAGAAAAACTGGGCATGCTTTCCTGCCTCTTTAAGATCCTTTGAGGAAATATATTTTTCTGCCCTTTTAATATTTCCTTCTCTGGGGGAGCTGACTTCCCACAATATACCAGGGGTGTCAAACTCAATTTCATTGAGGGCCGCATCAGCATTGCGGTTGCCTTCGGTGGGGGGGCGGGTGGGTGCGACCAGGATGAGTGCGGCCTACTGGGTGGGCGTGGATGGAGTGGGTGTGGCCTACTGGGTGGGCATGGCCAGCTCTACATTGTTCGTGTCAAGGGTGCCCGTGGGGGCCTGGGCAGGAGTGGGACAGATCTGGGGGTCTCTGGCAGAAGGGGGTGGGACCGGGGCAAGCGCCAAGGCATGGTCCATTTCTTCATTCCTCACAAAGGGGGACACCTCCCCAGCATGCACCCAGGAGTGGGGCCAACGCAGCAGGGGCTGGTTCCTTGCTGTTTCCAGATGGCCTTGTGGAGCTAAGACTGAATGCGTTTCAGCATAGATGGTCCCCACAAAATTGTACATTGGCTTCCGGCCGGCCTGAGCAAGGGCCAAGGCAGCGGGGGCCGTTCCCTCACTGTTTCCAGGATGGCTTCGCGGGCCACATGAAACCACTTTGCGGGCTGCATCCGGCCCCCGGGCCTTGTGTTTGACATGTCTGGACTAGATCACCTGCAAGGTCCCTTCCAACATCATCATCATCATCATCATCATCATCATCATCATCATTATTATTATTACTAAGGCGCCAGGGCACTTGGCTTTCAATTAAAACAATAATAACTCAATGTGCATAAATAAAATTGCATTTACCAAGAAATATTATTTTTCTCTAACACAAGAGAGTATTTATAGCTCAGGGTTGAACCTATGGGCTTCTTAGTTCTTTCTGAGTTGGGTGGTTTTCTTGCAGATGTTTCATGACCCAACTAGGTAACATCATCAGTGCTAGAAGGGAGTGGGGTTTATGGAGAGGAGGAGGAGGAGGAAAACAACAATTATACAAACTGTTAAAATATTTTAAAGCAGCGAAGTGTTGAAAGTGAATGTTTTATCACACCTTCTTCCGTGCAAGTCTGTCTCTTAAAATTTACCCATAGGAACTTTTTAAACTCATAAGGTTCTTATTGAGCTCAGTGGGACTTATTTTTCCATTTGGCTGTGAATAGGCTATTTAGCAGAACAAAGCCAACCATATTCTTAGCACATTCCAATCCCTAGTATCTGAGCAATAATATTATAAGCTTAACATTGAGAATAGTCACACTGCCCTCAGTTGGTCTGATTGAAGTTCCTCTGCAGATGGTTGATGTTCCGTCAGCCGATGCATTGCTGTTTAGAAATGAAAGAACACCTCTTCCATGGGGATGTTATTTCAATTCAAACTGCCATCTTGTGTTTTAGGTATAGTAATAGAGATTTCTCCAGATTTTATTCACATAATTATCTGCGACCGCCAGAGCCTCTCAGAAATTTTCTATAACTGCAGCTTATGTTTTGAACAAATAAAAGATTTCCCCAAAAGCTAGAGGCTACATTCTTACAGTGCTCCAGAGATTCCTATAGAGCAGGGCTTTTCAACCTTTTCACCCATTGTACCACTTTTAGGATATGGCAACATTCGAGTACCACCAGTCGCCTAGCATGGTGTCAAAAACTTGATGACCCCCCCCCCCAAAAAGGGAAAAAGTCATAAAGTACAGGTAGTCCTCAACTTACAACAGTTCACTTAGTGACTGTTTGAAGTTACAATGGCATTGAAAAAAGTGCCCCCCAGCCACAGCTGAGCAAGACACCTGCCTGTCCACCCATCTGCGCTCTTCCTCCTGTCCGAGGTTTTCATTGTTGTGAGCATTTCTGTTGAGGATTGGCAGTGGGGTGGGGTGGGGGGTGTTTGGTTTTTATTCCCCCCCCCCCGTCTGCTGGGTGGTTGCAGCAGGTTTTGGTCACTTCACATGACCCTGGGACACTGTGACCCTCATAAGTATGAATCAGTTGAAAGCATCTGAATGTAAATCACAAGACCCTGGAGATGCTGCAACATTCCAGCTGATCTTCTGGGCTCAGCAGAAGCGCCAGGATCAGTGCTGCTTTCCAACTGATTGGTGCTTCTTCAGGGCTCAGCAGAAGCACCAGGATCAGTGCCGAGTTCCAGCTGGAGCCTGGTGCGGATCATGGTGCTTCCACTGAGCCCTGACAGCCCGAATGAAGTGCCAATCAGCTGGAAAGCAGCACTGATCCTGTCACTTCTGCTGAGCCCTGACAGCCCTGCAGCTTCAGCCATCTCTCGCTCAGGCTTGTGCGGTGCAGCCACCAGTTCAGCTCATTCCCCTCCCCCACTACCCCTTTTCTAGGATGGTCGCGTACCCCCTGCCAGGTGCCAATGTACCACAGGTGGTACCCGTACCCCTGGTTGAAAAGCCGTGCTGTAGGGACCCGAAAACACTCTTGAAACTAAATGCTATATTTGAGGGTGATAATGACTTCATAATACGTTAGCTTCCAATTTAATTTTTTATTTTTTTTAAAAAAATGCTTGCTTTGATTTATATAACTACCCAGGTTCGTGCATTTGAGACATATGCATGCATGACTCTAGATGGTTACAACAGTGAAAAGAAATACAAAAATATTAAAACGTACTTTAAAAGTGTCTAAAACGATATATATAAAAAAAATCAAAAGAACCTTAACCAAATCTAGTAATGTATGAAGCTTAGGGAAGGGTTTTCAGGCACTTTGGACCTTTTGGGGGTGTCCTGTTTAAGATCCAGAATATAAATGTATTTATTCAAGGGTTTGCAGGGCTTATAAACCACTTAAATCAGAATTGGCTCTGAATGTGATATATTCTGTAACCTCAAAAGCAGGGGTCTTCAAAGTCGGCCTTTTTATGACTTGTGGACTTCAACTCCCAGAATTCCTCATCCAGGCATGCTGGCTGAGGAATTCTGGGAGTTGAAGTCCATGAGTCATAAAAAGGCCTACTTTGAAGACTCCTGCTCAAAAATAACAATCCATATAATTTATAAAATCGCATACAGTAGTGGCCAAAATTGTGGAAACCTTTTGGGAAAATTGTATTTTTGAGGTTTGATGGCTAATAACACCACTTTTTTGGGGGGGGAGCAGTACCATAAAATTGTATATCAGTGGAAAGATAATTTAATCAAGAATGTAATGCAACAAAGTTTGTTCAATGATCTGTACTGCATTCTATGAAAAGTTATAGCCAAATAAACAGAAAAAGGAAGCACAACTTGCTCAGGTTGATCTCAGGGAGCTTTTCTTATTCTGATTGTAGCCAATGAGAGTGAGTGTTTAGAGAGCCAATCAGGCATCATCTTGTTTTGGCCATGAGCCAATCAAATCACAGTAGAATTCAGTTATTGATGTCCTGTATTGAAACTGAGAGGAGGACATTTGTCAGTGTGTTATATGATGGCTATCAAGATGGTTGGGGTTTTTTTGTGTTCTTTCATTTAGTGAGCTTGTAAAACGTAATAAAATTAAAGTCATGGTACAAAGAGCTGACTGGTTGCCCAGAAAACGATGTAAAATAGTATTATTAAGTGAACAAGGCTACAGTTATAAAGAAATTAGAAGAAAAATGGGTGGAAACTTAACCAAAGGTGGCATTTCTACTGTACAGTTTTCCCAAAAGGTTTCCACAATTTTGGCAACTACTGTATATAAGACTAGGGCAGGGGTAGGCAACCTTGGCTCTTTTATGACTTGTGGACTTCAACTCCCAGAATTCCTGAGCCAGAATGGGGGAAACTATGGCCCCTTCATGACTCGAGGACTTCAACTCCCAGAATTCCTGAGCTAGCATGGCTCAGCTTGGAAACCTCTCCCTTTCCCCTCAGCATGGCTGGCTCAGGAATTCTGGGAGTTGAAGTCCACGAGTCATAAAAGAGCCAAGGTTGCCTACCCCTGGACTAGGGACACATAACAATCTATTCCAGCACCTAAGATCCTTTGGAACAACCAACTCTTGCTGTTCTAAGAGAGAGGAGAAAGATGTTCATGAAAATACTACTACTAAAGAACTGGGGAAGGTACTTGGATAAGGAGCGAAACATTTGAAACCAAAAAAAGAAAAGTCCAGTTAGCTATGTCTCAACTTCCAGATTACGCCAAAGCAGGAAGCAGCGATTGAAAAGGCCTCTGTCTTTGGCCCCTGAAGATACAGTCTGTAAGACGCTAAGAAAAAGACTCAGGCATGTCTTGAGCAGAGATTTGAAGCTGCTGCAGAGCTGCTTGTCACAGCTTGAGACAGCTTGAGAATCTCTGTGTGTTAATTGGTTTTTATATACTTTTTACATACATAGGCTTTACCATTAAATGCTGACATTTTAGTAATAGTAATAGTAGTAAAGTTGGAAGGGACCTTGGAGGTCATCTAGTCCAACCCCCTGCTCAGGCAGGAAACCCTACACCATTTCGGACAAATGGCTGTCCAGTCTTCTTAAAAACTTCCAGTGTTGGAGCATTTACCGCTTCTGCAGGCAGGCTGTTCCACTGATTAATTGTTCTCACTGTCAGGAAGTTTCTCCTTAGTTCCAGGTTGCTTCTCTCCTTGATTAGTTTCCACCCGTTGCTTCTTGTCCTGCCTTCAGGTGCTTTGGAAAATAGCTTAATTCCCTCTTCTTTATGGCAGCCCCTGAGATATTGGAATACTGCTATCATGTCCCCCCTTGTCCTTCTCTTTGTTAAACTAGACATACCCAATTCTAGCAACCGTTCCTTATATGTTTTAGCCTCCAGTCCCCTAATCATCTTTGTTTTACATTCATAAGTTTAACCATTAGATGCTGACATAAAGTTTCTTCATTGGAAAATTCCTTCATATAAGCAACTGTTTTCTAGTAACATATTACCTGATCAAAGACCAGGTGAAAACAAATACAGGTAGATCAAAAGGAGAAAGAACTGACAAAGGCAGGAAGAGATAGGAAGTAACTCAAGCATGTTATCTGTTTAGGTAGGTGAGGCATTAAATCAAAAGGGGATGACCTTCTGGCTGCTTCATTGGGACAAAGGGTATCTAAAGGTTATGAGGTTTGTAGGGGGGGGGAAACACGGCAGTTTGCTGCGCATGCATTTTTCCCCACAACAGTCCCTGAATAAGGGGACACCGATGGAACCCACCTTATGCAATATGAGCCGAGGTGGTGCAGCAGTTAGAGTGCAGTACTGCAGGCCACTTTGCTGACTGTGTTCAGCAGGTCAGCGGTTCAAATCTCACCGGCTCAAGGTTGACTCAGCCTTCCATCCTTCCGGGGCAGGTAAAATGAGGACCCAGATTGTTGGGGGCAATGTAAATATATATATACATTGCTTACTGGTGTACACCGCTTAGAGAGTGCTTGCACTTAAAGCGGTATATAAGTCTCATAAATAAATAAATAAATAAATAAATAAATAAATAAATAAATCTGACGTTATCAGGCAGGCAGATGTTACTGCAAAAAGCCAGTCCAGCAGATATCCAGGCCCTGATCCACGAAGAGCAGTCACTGGATAACCAGAACTTTGAATCACACCCAAGTGGTAGCTAGTGCACTTCTCAAAGCATGGTGTTAATTCTGTGCATCCTGGATTGCTCATAACTACTGGAGCCCCTGTGTTTTGGGGCAGCTGTAGCCTCTGAAAAATGCTCTTCAAGGACGGCCCCACGTAGATCTTGCCGCAGTAGTCCGGTTGATTTTTTTGTAAATGTCCAGGAAGATGTGTTACAACATTACGTGCTGCAGTTATTGACTGGCACTCTTAACGTGAGCCTTTTGGCGCCCTGCTCTGGCCCAGTAAACTGGTACAAGAAAAGAGGAAGTTTCACATGCAAGAAACAATCATAGGAAATGGTAAGGGAAGAGTTTTCGTAACAGCCTCTTTTATTTTCTTTATTTGTTCAGTGGTGGGCTGATTTTTTTTTTTTCCCCACACAGCCGTGACATTTTAAGATCCAAGCTTCTGCGGAATTACATTTTGGATGATTTAAAACTCCACCCCTATAAACGAATATGCCACGTTAGGATTGCGAAATACTTCAGAGCCTGCATCTCGCTTTTTAAAGCAGCCCTGTCTGAAGGCCGGGTTTTTTTTGTTTTTTTTAAAAAAAGTCTTGCAGACAGGGCCTCTATTTGGGCACTTCGGAGATCAAATGTAAAGTACTGTGCTATCCTAAGAGTGTACAGCCTTCTGGTGAATTTATACTGTTCTTGTTAACTGTTAAAATAGCACAGTATACAAAATTGGGTATGTCTAGTTTAGTGAAAAGAAGGACTAGGGGTGACATAGCAGTGTTCCAATATCTAAGGGGCTGCAATAAAGGTGTGTGTGTGTGTCAGTGTATCTTTCAAAGCATCTGAAGGCAGAACAAGAAGCAATAGATTGGAAACTGATCAAGGACAGAAGCAACCTAGAACTAAGGAAGAATTTTCTGCCAATTGATCAGTGGAACCGCTTGCCTCCAGAGGTTGTGTGTGCTCCATCACTGGAAGTTTTTAAGAAGAGATTGGACAACCATTTGTCTGAAGTGGTATAGGGTCTCCTGTCTTGAGTGAGTGCGGGGCTGGACTAGAAGACCTCCAAGGTCCCTTCCAACTCTTTTTATTCTGTTACTCTGAGTAATACTTCTGTCCATCTATAATTTTATTTGCCTTTCAGAAGACTCTTTTAAGAGCAGAAGAATTCCCTGGAGGAAAAAGACAATATGATTATGGATTCAGGTTTCTAATGAAAGGATATTAGCACTATCAATAGCACTTAGACTTATATGCCTCTTCACAGTGCTTTACAGCCCTCTCTGAGCAGTTTACAGAGTCAGCCTATTTGCCTCCAACAATCTGGGACTTCATTTTACCGATCTTGGAACGAGGGAAATCAACCCTGAGCTGGTCAGGATTGAACTGGCAGTGGGCAGAGTTAACACTATCAATAGCACTTAGACTTACATACCGCTTCACAGTGCTTTACAACCCTCTCTGAGCGGTTTACAGAGTCAGCCTATTTGCCCCCAGCAATCTGGGACTTCATTTTATCGATCTTGGAAAGAAGGAAATCAACCCTGAGCTGGTCAGGATCGAACTTCTGGCAGTGGGCAGAGTTAGCCTGCAGTACTGCATTCTAACCACTACGCCACTATGGCTCATAAATTAATAAGATTCATTCTTTCATCATTACCTATTAATGTTTTCCTTTTGGCTGGCCAGTGTTTGATAGTGACACATTCAGCTTTTCATGTAGAGACTGTTGTGCTTGCAATAGTGGCGAATGATGTGTATTTGGAAAAGGCCTGCTTTTTCGTATACTCTCGTTTAATACTTTTAATAAAGGAACGAACAGAAAGTTGTAAATCCTCAGGCTCATATATTTATCTATCCATCGTATTTCTTACAAAACGTACCGTATATGCCGCCGTATTAGGCGACCCGGCGTATAAGATGACCCCCGTCTTTATAGCCGGGCCGCATTCCTAGAACGTCGTCTTATACGCCGGAAACTACCAGTATTTCTGGCGTATAAGACGACTCGGCGTATAAGACGACCCCCGTCTTTGGCGCCGATTTCAGCGCTCGCGGAAGTCGTCTTATACGCCGGCATTTACGGTAACTCATTATTACTTTTTTTTAAAGAAAGACCCTGTAGCTTATTACAGAATTCCACGCTTCTTTCCTCATAGAGTGCTACTTGCAGCTTTGTGTTGCAAATTGAGTAAAACAAATTATGTGTAACATGTAGAAGTAGTCAGGGGGAATTAATTTTCCGTCTAATACTAAGTTGCTGAAAGAGTTACTGCTGTTCAGTGAGAAGTGGGAACCACATTCTAGTTTATAAGCCTTAGTTTTTAGGTTTTTTTTTTTAAAAAAAGTCTTTGACTAACTTAGGAAGACTGAATGTCTTTCTCCAGATGGTGTTTATCTCTTGCTTTCTTCTGGGAAAACCGTTTTGTAATTTTTGCTAATGGACTGAAACCATGTTAGTAGTTAATAGCCATTGAGATGTAATGCGAGTTTTCTTGTTGGGAACCGGATATGAAGAGATAATTTTAATTGGCACCGGTGGTAGTGTGATTTGTAAATGTGTTTAACATGGGAAGTTGTGGGAGGCCGCTGGAATCTGGGTGAAATACTCCTATGGGCACCGCAGCTTTCTGCTGAAATATTTCTGTTTTTCAATAGAGAAAGTCAGTGTCGTATTTAGAGGGATCTCTTTCATCAGGTTTGACGTTCGAAAAAGGGCTGTACCCTTTGCAGATGCATCTGTTCAACTGTTAAGCAAAAGAGTACGCCTGCCCAGAGAATTACAAATCCAGGTTATCACTTGGGGATAGGAGAAAGCTCACGGGATTGTGGGAATGCGGTGGCAGAAAAAGTACGTTAGCTGCTTCTGAGACTTTGGAGTTGTGGAGGAAATTTGCTTATCACGGCAGATCCATCACAGCTTATAGCAAGAGTGTTGAATAGCATGCAGAACGGGAATAATTAAATATATTTTCTAATAGCCTAGTTCAGGGGTAGGCAACCTTGGCTCTTTTATGACTCGTGGACTTCAACTCCCAGAATTCCTGAGCCAGCCATGCTGAGGGGAAAGGGAGAGGTTTCCAAGCTGAGCCATACCGGCTCAGGAATTCTGGGAGTTGAAGTCCACGAGTCATGAAGGGGCCAAAGTTACCCCCATGCTGGCTCAGGAATTCTGGGAGTTGAAGTCCGCAAGTTATGAAGGGGCCAAAGTTTCCCCCATGCTGGCTCAGGAATTCTGGGAGTTGAAGTCCACGAGTCATGAAGGGGCCATAGTTCCCCCATGCTGGCTGAGGAATTCTGGGAGTTGAAGTCCATGAGTCATGAAGGGACCATAGTTCCTCCATGCCGGCTCAGGAATTCTGGGAGTTGAAGTCCACAAGCCATGAAGTGGCCATAGTTCCCCCATGCTGGTTCAGGAATTCTGGGAGTTGAAGTCCATGAGTCATAAAAGAGCCAAGGTTGCCTACTCTTGGCCTAGTTTGATTGATTATGTGCCATCATGTCTGTGAACACCTGTTTTTTTCCGGGTCATCCAATTGTCCCATCATTGCTACTCTAACTGGGTCCATCTATTTTGTTACTACTCACCACGTTCTTCTCTTTCTTTCCACTTTTCCCAGTCTTCTCAACAGACCTTACTTAGGCTTTCGAATAAAAGGTAATCCTCAACTTACGACCATTCATTTAGTGATGGTTCAAAGTTACAGCACTGGAAAAAAAATGACTTAACGACCGTTGCAGCATCCCCACAGTCATGTGATCAAAATTCAGATGCTTGGCAACTGGTTCATATTTACGACGGTTACAATGTCCCAGGGTCACGTGATCTACTTTCGCAACCTTCTGGCAAGCAAAGTCAATGGGGAAGCCAGATTCACTTAACAACTGTGCGACTAATGTAACCCCTGCTGTGATTCACTGAACAACTGTGGCAAGAAAGGTCGTAAAATGGGGCTAAACTCACTCAACAAATGTTTCGCTGAGCAACGTGAATGTTGGGCTCATTTGTGGTCGTAATTCGAGGACTATCTACATTTTTAACTGAAGCTACACAGAACAGAGAAATGACTTTGCTTTCTGCATCTGTGTGCTTAAGGAACACACGTAGGATTTTTTAATTGAAAGGCTGGGACAGAGGGACAATAGCAGGCCGGGTCCTTGAGAACAAAGCTTTATAAAGAATCAGGAATAGAAATACCCCAAACAAAGATGAACACTTCTTATCCAGTGTGACATGTTAAATGTCAGAGCGTGCACAGTCTTATTGTGCTGAGATAAACCAGGGGTAAACAGTGGTCTATATTAAATGGTGGTTTATCTTAGACCAGTGATGGGGTACCTTTTAGAGACCGAGTGCCCAAACTGCAACCCAAAACCCACTTATGTATCATCGGGTGCCTGGTGGGCGTGGCCCATTGGATGGGTATGGCTTCAGTGATAACGGCAGACTGGGTGGGATTAAAAAGTTCAATCAATTGTGATTTTAAAGTACCATTATGGGCTATACCTTGGCATGCGATAGAAGGAATAAAAAGAGGTGCTAAAATGGATATGGTGTCTTATAGACAGTTACTTAGATGGGATGGACAAAACTGGCAGTTAAAATCACGGGAAGAGTTAGCACAAGAAAATATTATTTATTCTTGGTTTCAATATAGACAATTAGTAGATAGATGGAAGCTGGATTGTAAGGTGGGTTTTCTTAGAGAAGATGAAAATCTTATTAAGCAAGTGAAGGATCAAAGACAAACCCACATTAAGAGGATTTACGGGGTTTTAGTTGAATTGGATTCAGAAACGGAACTAATTAAAGATTGTATGATCAGATGGGCGCAGAACTTTGGTGAGCCAGTTTCATTGGACACCTGGGAAACCATCTGGGTCAGAAATGTCAAATTTACACAGGCACAGAACTTAAGGGAGAATTTTTATAAAATGTTTTATAGATGGCACCTTGATCCAAAAAAAATGTCTCTTATGTACCCTGACTTACAACCTAAATGTTGGAGATGTGGTTGTATGGATGCTACTTATTATCACATTTGGTGGTCGTGCAGAGAGATAAAAGCATTTTGGATTAAGATATGGTGGAACATCCAGAGAATTTTTAGAAGGAGGGTAAAATTTACTCCGCAATTATTTTTGTTGGGTATAGTTATTGATTGTGATACAAAGGAGGTTATATTGATGCTAAATTTGATTACAGCTGCGAGGCTGTTATAGGACAATATTGGAAGAAGGAATCTTTGCCTACATTGCAGGAATGGTTTCTTAAAGTGTCTTATTTGGCGGAAATGGCAAAGATTTCGGCTTTTTTAAAGGAACAAACGCAAGAGAAATTTCTTGCTGTTTGGGATAAGTGGATAAAATTTATACAATTTAAACTGGATATAAAAAAATATTATATAGCCTTTTCATAATCTTTATTTTTATATATATATATATATATATATATATATATATATATATATATATATATATGTTTTAATGTTATATTTTCTTTTTTTATATAAACATAATTTTTTAATTGTTTTTTAATTAAGCCTATATTCTGCTCTGGGAAGCTCTGGGGGGGGGAAGGGGGGGTGTTTGGGTGGGGGTTGGGGAAGGGGGGTTTTGTTGTGTAATGTTTAGTTTTTTTCTTTGTATATGTTGTTTTTTGTTTTTGTATTGTTTTGTTCTTTTTGTAAAACTTATAAAACTTTTTAATAAAAAAGTTCAATCAATTCCAACTTTGCGAGATCTTTTTTTTCCCCGCGAGAACTTGAAATTGACTGATTGATTGAAGCTTTTTTTTTTTGCACACGGCGGCGGAGGCCTAAAGCGAAAAGGTTTTATAAAACCCAGCTGAAGGCTGAGGACTGGGGTGACGGCACACTTGCCCACAGAGAGGGCTCTGAGTGCTGCCTCTGGCACCCGTGCCAGAGGTTCGCCACCACTGTCTTAGACTATCTACAATATCATATGCCAGGAGCAATACACATACACGTGCTGATACAGCAGTCTCCAACACAGAGCAGTTATAGCAGGAAAGAGAGAGCACACATCTGTGGAGCCTTCCCTTTTATACAAAGCTCTTAAAGGGACCCAGACTCATCTGGCTCTTAAAGGGACAAAGATCCTGCTGAGTCATTCCCATCGTTACATCATACATCTCACATGACATCAGCTAGTTAGCTTTTCAATCATTACCTTGACATTCATATAAGGAACGGTTGCTGGAATTGGGTATGTCTAGTTTAACAAAGAGAAGGACGAGGGGGGACATGATAGCAGCGTTCCAATATCACAGGGGCTGCCCCAAAGAAGAGGGAGTCAAGCTATTCTCCAGAGCTCCTGAAGGCAGGACAAGAAGCAACGGATGGAAACTAACCAAAAAGAGAAGCAACCTGGAACTAAGGAGAAACTTCCTGACAGTTAGAACAATTAACCAGTGGAACCACCTGCCTCCAGAAGCGGTGAATGCTCCAACACTGAAAGTTTTTAAGAAGAGACTGGACAACCATGTGTCCGAAATGGTATAGGGTTTCCTGCCTGAGCAGGGGGTTGGACTTGATGACCTCCAAGGTACCTTCCAACAACATCATCATCATCATCATCATCATTATTATTATTATTATTATTATTATTATTATTATTATTATTATTATGGATCATCGCACAGTCAGCCAGATGTTCAGACTGGATTTGGCATTTTGTCTACCTATCGAGTCCTTACCCAGGACCTGGGATAGGCAGATGTGGATGTTTGATGGTATTACAGATATCGTCGCAGGATGGAAGCAGTTCCTATTATTATTATTATTATTATTATTACTACTACTACTACTACTACTACTACTACTACTACTACTACTACTATTATTATACAATGTGGGATTTGTTAAATGGCTTAACGTAAACATTACTTAATATTCGTAACGTTTTCTTTTCTTTTCCAGTGTCGCCTCCGGCATTTGCGTAACATCGCAGCCCGGAATATTGTCAGTAGGAATGGTTATCGCCTCTTGGACACCTATTTCACTCTTCACCTGTGTGACAACATAAATATATGTAAAGGTAAAGAGATGTCCGTTTCTGTCCCCGATTCTTTTCTCCATCTTCATTTCCAGTAACTCAGTTTGCCCTGGGAATCTTTCTTTAGAGCAGAGGTCCCCGATCCTTTGGGCACCAGGGACCGGTTTACGGAGAGGGGTTTTTCCGTGGGCTGGGTGGTTTTGTGTGCTGCCTGCATCTTGTGGATGGGGCTTTGCTTGTTTGTGAGGACCGGTTGCTGGCATGCCGCAGCCCGGTGCAGGTCCACGGATCAGAGGTTGGGGACCCCTGCATTAGAGCTCTTTATATTCTTTCACAAATGACATGTTCTATTTTGTATAGTTGAGTGACTGACAAATACCTTAAGACTAGATACTGAGATGGACGGTTGTAGAAATCCAGTACATACATAATACCGGATCCAATCTGGGTCAGTCACTGGGATCAGAGGTTTTGTGTTCCCAGCTTTCGGAGTCATGCTAAAGCCCATCTTCAGGAGACTTCTCTCCAGCTAGAACAGTGGTTCTCAACCTGTGGGTCGGGACCCCATTTGGGGTCGAACAACCATTTCACGGGGGTCGCCAAACAACGCAGTCTGCCATTTTTTCCCCCTTTTCCTTAGCTGTGCTACTCCCTTTTATTCTATTGGCTTTTGAAAGCCAATAGAATAGACTCTCTTGAATAGAGTCTACTTCTATTGGCTTTCAAAAGCCAATAGGAATTGTCCAGGCTGTCTCTGCCCTGCTGAGCCCGCCAAAAGTCCCATTCTGCAAACGGTGCTGCACCAGTTGAGTAGTCCTCGACTTACGGCCGGTTGAATAGTCCTCAACTTACGACCAGTTGGGGGTCGCGGCATTAAAAAGGTTGAGAACCACTGAGCTAGAAAGACGTTTCCTGAGGGTGAGGTTCAGCAAGAGTCGGAAAGCTCCGAAGAATAAAGTGACGGACCCAGATTGGCTCCTGCATCATTATCCTGGGACGTGTATATTCGCCTGCATCAGTGGTTCTCAACCTTTTTTCATGCCGCGACCCCCAACCGGGTGTAAGTCGAGGACTACCCAACTGATCATAAGTCGAGGACTACCCAACCAGTCGTAAGTCGAGGACTACCCAACCGGTCGTAAGTCGAGGACTTTTCCTGCCCGGGAGCGCCGTGCATGCAAGGTGCCGCTCCCTGCGCCAGCCAAAGCGTAGCTGGCAAGGGGCAGCGAGGACGCAGGGCGACCACCGGCTGGGCCACCCGCTGGCCCAGCCCAAGGGAGGTAAGGCACCCGCTGGGCCCCACACGCGCCAGCAACCCTCCCTGCGCCTGCCGGCCTCCCACCTCCCACCCCTGGCCCTCTTTTACTTACATTTTTAGTAGTTGCTCAGCAGGGAGGGGTGGAAGCTTCCAGACAGCTCACCTTCGCTGCAGACAACTTGCAGACTGTTTGCAGTCTGGGGCTTTTGGCGGGCTCAGCAGGGCAGAGACAGCCTGGACAATTCCTATTGGCTTTTGAAAGCCAATAGAATTAGACTCTCTTGAAGAGAGTCTATTGGCTTTCAAAAGCCAATAGAATAAAAGGGAGTAGCACAGCTAACGAAAAGGGGAAAAAATGGCGGACTGTGTGGTTTGGCGACCCCCGTGAAATGGTCATTCGACCCCAAATGGGGTCCCAACCCACAGGTTGAGAACCACTCGTCTACATTCATACATAATAGATAACTATGGAACCAGACGATGTCATTGCTCAAGAAAACAATAACTTTTCTTTTCCTCTGCATCATCTTTATTTGCAGCCCAAGGGGGGAAAAAAAATAAATCTTTTGGGCTGCTGGGCATAGGTGGAAATTTCAGAGCATGTTTTCAGGGTTCTCATAAACGGCCTGCCCCCCTTTATCCTCTGCCCTTGGCGTTCTGCTCCTCAGCAAATGAGATGGGTTGTCCCAAAGAGGCCACTGGACTTCCTTGTTTTTCTTTGAAGACGTTTCGCTCCTCCTCCCAGAAGCTTCGTCAGCTCTGACTGGATGGTGGGGAAGGGAAGGATTTATCCTCCTTGCAGACAGCTGGCCATTTGCCTCCTGTCAATGTACAGCTGTGAAAGCTGGACCATAAGAAAGGCTGAGCGCCAAAGAATGGAAGCCTTTGAACTCTGGTGCTGGAGAAGACTCCTGCGAGTCCCCTGGACTGCAGGGCATTCAAACCGGTCAGTCCTAGAGGAGATCAACCGCAACTGCTCTTTAGAAGGTCAGATCCTGAAGATGAAACTCAAGTCCTTTGGCCACCTAATGAGAAGGAAGGACTCACTGGAGAAGGGCCTGATGCTGGGAAAGATTGAGGGCAAGAGAAGAAGGGGACGACAGAGAATGAGATGGCTGGATGGAGTCCCTGAAGCAGTAGGTGTGAACTTCAATGGACTCCAGAAGATGGTAGAGGACGGGAAGGCCTGGAGGAACGTTGTCCAGGGGGTCGCGATGGGTCGGACAGGACTTCGCAACTAACAACAACAGAGAGTTGTAGAGGCCACCTGGAGGTTTAGCTGTGTCTTCAGGGTCACCTGAGTGGTGCAAATGAGTGCGGAGCCTTCTTGGCTGCAGGATGTTTTCTGCCCTGCATCCCTTGAAGACAGGCAGAGGCTGCTGGGGACGAGTCTGTGTTGTCTGCCTCTCAAAGCAAAGCGCAAATAATTCCAGTAGTCTTTCAGTGCTTTTTGGAAATCCGTTCATAGTCCAGCACCATTCAAAGGGTGTTCCTTCCAAAGTGCATCGCTAAATGTCTGTGGAGATTCTCCCTCATCCAGACCAGGGTTGTCCCAAAGGTGCTTTTTCAGGAAGCAACTGGATTTCCTTTGTTTTTTGTTTTCCCAAAGAAAAACAAGAAAATCCAGTTGCCTCCTGACAAAGCAGCTTTGGGGCTGCTCCTCAGCAGTTTACTTTCCTTTCTCTTTCCTGGGTAGATGAGAGCAGACTTCCAAACCAAAGCGCTACTCTGCAGGCATTTCGCATTTTTATTTTTTAAGAAGACCTGTGGTACTTGCGTGGAAGCGTGGAAGCGGAGTTGATGTCAGAGGCTTGGCACTCCGCTTTGCAGCAGGCCAACTTCTCCTTTCACTTGTTATTTAAAAGGTTTAAGTGGGAGTAGAAGACACGGTGTCCGGCTGCAAACAAGGTGTGCGCAGTGGCCACTTTGCCTTGCTGGTCTAGCAATCCAACCTTCTTAAGGCGGTTGTGTTGTGAATGAGCTCTCGCCAGTGGAAAGTAGTGAAATGACGCAAGAAAATTGCAGCAGGAAAACGATGCATGGAACACACACACACACACACACACCCTTGTGCATCTCAGTTTACAGATCTGGTTTGATCCGCACGAACGTTTTGCCAGAGCTGATGTTTAAGAGTTGAGTTTTACAGGGCGAAGTCTGATGCAGATTACAGTAGTCCTCGACTGACGACCACAGTGGAATCCAAAATTTAGGTTGCTAAGTGAGACATTTGTCAGTTGAGTTTTCCCAGTTTTGTGACTTTTCTTGCCGCACTTTGTAAGTAAATCGCTGCAGCTGATAAGCTAGTAACACGGTTGTTAAGTGGATCTGCCTTCTCCGTTGACTTTGCTTGTCAGACGGTCGCAAAAGGGGATCACGTGACTCCCCTGGGACACTGCAGCCGTCATAAATAGGAACCATTTACCAAGCATCCAAATTTTGATCACATGACCACAGGGATGCTGCAATGGTCGTAAGTGCAAAAATGGTCCTAAATCATTTTTTCCAGCGCCGTTGTAACTTTGAGCAGTCACTCAATGAACTGTGGTAAGTCGAGGACCCCTGTGCTTTTTGTTAGTGTGTCTAGGGTAATATATAACAGTTCTGTTCTAT
Organism: Crotalus adamanteus; assembly: GCA_039797435.1. Classification (NCBI taxonomy): domain Eukaryota; kingdom Metazoa; phylum Chordata; class Lepidosauria; order Squamata; family Viperidae; genus Crotalus; species Crotalus adamanteus. Next base: position 122,814,125 of record CM077921.1, read on the forward strand.
GACTTTATTTAATCTTGCTGTCTGAAGCCAATCTCTGAATATCCGTGTAACTGTATCATCTGTTTGCATGCTGCTATTTTATTCAGTGAGTGACCTGATGAGGTATTTAAATAGTGTTAGTTAATCAAGTTTGTGCCAAGTGCGAAATGGGTGCTGATCTCAGAACTCTCTTACCGTAGTCACCATAAGAGTGTAACAACACTAATGTGAATATTTAATTAATATTTATATACAGCTAGTCCAGGGATAGGCAACCTTGGCTCTTTTATGACTCGTGGACTTCAACTCCCAGAATTCCTGAGCCAGCATGGGGGAACTATGGCCCCTTCATGACTTGCGGACTTCAACTCCCAGAATTCCTGAGCCAGCATGGGGGAACTATGGCCCCTTCATGACTTGTGGACTTCAACTCCCAGAATTCCTGAGCCAGCATGGGGGAACTATGGCCCCTTCATGACTCGTGGACTTCAACTCCCAGAATTCCTGAGCCAGCATGGGGGAACTATGGCCCCTTCATGACTTGCCGACTTCAACTCCCAGAATTCCTGAGCCAGCATGGCTCAGCATGGAAACCTCTCCCTTCCCCTCAGCATGGCTGGCTCAGGAATTCTGGCAGTTGAAGTCCGTGAGTCATAAAAGAGCCAAGGTTGCCTACCCCTGAGCTAGTCCTTGGCTTACAACAGTTGATCTAGGAACTGTTCCAAGTTACAACAGTGCTGAAAAAAGTGACCATTTTTCACACTTACGACTGTTGCAGCACCCCTGTGAACACTTGATCCAATTTCGGACGCTCGGCAACTGACTCATATTAATGACATGTGATCCCCTTTTGCGACCTTCTGACAAGTAAAGTCAATGGGGAAACCAGATTCACTTAACAACTGTGTTATTAACTTAACAACTGCAGTGATTCACATAAGTGTGGCAAGAAAAGTCGTAAAATGGGGCAATAACAATAGCCCCTGAGACTTATATACTACTTCACAGGGCTTTGCAGCCCCTCTCTAAGCGGTTTACAGAGTCAGCATATTTGCCCCCAACAATCTGGGTCCTCATTTTACTGACCTCAGGATGGAAGGCTGAGTCACCCTTCAGCCGGTCAGGATCGAACTGCTGGCAGTCGGCAGAGTTAGCTTGCAGTACTGCATTCTAACCTCTGCAACACCATGTCTCCTTCCTTCCTCCCTCCCTCCCCTTCCCTCCCTCCCTCCCTCCTTTCCTTCCTTCCTTCCTTCCTTTCCCTCCCTCCCTCCCTCCCTCCCTCCCTCCCTCCCTCCTTCCTTCCTTCCTTCCTTCCTTCCTTCTAGCACTTAGACTTATATGCCCCTTCACAGTGCTTTGCAGCCCCTCTCTAAGTGGTTTACAGAGTCAACATATTTGCCCTCCCCCCAACAATCTGGGTCCTCATTTTACCTACCTCGGAAGGACGAGTCAAACTTGAGCCGGTCAGGATGGAACAAAATTCACTTAACAAATGTCTCACCTAGAAACAGAAATGTCGATCTCAGTTTTGGTTATAAGTCGAGGACTACCTGTATTTAATATGTAATAGTGAACGATTCGGATATTTACGCTTTGTGTTTATGCGATCTGATTAAAATTTGCCTTGGTTTACTGATAACTGGATGAAAGTTCCTCACACCGTTCTGGGCATTTGATGCCATGAAAGATGCTTATTTTATAATGAAGCTTTGAGCAATAATTGGTATCTTTCAGTGATCTCCCAGACTCAGAGTTACCTCTGGCCTCAGTTATTGGCCTGAGAAGCTGAATGATACAGGCAGTTCTCACTTAATGACCGGTCCCTTAGCAACCATTTGAAGTTATAAAAAAACCTTTCCAGAGGTATTTAATAACCGTTTTTGCTGATGGCCCCTCCCACAGTCACGTGCCCCATATTGGGCTCTTGCTCACAATCTTCTTGATGCTGATTAGACACTGAAAGACCTTTGTGATTTCTTTGATAAAAACTTGATGCAGAGGTTTCTGGAGTTTTTTTTTTATGGGTTACCAAAGAAAACTGTTTTTTCCAAAAATAAGAATTCAACAGGCGTGGCTTCCCACAGGTTTGGCTTCCATGTAACCTGAGGTTATTTTATGACAACCATTGTTTGCATAACCTGACCTCTGTAGGACTTTGGCTTGATTTCATGATCAATTGCTGTTTTGCTTTCCCGGCTTGATATCCTTAGAAATCTGTGCAATGTGATCCCTAACGTTCTTTTAATTTCTGTTCTTTCTTTTTTTTCAATAGAATTTTATAAGAGTGAGGTCATCAAGAATTCACTGGTAAGTGAACTGCTATTATGTTGACTAAGGTTTTCCTTTGAATCTTTTCCTTTAAACCAGGGGTGGGCACTTTTATCACCAGTGGACTTCCAACTCCCAGAATTCCTGAGCCAGCAATACTGGGAATTGAAGTCCACAGGTTGTAAAGTGGCCGTAGTTGCCCACCCCTTCTCCAGACTGTTTAATGTTTATTAACCGTGACATGGGACAATATTTTCCTGGTGTAACCTCCCTGTGCAAACTACAGGAGTTATATTTATGACTGCAGTAAACCAGAGACTGTTAATGAGGATTTGTCAACGAGGCTTTGTCACTTATAGTCCAGAATATAACCCAAGGGAAAGATTGGCGATTAAGCAGTTGGAGTCTGGGGAGGGGGTTTCTGCAGTAACAGCAATTGGCTTCAAAATGGTGGACGTGATTGCCTTCACTGCATGAAACAAGACGGGGTCGGTTCTGTTGTTTTTAATGTAATGTGTTAATTTTGAGAGTTTTAATATGGTTCTGTCTTTGGTTTTAACTTTTGATTGGGGACCGCCCAAAGTTGGCTGCAAGATGGGTAGCTGCATACATATTTTAAAAAAATAAAAAAAATGCTATTTCAATTGCTCAGTTGGATTTGCCATTTTGAACGCAGTGATGCCACGACAGATGTTCTTGGTATAATGTTGTACCTATCTGGTGTAGTAGTGAGAAGTACAGGTAGCCCTTGACCAGGGGTAGGCAACCTTGGCTCTTTTATGATTCGTGGACTTCAACTCCCAGAATCCCTGAGCCAGCATGGGGGAACTATGGCCCCCTTCATGACCTGTGGACTTCAACTCCCAGAATTCCTGAGCCAGCATGGGGGAACTATGGCCCCCTTCATGACTCGTGGACTTCAACTCCCAGAATCCCTGAGCCAGCATGGCTCAGCTTGGAAACCTCCCTTTCCCCTCAGCATGGCTGGCTCAGGAATTCTGGGAGTTGAAGTTCACGAGTCATGAAGGGGCCATAGTTCCCCCATGCTGGCTCAGGAATTCTGAGAGTTGAAGTCCATGAGTCATGAAGGGGGTCGTAGTTCCCCCATGCTGGCTCAGGAATTCTGGGAGTTGAAGTCCACAAGTCATGAAGGGGCCGTAGTTTCCCCATGCTGGCTGAGGAATTCTGGGAATTGAAGTCCACAAGTCATGAAGCGGACATAGTTCCCCCATGCTGGCACAGGAATTCTGGGAGTTGAAGTCCACAAGTCATGAAGAGGCCATAGTTTCCCCCATGCTGGCTCAGGAGTTCTGGGAGTTGAAGTCTACAAGTCATAAAAGAGCCAAGGTTGCCTACCCTTGCACTTGAGTTACAACATTTCATTTAGTGACCGTTCGAAGTTACAACAGTACTAAAAAAGTGACTTAAAATTTTTTCACACTTAACGACCATCACAGCATCCCCATGGATCACACAATCAAAATTCAGACACTTGGCAAGTGACTCACACTTATGACAGCTGCAATGTCCCGGGGTCACGTGATCACCTCTTGTGCCCTCCTGACAAGCAAAATCAGTGGGGAGGCCAGATTCCCTTAACAACTGTGTTACCAACTTAAGAACTGCAGTGATTCGCTTAACGACTGTGGCAAGAAAATAAAATAAGGGAAAACTGTCCCACTGAACAGTGGAAGTTTTGGGCTCAATAGCGGTCATAGATTGCGGACCACTTTCGGAACACAAAACGATATTCTCTGTGTTTGAGAATATCAGTTTGCATTAAGGGGACGAATAGAGGTGGAACTAAGAAACCTTGTAGGATTTCTGCAGTTGTAAATTTTAAATCTAATTTTTTTTTTTTAATTTCTTTATTGATTAGCCCTTGGGCCATATCAAAAGTGCAAGGTTCCGGAAACAAATGATTACTAAAATTTGATAAAAGCGATTTAAAATGGCATTAGATAAAATACAATTTAAAATGACGTTGGAATAAAATACAGTCTGAAATGAAATTGGATTAGAATACAACGGTTGTAATTGACCTTTGAGCCAAATCAACCTGAAGGACTATGAGGAGGGCCGTCCCCTGCAGATCCAAGGCATCAGATCAAATTCTGATGGGATATGTGTTAAATACTTGGATTCTAAAACACTTAGATTAGACCTTCCTAGATTCATACCAGCATATGGTGTTAAGTGATGATTCCCCCCCCCCCGTCTTTTGTATTGTGGTTTTAAAATGTTTATTAGCCAGCTTAAGTTCAGTTCAGTTTGAACTGAAGGGCAAGGAGTATATTGAACACATAGAAAACAAAGCATCTTACGTTGATCTCGAGAGTTCACAGGTAGCCAGCATTGCTGTTTCATGTTGCGTCACGTAACAGAGAGGCAGCTGTGGTCTGTATCAATTTGCAGCTTCCTGACCATCTTGAAGATTAGCTTCATACTGAGTGCAGAGTTGTGAGATTAATTAGGAAATGGATCAGAGAAGCTAGTCTATTTTGGTTCAGGTGAGGTCGTAGCCGATGCCTCAATTGTTAGTGGAGCCGTTAATGACAGTCGCAAATGGTAATCTTCCTAATTCCTAGGTCTGAGATATATACATATATACACATACGCACACACAAACACATATTAAGTGTCAAGTAGAACACCTGGTCTACTGCTATGATTACTTTTGCCTTTTAGCCCCAGTCTAGGAGCGTTTTGCAGGCTCAAGTCGCCAGTGCGATAAACTATTTCTGTACATTTTAGATTTTGCCGACAAAGAGTTAAAGGGAAACTAGTATAGCTGTTTCGAGCTATTTAGCTCTCATCAGCTAGCCATACCCTTCTGGGATTCGAATCTGGGCAGCTTGCATGTTAGGCAAGGTTAGGTTTCAGCTGACAGAAGTGAGGAGAACCTGTGGCCTAGAGGTTAATGCAGCTGCCTAACATGCAGGCTGCCCAGGTTCGAATCCCAGAAGGGTATGGCTAGCTGATGAGAGCTAAATAGCTCGAAACAGCTATACTAGTCTCCCTTTAACTCAGTGGTTCTCAGCCTGTGGGTCGGGACCCCATTTGGAGTTGAACAACCATTTCACGGGGGTCGCCAAACAATGCAGTCCGGCATTTTTTTCCCCCTTTTCCTTAACTGTGCTACTCCCTTTTATTCTATTGGCTTTTGAAAGCCAATAGAATAGACTCTCTTGAATAGAGTCTAATTCTATTGGCTTTCAAAAGCCAATAGGAATTGTCCAGGCTGTCTCTGCCCTGCTGAGCCCGCCAAAAGTCCCATTCTGCAAACGGTGCTGCACCAGTTGAGTAGTCCTCGACTTACGACCGGTTGAGTAGTCCTCGACTTACGACCGGTTGGGGCTTGCAGCATTAAAAAGGTTAAGAACCACTGCTTTAACTCTTTGTCAGCAAAATCTAAAATTTACAGACACACACACACACACACACACACACACACACACACACACACGTTAATATTCCTGCAGCAGTTTGGATTCAGATGAAGCATTAACTACTTCCCGGACTTACCCAATAGATTATCCCTGCTGGATCCTAACAGTTACCACTGACCCAGTTCCCAGGAGCACCTTCTCTTATTCTTGTCCATTCCAAAGGGAGCTAATCTCACCAACCCTGACCAGCTGACAGTCCGTACATGCGACACGTTCTGCAATAATCTGAATCAGAATAGAGCTGGAGGGGACTCTGGAGGTCTTCTAGTCCAACCCCCTGCTCAAGCAGGAGACCCTGCCTGTACCATTTCAGAGAAGTGGCTGTCCGGTTTCTTCTTAAAAAACTTCCAGTGATGACGCACCCAGCACTTCTGAAGGCAACTTCTATTCCACAGGTTACTGGAATACTGTTATCACGTCACCCCCCCCCTCCCAAGTCCTTCTTTTCCCTAGACTGGCCATACCCAATTCCTTGTCTAATTTGAAGCAAATGCAAATGGTTTGCCCTTCAGAGTTCTTTGCGAAACCTATTATAGTATACAGCCAAGCAATTGGCTGCATCGGGAATAATAATAGCCATAGTAATAATAAAAATGTTGGGAGGGACCTTGGAGGTCATCTAGCCCAACCCCCTGCTTAGGCAGGAAACCCTATACCATTTCAGACGAATGGCTCTCCAGTTTCTTCTTAAAAACTTCCAGTGTTGGAGCATTCACCACTTCTGGAGGCAGGTTGTTCCACTGATTACCGTATTTTCCGGCGTAAAGACGACTTTCTAGGCATGGAAATGGGCGCCGAAGTCAGAGGTCGTCTTATACGCCAGAAAATACGGTAATTGTTCTAACTCTCAGGAAGTTTCTCCTTAGTTCTAGGTTGCTTCTCTCCTTAATGAGTTTCCATCTGTTGCTTCTTGTCCTGCCTTCAGGCTCTTTGGAGAATAGCTTGACTCCCTCTTCTTTGGGGCAACCCCTGAGATACTGGAAGATTGCTATCATGTCCCCCCTCGTCCTTCTCTTCGTTAAACTAGACATATCCAATTCCAGCAACCGTTCCTAATATGCTTTAGCCTCCGAACCTCTAATCATCTTTGTTGCTCTTCTCTGTACTCTTTCTAGAGTCTCAACATCTTTTGTACATTGTGGTGACCAAAACTGGATGCAGAATAACTTAGAGCAATTTGTGCACCATCTTTGGATGCCTTTTTCGGACATACACGTGGTCCTTGTTTAATAACCGGTTGCTTAGAAACCATTCGAAGTTACAACGGATCTCCCCAGAGCTACTTATGGCCCAGTTTTGAAGTTCTGATTCCTCCCCTCCCCCCCAAGCTCCACCTGCACACTCATGAAATTGCATTTGGGGCATTTAGCCTTTACGGCCGTTTGCAGCGTCCCATGGTGATACGACTGCAACTTTCATCATTTTTTGCTGATTTTGTAGCATTTACAAATGGGAACCCAGCCATTGGGAAAAATGGATGCATTTAATGACTGTTGCAAAAAACATTGTAAAGTTGGGTGTGTCACTTGGTGACCTGCTTAATGACCGCCATGATGTACGACTCTAATTCTGGACTCAATTATGGTCTTAAGGACTAACTATACTGTAGTGGCCAAAATTGTGAAAACCTTTTGGGGAAAGTGTACAGTAGAAATGCCACCTTTGGTTAAGTTTCCACTCATTTTTCTTCTAATGTCTTTATAACTGTAGCCTCGTTCACTTAATAATACTATTCTACAACGCTTTCTGGGCGACCAGTCAACTCTTTGCACCATCACTTTAATTTTATTGCATTTTACGAGCTCACTAAATGAAAGAACACAAAAAAAACCCCAACCAATTTGATAGCCATCGCATAACACACTGACAAATGTCCTCCTCTCGGCTTCAATACAGGACATCAATAACTGAATCCTACTGTGATCTGATTGGCTTATTCCCAAAACAAGATGACACCTGATTGGCTCTCCAAACACTCATGCTCATTGGCTACAATCAGATGAAGGAAAGCTACCTGAGATTGACCTAAGCAAGTTGGGCTTCCTTTTTCTGGTTATTTGGCTATAACGCAGTGGTTCTCAACCTTTTTAATGCTGCGACCCCCAATCGGTCGTAAGTCGAGGACTACTCAACCGGTCGTAAGTCGAGGACTACTCAACTGGTGCAGCACCGTTTGAAGAATGGGACTTTTGGCGGGCTCAGCAGGGCAGAGACAGCCTGGACAATTCCTATTGGCTTTTGAAAGCCAATAGAATTAGACTCTATTCAAGAGAGTCTGTTCTATTGGCTTTCAAAAGCCAATAGAATAAAAGGGAGTAGCACAGCTAAGGAAAAGGGGGGGGGGGGGAATGGCGGACTGCGTTGTTTGGCGACCCCCGTGAAATGGTCGTTCGACCCCAAATGGGGTCCCGACCCACAGATTGAGAACCACTGCTATAACGTTTCATAGAATACAGTACAGATTATTGAACAAACTTTGTTGCATTACATTCTTGAATAAATTATCTTCCCATTAATATATAATTTTATGGTACTACTCCCCCCCCCCCAAAGTGGTGTTATTAGCCATCAAACCTCAGAAATACACTTTTCCCAAAAGGTTTCCACAATTTTGGCCACTACTGTATACTAATAGCTGTGTGAGAAAATAACCTGGAATATTTCATTCTCTCTTCTTCCCCGCTGACAGAATCCAACATGGCGAAGCCTTGACTTTGGTTTAATGCCTGATCGCCTTGATACGTCTGTTTCCTGTTTTGTGGTGAGGATATGGGGTGGCAAGAATGATACCTATCAGCTACTGATTGAGTGGAAGGTCAATCTAGATGGACTCAAATATTTGGGCCAGCAGGTAAAAGAAAAGTGTACTGTTTCAACTTGGATTGGCTATGTAAGGATATGTTCAGCAAATAATATCTGTTGATGGAATAGCAAAGAATTGTTGCAAGATATAAGTGTCTGTGGAGATTCTCAATCATCCAGGTCATGGTTGTCCCAAAGATGCTTTTCAAAAGGCAACTGGACTTTTTTTTTTTCTTTTCTTGAAAAGGTTTCGTTTCTCACCCAAGAAGCTTCTGAAGTGAAGGACCGAAGAAGCTTCTTGGATGAAAAAGTGAACCGTTTTCCAGAATAATAACTAAGGAAGTCCAGTTGCTTTTTCAAAAGGACCTTTGATGCAAGATATAAAGTTAGCAGACGCTGGACAGAATTTTGGCAGGATAATAGGAATCTTCGCTATATTACTAAAAAGGTTGTGTTTTATCTGTTTTTGTACCATCAAGGTAGCCCAAATCGTGCCTTATACTACAAGTATTTGAATCAGGATACCTAACGTTTATTAATTTAAAAATCAAGGGGCCTAAAATTCGTTAATTTAAAAATGCATGAAAAAAAAATCCAGGAGCCATTCATTACTCCTGTGGCATTGAAATTTCCATGATGTTCAGATCAGTTCTGTGTGCAAAATGGTGGCTATTGCGGCCTCCCTGCAGTCACACGATTGTGATTTCAGCACTCCTTGCCAGTTTCCCACAAGCAAAATCATTGGGGAAGCCAGCAGGAAGTCAAATATCATTCCCACTCCCGCTGCTTTGCTTGCCTATGATCTTCCTATTTAGTAATAGTAATAGTAGTAAAGTTGGAAGGGACCTTGGAAGTCATCTAGTCCAACCCCCTGCTCAGGCAGGAAACCCTACACCATTTTGGACAAATGGCTGTCCAGTCTCTTTGTTTAAGTAAGTACAGACTGAGTTGTTACTGAAGTTCATTTGCCACCACGATTAATTTTCAATTTATGATACATAATTTTCTTTGAGAGTCATGAGCCTGTCCAGCATTAGGATGAAACAGGGGTCTTCAAACTTGGCCCTTTTATGACTTGTGGACTTCCAACGCTGGCTGAGGAATTCTGGGAGTTGAAGTCCACAAATCATAAAAGGGCCAAGTTTGAAGACCCCTGAGATAAAAGAAATACAATCAGTTTGAAGTTTAATGTTCATTTTGGTCATATCACACCCTGCTCTCAAAGGAAGAGCCAGCGGACCACAGGGTTGTCTACCTGATCACTCATTTTGAAAGTTGACTATCTGCAGATAGAAGTATATTCAGTTGGCTTGTTCATTATCTAGCCAAATTAGTTAAAAGCTCCAGATGGTTAAATGTCTATGAAGATTCTCAATCATCCAGGTCATGGTTTCCCCAAAGATGCTTTTTCAAAGGAAATTAGACTTCCTTGGTTTTTTTTTTTCTCCTCCTCTCTTTGAAAATGTTTTGCTTCTCATCTAAGAAGCTTCTTCAATGAATGCCAGATGTTTAGCTTTGGGTGTAGACTATGAAAACCGAAGGCTTAACAAATTTATCGTTAGGTTAGATTGTGCGGGATGACCTAGGCCAGGGGTAGGTAATCTTGGCTCTTTTATGACTCTTGGATTTCAACTCCCAGAATTCCTGAGCCAGCCACACTGGCTCATGAATTCTGGCAGTTGAAGTCCACAAGTCATGAAGGAGGCCATAGTTTCCCCCATGCTGACTTAGGAATTCTGGGAGTTGAAGTCCACAAGTCATGAAGGGGCCATAGTTCCCCCATGCTGGCTGAGGAATTCTGGGAGTTGAAGTCCCCAAGTCATGAAGGGGCCACAGTTCCCCCATGCTGGCTGAGGAATTCTGGGAGTTGAAGTCCACAAGTCATGAAGGGGCCACAGTTCCCCCATGCTGGCTGAGGAATTCTGGGAGTTGAAGTCCACAAGTCATGAAGGGGCCACAGTTCCCCCATGCTGGCTCAGGAATTCTGGGAGTTGAAGTCCACAAGTCATGAAGGGGCCACAGTTCCCCCATGCTGGCTCAGGAATTCTGGGAGTTGAAGTCCACAAGTCATGAAGGGGCCATAGTTCCCCCATGCTGGCTCAGGAATTCTGGGAGTTGAAGTCCACGAGTCATAAAAGAGCCAAGGTTGCCTACCCCTGACCTAGGCCCTTGAAGGCTAAGCGTATGTATGATTATGTACTTAGTTCGTTGTTCGTTGTGGCCCAGAAAATGAATCTATTCATGGGATCGAGTTTCAGCTTCTTCCTTTCCCCTCTATAGGGTCAGTGGTGAACCTGAATAACAGAAGGATGCCACAAAACATATGATCCCTACAAAGAATGCCACTCTGGGTGCTAAAAGAACTAAAACAATGGCTTTAAAGTAAGCTGACTGAATCTGTGACACTGGTTTTACTTAACAGATACATGCTCGTAGCCCGAATGAAATCATTTTTGGGCTGAATGATGGTTATTATGGGGCCTTGTACGAACGAAAGGTAAGCTTACACCCACTGCGTCCGTAACCTCTTAAAATCATCAACCCACAGAGCACATTAGCTTCCAGAATGTTTTTTTCAGTTTTCTAAAAAAATCAAATTAACTGTCCAGTGAAACATAGAAAGCCAGTTTGGCCTAGTGGTTAAGGGGTTGGCCTAGAAAAACCAGGAGGCCGTGACTTCTAGTCCCACTTTACGTATGAAAGCTAGCTGGGTTACTTTGGATCAGTCACTTTCTCTCAGCCCAGCCCACCTTACAGGGTTGTTGTTGTGGGAAAAATAGGAGGAGAAAGGAGTCTTAGCAGTGGTGGGATTCAAATATCTGAACAACCGGTTCTCTTATTGGATGCATGCCTGGGCCTCCAAGACCTAGAATAGACTTCCGGAAGTAGCATCCACGCACTTCTGGTGGGCCTTTCTAGGCCTGGGCGATCTCCTTCAGGCCTCCAAGGCCTAGAACTGACTTCCGGAAGTGGCATCCACACACTTCCGGTGGGCCATTCTAGGCCTGGGAGGCCTTCTTCAGGCCTCCGAGGCTTAGAACCGACTTCCGGAAGTGGCATCCATGCACTTCTGGTGGGCCGTTCTAGGCCTGGAAGGCCTCCTTCAGGCCTCTGAGGCCTAGAACCGACTTCCGGAAGTGGCATCCACACATTTCCGGTGGGCCGTTCTAGGCCTGGAAGGCCTCCTTTAGGCCTCCGAGGCCAAGAACCGACTTCCGGAAGTGGCATCCACGCACTTCCTGTGGGCCGTTCTACTCCCAGGCCTAGAATAGACTTCCGGAAGCAGTGTGCATTCAGCCGGTTCTCCAAACTCAGCAAAATTTAGCTACCAGTTCTGCCAAACTGGTGCGAGCTGGCTGGATCCCACCACTGAGTCTTAGGTATGTTCGTTGCCTTGAGGTATTTATAAAAAATAATAAAGGAGGGACAAAAAGCTAATAAATAAGAAGAGAAGTATCTTGGGGATAAAGAGAGAAGGTTGGTAAATATGAATATCACGTGTAAAGGGCGGGCTATAAACCCTGTTTTGTCTGGACAAAACGTTCGAGTGTAATTTTTTTTATTAGGAAGATAGAATCTAATTTCAGAGTTCCCAAAGCAAAACTGTTAACGCACTGTCTTGTTTGTCTTCAAGGGTGTCTCAGGAATCCAGAAGAATCTGCAGGTGGATCCAAATTGTGTGCGTAACTCATATGATGTCTTCTCTTTGCTAAGGTAACTTCTGGCTTCCGATTAAGAAGCAACTGAGAGCTGAAAGTAACATAGTTTCCCAGAATGTTTTTCAACACTGTGTGAATCATTAGCGATGGCCCCTAAGCTTCTTGCGTAACACGTTGGAAGTTTAGCCTTAATGTTGGCTTGCACGTTGTTGTTTTTTGTTGTTGTTGTACACGAAAAAGTACTTTTTTTTTTCCAGCACAGATATGTTTAGCGTGAAAATTTGTTTCTTTTGCCATCACCGGAAGGAGTTGAAATGTCATTCTTCACAATAGGAGCAGGCTTGTGGGTGGTTGTCCTTTTATGGTGCTTTTATTACGCACTGAAAAAGATAAAAAAAATTAAGGCAAAAGAAGAAAATGAAAAGAAATAGATGTGCAGGATGTCTATGGAGATTCTCCATCCTCCAGAGGTCAGGGTTGTCCCAAAGTTGCTTTTTCACAAGGCAACTGGACTTCCTTGTTTTTCTTTGAAGACCTTTCGCTTCTCATCCCAGAGGCTTCTTCAGCTCTAACTGGATGGTGGGGAACGGAAGGATTTATGCTCCTTGCAGACAGCTGGTCATTTGCATCCTTTTGGAGAGTTGTTGAGGCCACTTGGAAGATTGCCTGTGTCCTCTGGATCACCCTGAGTGCTGCAAATGGGTGTGGAGCCTTCTTGGGACTGCTTGAAAGGACTGTGTTGTGTAGTTGTGCTTTCTGCAGGATGATTCTGCAGCTCTACAACACAGTCCCTTTCAGCAATTCCAAAAAGGCTCCACACCCATTTGTACCACTCAGGTGACCTTGAGGACACAGATGGCCTCCACGACTCTCTAAAACAGTGGTTCTCAACCTTTCTAATGCCGTGACCCCATAATACAGTTCCCCATGTTGTGGTGACCCCCAAGTGGGTGTGGCCACCAATAAGAGGGAGTAGGACAGCTAGGGAAAAGGGAAAAAAATGGCGGACAGCATGGTTTGGCGACCCCCGTGAAATGGTCGTTTGACCCCAAATGGGGTCCCGACCCACAGGTTGAGAACCACTGCTCTAAAAGAAGGCAAATGACCAGTTTTTCTGCAAGGAGTATAAGTCCTTCCATTCCCCCACCATCCGGTCAGAACTGAAGAAGCTTCTTGGGATGAGAAGCAAAACGTCTTCCAAGAAAAACAAGGAAGTCCAGTTGCCTGCTGAATGGAAAAAAAAGCACCTTTGGGATAGATGTGCAGAAGCAGCTTCTGATGGCTGCATAAGCAGGACGGCATAGCAGAGTGTTGTCGTTGTGCCTTTTCATGATTAGGAGCAAGGACGGTGGTGATGGTGGTCCTGTTGCCTTTCGAAGCAGCTTTCCTTCCGACTTTTGTCATAGTGAAAATTGAAATAATACTTGGAATTAGACCGGCAGTCAGTGTGTCAAGCAGAGGTACCGCATGGAAAAATCAACTGGTGCCCATAGCTGCTTGAACCATTATGTTCTAGATCAGCCAAAGTCTCTGGATAATCTTCGGGAGCAATTGCACAGGAAGTCCTCGACTTACAGCCATGCGTTTAGTGTCCATTCAGCGTTAACAACGGCGTTGAAAAAAAGTGACTCACGACTATTTTTCACACTTACAACCTTTGCGGCATCCCCACGATCAGGCGAACAAATTTCAGAGACTTGGCAACTGGCATGTACTTGCGACGGTTGCACAGTGTCCCCGGGGTCACGTGATTTTCCCCTTCTGAGACCTTCTGACAAACAAAGTCAATGGGGAAGCCAGATTCTCTTTTAAGAGCCGTAACACTAACTTAACAACCGCAGCGATTCACCTTGACAACTGCGGCGAGAAAGGTCATAAAGTGGGGCAAAACTCACTTAGCAGCCGCCTTGTTTCGCGGTGGAAATTTTGAGCTCCGTTACGGTCGTAATTCGAGGACAGCCTGTGGTTCAGGCGGAAAGTACTCGGGTGATAAATGGAAGAAAAAAACTCTGATTTGCTGTCGGTGAGCAGCAGTGAACCAGGGGACCTTCTCGACTTAATGACAATTTGTTTAGCGACAGCGACACTGAAAAAAAGTGACTTAGGACCGTTTTTCACCCTTACGACCGTCGCAGCACCTCTGCGGTCACGAGATCAGAACTGGGACGATGGGCAACTGACTCGCCTTTATGACGGTCGCAGTGTCCCCGGGAGTCACGTGATCCCCTTTTGCGACCTTCTGACAAGCAAAGTCAATGGGGAAGCCAAGGTTCACTTAACAACTGTGTTACTAACGTACCGTATATTCCGACGTATAAGACGACTTTTGAGAGCGTCGAAGCAGCCTCCGAACTCGGGGGTCATCTTATACGCCGAGTCGTCTTATACGCCAGAAATAAGGTAGTTTCTGGCATATAAGACGACTTTCTAGGCATGCGACTCGGCGTCGATCGTCTTATACGCCGGAAATAACATAGTTTCCAGCGTATAAGATGACTTTCTAGGCACGCGACTTGGCGTCGATCGTCTTATGCGCCGGAAATACCGGTAGTTTCCGGCGTATAAGACGACTTTCTAGGCATGCGACTCGGTGTTGATGGTCTTGCGACTCGGCGTCGATTGTCTTGCGACCCGGTGTCGAAGTCGGGGGTCGTCTTATATGCCGAGTCGTCTTATACGCCGGAAATAAGGTAGTTTCTGGCATATAAGACGACTTTCTAGGCATGCGACTCGGCGTCGATCGTCTTATGCGCCGGAAATAACGTAGTTTCCAGCGTATAAAACGACTTTCTAGGCACGCAACTTGGCGTCGATCGTCTTATGCGCCGGAAATACCAGTAGTTTCCGGCGTATAAGACGACTTTCTAGGCATGCGACTCGGCGTCGATCGTCTTGTGACCCGGCGTCGAACTCGGGGGTCGTCTTATATGCCGAGTCGTCTTATACGCCGGAAATAAGGTAGTTTCTGGCATATAAGACGACTTTCTAGGCATGCGACTCGGCGTCGATCGTCTTATGCGCCGGAAATAACGTAGTTTCCAGCGTATAAAACGACTTTCTAGGCACGCAACTTGGCGTCGATCGTCTTATGCGCCGGAAATACCGGTAGTTTCCAGCGTATAAGACGACTTTCTAGGCATGCGACTCGGCGTCGATCGTCTTGTGACCCGGCGTCGAACTCGGGGGTCGTCTTATATGCCGAGTCGTCTTATACGCCGGAAATAAGGTAGTTTCTGGCATATAAGACGACTTTCTAGGCATGCGACTCGGCGTCGATCGTCTTATGCGCCGGAAATAACGTAGTTTCCAGCGTATAAAACGACTTTCTAGGCACACAACTTGGCGTCGATCGTCTTATGCGCCGGAAATACCGGTAGTTTCCGGCGTATAAGACGACTTTCTAGGCATGCGACTCGGCGTCGATCGTCTTGTGACCCGGCGTCGAACTCGGGGGTCGTCTTATATGCCGAGTCGTCTTATACGCCGGAAATAAGGTAGTTTCTGGCATATAAGACGACTTTCTAGGCATGCGACTCGGCGTCGATCGTCTTATGCGCCGGAAATAACGTAGTTTCCAGCGTATAAAACGACTTTCTAGGCATGCAACTTGGCGTCGATCGTCTTATGCGCCGGAAATACCGGTAGTTTCCAGCGTATAAGATGACTTTCTAGGCATGCGACTCGGCGTCGATCGTCTTATACGCCGGAAATAACATAGTTTCCAGCGTATAAGACGACTTTCTAGGCACGCGACTTGGTGTCGATCGTCTTATGCGCCGGAAATACCGGTAGTTTCCGGCGTATAAGACGACTTTCTAGGCATGCGACTCGGCGTCGATCGTCTTGTGACCCGGCGTCGAACTCGGGGGTCGTCTTATATGCCGAGTCGTCTTATACGCCGGAAATAAGGTAGTTTCTGGCATATAAGACGACTTTCTAGGCATGCGACTCGGCGTCGATCGTCTTATGCGCCGGAAATAACGTAGTTTCCAGCGTATAAAACGACTTTCTAGGCATGCAACTTGGCGTCGATCGTCTTATGCGCCGGAAATACCGGTAGTTTCCAGCGTATAAGATGACTTTCTAGGCATGCGACTCGGCGTCGATCGTCTTATACGCCGGAAATAACATAGTTTCCAGCGTATAAGACGACTTTCTAGGCACGCGACTTGGTGTCGATCGTCTTATGCGCCGGAAATACCGGTAGTTTCCGGCGTATAAGACGACTTTCTAGGCATGCGACTCGGTGTTGATGGTCTTGCGACTCGGCGTTGATCGTCTTGCGACCCGGCGTCGAAGTCGGGGGTCGTCTTATATGCCGAGTCGTCTTATACGCCGGAAATAAGGTAGTTTCTGGCATATAAGACGACTTTCTAGGCATGCGACTCGGCGTCGATCGTCTTATGCGCCGGAAATAACGTAGTTTCCAGCGTATAAAACGACTTTCTAGGCACGCAACTTGGCGTCGATCGTCTTATGCGCCGGAAATACCGGTAGTTTCCGGCGTATAAGACGACTTTCTAGGCATGCGACTCGGCGTCGATCGTCTTGTGACCCGGCGTCGAACTCGGGGGTCGTCTTATATGCCGAGTCGTCTTATACGCCGGAAATAAGGTAGTTTCTGGCATATAAGACGACTTTCTAGGCATGCGACTCGGCGTCGATCGTCTTATGCGCCGGAAATAACGTAGTTTCCAGCGTATAAAACGACTTTCTAGGCACGCAACTTGGCGTCGATCGTCTTATGCGCCGGAAATACCGGTAGTTTCCGGCGTATAAGACGACTTTCTAGGCATGCGACTCGGCGTCGATCGTCTTGTGACCCGGCGTCGAACTCGGGGGTCGTCTTATATGCCGAGTCGTCTTATACGCCGGAAATAAGGTAGTTTCTGGCATATAAGACGACTTTCTAGGCATGCGACTCGGCGTCGATCGTCTTATGCGCCGGAAATAACGTAGTTTCCAGCGTATAAAATGACTTTCTAGGCATGCAACTTGGCGTCGATCGTCTTATGCGCCGGAAATACCGGTAGTTTCCAGCGTATAAGATGACTTTCTAGGCATGCGACTCGGCGTCGATCGTCTTATACGCCGGAAATAACATAGTTTCCAGCGTATAAGACGACTTTCTAGGCACGCGACTTGGTGTCGATCGTCTTATGCGCCGGAAATACCGGTAGTTTCCGGCGTATAAGACGACTTTCTAGGCATGCGACTCGGCGTCGATCGTCTTGTGACCCGGCGTCGAACTCGGGGGTCGTCTTATATGCCGAGTCGTCTTATACGCCGGAAATAAGGTAGTTTCTGGCATATAAGACGACTTTCTAGGCATGCGACTCGGCGTCGATCGTCTTATGCGCCGGAAATAACGTAGTTTCCAGCATATAAAACGACTTTCTAGGCATGCAACTTGGCGTCGATCGTCTTATGCGCCGGAAATACCGGTAGTTTCCAGCGTATAAGATGACTTTCTAGGCATGCGACTCGGCGTCGATCGTCTTATACGCCGGAAATAACATAGTTTCCAGCGTATAAGACGACTTTCTAGGCACGCGACTTGGTGTCGATCGTCTTATGCGCCGGAAATACCGGTAGTTTCCGGCGTATAAGACGACTTTCTAGGCATGCGACTCGGTGTTGATGGTCTTGCGACTCGGCGTTGATCGTCTTGCGACCCGGCGTCGAAGTCGGGGGTCGTCTTATATGCCGAGTCGTCTTATACGCCGGAAATAAGGTAGTTTCTGGCATATAAGACGACTTTCTAGGCATGCGACTCGGCGTCGATCGTCTTATGCGCCGGAAATACCGGTAGTTTCCGGCGTATAAGACGACTTTCTAGGCATGCGACTCGGCGTCGATGGTCTTGCGACTCGGCGTCGATCGTCTTGTGACCCGGCGTCGAACACGGGGGTCGTCTTATATGCCGGGTCGCCCTATATATGGTAGCAACTGCAGGGATTCGCTGGACAACGGTGACAAGTTGTCGTAACATGGGGGGAAACTCACTTAGCCAATGTCTCGTTTATCAGCATAAACGTTGGGTTCAGTCATTGTAAGTTGAGGATCACCTGCGTGATTGCATTCCCTGTACGTGTGAGCGGCGCTTGCTGGACCACTGTAAAGAGCTCCTCCTGGGTCTGCAGCTTAAGGGGCTTCAAGGTTTGTGCAGAGCCGCTTCCCAACCTTGCCAATTGCCTGCCAAGATCCTTAAAATAATAAGTTTAATGTTTTGTTCCTTCGTTTTTAATGTCGTTTGTAACCCAGAGTTGCTTGACCGTAATGTGGGCAGCATATACATATTAATAAATAAATAACAGTAATAGCATTTTAATAATAATAAATTATTAAATAAATAAATTATTAAATAAAGAATAACTAATAATAAAAAATAATTCGCCATTAGTCAATTGCAAAAGGCGGCCTTGCTAGGAACTGCTTCCATCCTGCGACGATATCTGTAATACCATCAAACATCCACATCTGCCTATCCCAGGTCCTGGGTAAGGACTCGATAGGTAGACAAAATGCCAAATCCAGTCTGAACATCTGGCTGACTGTGCGATGATCCATAATAATAATAATAATAATAATAATAATAATAAAGTTGGAAGGGACCTTGGAGGTCATCTAGTCCAACCCCCTGCTCGGGCAGGAAACCCTATACCCTTTCAGACAAATGGCCATCCAGTCTCTTCTTAAAATCCTCCAGTGTTGGAGCATTCAAAACTCCTGGAGGCAGGTTGTTCCCCTGGTTAATTGTCCTCCCTGTCAGGAAGTTTCTCCTTAGTTCTAGGTTGCTTCTCTCCTTGATTCGTTTCCATCCGTTGCTTCTTGTCCTGCCTTCAGGTGCTCTGGAGAACAGCTTGACTTTCTCTTCTTTGGGCAGCCCCTGAGATGTTGGAAGGCTGCTATCATGTCCCCCCTCGTCCTTCTCTTCATTACACTAGACATACCCAATTCCAGCAACCCTTTTTTGCATGTTTTAGCCTCCAGTCCCCTGATTATCTTTTTTGCTCTTCCCTTGAGTTTGCTTGGAATTTGGTAAATTATTTTCCTTGGTGGAAGACAAACCAGCAGATGTCACCATTGCCCTGCAAGAGGAACAATTTCATTCCTTTAGTGGAAAAAAAAAACAACGTTAGGGTAGCGCTGAACGGAATCATCGTTCAGGCATCTGAGTCATAAACTTCTGTAGCTTTCTAAAAATGTTGGAAGCTAAATTCTTAAATTCTCCAAATACGTGAGGTTATGTCATGGTAATCAAAAGCAGGTAGAATACTTTGCAGATGATTTGCGCTGAGTTCTTAGAAGGCTGCAGGATCCAATCTGGGTTAGACCAAGTATTTGGTCCCCCGGTGACTAAGCCAGACTGGATCCTGCAACGTTATCCTGGGACACAGATATTCGCCTTCATTGATCTTAGAAGGCTGCTTATTGCTTAATCAAGCTAATCGGTCCAAAATATAACAACTGTGAAAATAATAGATTTGTATGAACCAGTGCAAAGAACACACTTTACTCAACCGGTGAATGTGGAAGCTCTGTTTTTCTGCCTGATGGGCCATTAAGCAAAGTTTGTTCCCCAAACCCCTTTGATGTCTGTTAAAATGTGACCCAGGTTTAACCAATAGCTTTGGTGACACCACTACAGTTTGAACCACCAAGCTTAATTCTCTCAGGGTGAGCTACCAAAAACAAGCTATGTTATGGTTTAGACCAGGGCTTTTCAACCTTTTCACCCATTGTACCACTTGTAGGATACGGCAGTATCCGAGTACCACCAGTCGCCTAGCAAGGTGTCAAAAACTTGATGACCAAAGGAAAAAAAAAGGAAAAAAGTTATGAAGTACAGGTAGTCCTCAACTTACAACAGTTCGCTTACTGACTGTCCGAAGTTACAATGGCACTGAAAAAAGTGCCCCCTAAGCCACAGCCGAGCAAGACACCTGCCTGCCCGCCCGGCCACGCTCTTCCTCCTGTCCGAGGTTTTCATTGTTGTGAGCATTTCTGTTGATTGGCAGCGGGTGGGGGGTGGGGGGTGGGGTGTTTGGTTTTTATTCCCCCCGTCTGCTGTGTGCTTGTAGCAGGTTTTGGTCACTTCACATGACCCTGGGACACTGTGACCGTCATAAATATGAATCAATTGCCAAGCATCTGAATGTAAATCATAAGACCCTGGAGATAAAGCAACATTCCAGCTGATCGGCCCTTCTTCTGGGCTCAGCAGAAGCACCAGGATCAGCGTCGAGCTCCAGCTGGAGCCTGGCACTGATCCTGGTGCTTCCACTGAGCTCTGACAGTCCTGATGAAGCGCCAATCAGCTGGAAAGCGGCACTGATCCTGGCGCTTCTGCTGAGCCCTGCCGCTCCAGCCGTCTCTCGCTCAGGCTTGTGCGGTGCTGCCACCGGTTCAGCTCATTCCCCTCCCCTGCTACCACTTTTCTAGGATGGTTGCGTACCCCCTGCCAGGTGCCACTGTACCAAAGGTGGTACCCGTACCACTGGTTGAAAAGTTCTGGTTTAGAGCAGCTGTCAATGCTGCAAATATTGTATATTCTTGCTTTTGACAATATATAGAATTGTCTGGTAATTATGGGGTTAATACAGAGCAGAAGAGGGGTTGGGGGTAAAGCCCGGGAAAGAAAGAGGAAGAAAACATTTGACGTTCACACTAATTGAATAATGTGAGATATGATGGCTAATTTAGGGAGGGAACATCCTGATAATTTAACTGCTCAGAGGAAGAGAACTTAGATCCTAGCATGATGTTGTGGTTCCGGCTAATGAAACATTCCAAAGAACTTCCAGGCATTTATTTTCCTAAAAGTCTTTTATTGTTACAAAATGTCGGCACAGGCACAACGGAGGGATGCTAGGATCCACGTTCTCTTCCTCTGAGCAGTTAAATTATCAGCATGTTCCCTCCCTAAATTAGCCCTCATATCTCACACTATCCAATTAGTGTGAAGGTCAAATGTTTTCTGCCCCCAACCTGCCTTCTGCTCTGTATTAACCCCATAATTACCAGACAATTCTACATATTGTCAAAAGCAAGAATATACAATATTTGCAGCGTCGACAGCAGCGTTATGAACCCAGATAGCTGTAGTCAATTCATTATTTGTAGTTAAACAAATCATGGTTTGATGGGATAGATCAGTCATGGCGAACCTCTTAGAGACCGAGTGCCCAAAAACTGGCCCCGCCCCCACTCCACCCCCTGCCCCGCCCCCACTCCGCTCCCACCCCACCTGCCTGCAGGGCCACTCACGGCCTCCAGGGCACGCCGCAGATCACCCAGCAGCGCCATGGTGGCCACGCCCTCTGCCCACGCCCCGCAGCATCATCTGTGCGCGATGGGGCGTGAGGGCAGAGTCTTGTCTACGCTGCCTGGCTGCCATGTCCTTGGCTGCGCTGCTCCGCGTGGGCCATCCTCAGGGGTGACTCTCCTCCAGGGGGGGCTGCTGGTGAGGAGGGGGTCACGGGGGGAGGCGAGGCTGGGGCAACGGCACGTGTGCCCACAGAGAGGGCTCCGCGTGCCGCCTCTGGCACCCGTGCCATAGGTTCGCCACCCCTGAGATAGATAGACAAGCCCAGCCTGTGGTATTTTGCTGTCTTATGCTAAAAGTCGTCGTGAGCTGAAACTGGAAGAAAAATACAGCACTGGTTTCTCCGGGAGGAAACATTAAAAGGTGAAATCATTTTTATGCTAGTAATCAAAACAGACAGTTGACGATGTAGTGACTCTGGTCGGGAGAGTTATTGGACTAAAGACAAGTGAGAATTAAGAAAAGGTTAAAGTTTGGGCCTTCCTTGGTGATATTTGAAATTAGCGTCTCTCGCTTCTCCACTCTCGTCAGCTTGCAGCCCGTCTCCAAAGAAAATACATCAGTGCATGCCAGCATTTCTCAAAATCCACGCTAACCGTGACAGATGCTTTGGTTAGAAGTCCTAAATTCTTCAAGATACGCAAGGATAAGAGCAGCCCCGCCTGAATTTAGTAACTAGCTGTTGCATTTACTCAGGGGGAGAGAAAGAGCCAGCAAAACACCAAGCTTTTTTTTCTTCCCTTTCTCCTTAATAAGTCCTGGCAATGCAATTTTCCCTTGAGGAAGGGTAATCCACCTCTGGACATCTTGCAAAGGATTAGATGAGGAATGTTAACAGCTGGCAAGTTGGGGTAGGATTTTAGCCCGGAGATAAAGACCTTGGTGATCTGTAGGTTGATCTGGGCGAGAAAGTGCCTTAAAAAGAGGAAAGATGGGTTGATTCTCCAGTGGCTCCTAATAAGAACAATATTTTCAGATCGTACCTGAAAAAGTGAACTCTGGATGTTCAAAGCCAAAGCCATTTTTTTTTATCTCTTCAGTTTCCGAACGTGCCTTTCTCTAGTTACCTTGAACGCATCCCTCCATATTGCGGTTATTATATTGATTTATTATATTCGCTATGTTCCTTTGCCATTGTCTATTTTACGGTCCTATTGTTTTACTTCGGTTTACCCTCCCTGTTGCAATGTATGGCTGTGAAAGCTGGACCATAAGAAAGGCCGAGCTCTGGTGCTGGAGAAGACTTCTGCGAGTCCCCTGGGCTGCAAGGCGATCCAACCGGTCGGTCCTAGAGGAGATCAACCCCGACTGCTCTTTAGAAGGCCAGATCCTGAAGTGGAAACTCAAATGCTTTGGCCACCTAATGAGAAGGAAGGACTCCCTAGTGAAGAGCCTGATGCTGGGAAAGATGGAGGGCAAGAGAAGAAGGGGACGACAGAGAAGGAGGTGACTGGATGGAGTCACTGAAGCAGGAGACGTGGGCTTCAATGGACTCCAGAAGATGGTGGAGGACAGGAAGGCCTAGAGGAACGTGGTCCATGGGGTCGCGATGGGTCGGACACGACTTCGCAACTAACAACACCACCACCCTCCTTTCATTTTTCTTCCTTTTTATTATCGTAAGCCGCCCAGAGCAGCCTCCTGGCAAGATAGGTGACAAATAATTTTAACAAATAAATAAATAAAGCTTCGGTTGGATTTTTCTGAGTTGGTTTATTCATGTGGCAAAGAATGCGCCCTTCTTGGATTTTGGAAAACAGCCATTCGCTCCGGCTTCTCAAAACACCCATTTTCTTTCCGTAAAGGCGAATATTTGTAGCTCGGGGTCTTTGAAATGAGGGTCTTTGGTGCTCTCTGAGTTTGGTGGTTTTCTTGCAGGTTTCATTACTCAAACTAGGTAACATCACCAGTGCTGGAAGGGAGGAGGAGGAGGAGGAGGAGGATGGGGTCCTTGGTGCTCTCTGAGATTGGTGGTTTTCTTGCAAGATGTTTCATTACCCATACTAGGTAAACAAGCAAGCTCAGAGAGCACCAAGGAGCCCATAGTTGTTGTCTTTCTCCCTCTCCTTCTCCTCCTCCTCCTCCTTCCTCCTCTCCCCCCCCCCACAACCCCGACTCCCTTCCAGCACATGATGTTACTTACAGTAGCGGCCAAAATTGTGGAAACCTTTTGGGAAAAGTCTATTTTTGAGGTTTGATGGCTAATAACACCACTTTTTTGGGGGGGGGGAGGAGTAGTACCATAAGTTTATATATCAATGGAAAGATAATTTAATCAAGAATGTAATGCAACAAAGCTTGTTCAATGATCTGTAGTGTGTTCTATGAAAGGTTATAGCCAAATAACCAGAAAAAGGAAGCACAACTTGCTTAGGTTAATCGCAGGTATTTCCTTCCTCTAATTGTAGTCAATGAGCAGGAGTGTTTAGAGAGCCAATCGGGTGTCCTCTTGTTTTGGGAATAAGCCAATCAGATCACAGTAGGAGTCAGTTATTGATGTCCTGTATTGAAGCCGAGAGGAGGACATTTGTCAGGGTGTTATGTGAGGGCTATCAAATTGGTTGGGGTTTTTTTGTGTTCTTTCATTTAGTGAGCTTATAAAACGTAATAAAATTAAAGTCATGGTGCAAAGAGCTGACTGGTCGCCCAGAAAGCGATGTAAAATAGTATTATTAAGTGAACGAGGCTACAGTTATAAAGAAATTAGAAGAAAAATGGGTGGAAAGTTAACCAAAGGTGGCATTTCTACTGTACACTTTTCCCAAAAGATTTCCACAATTTTTGGCCACTACTGTATAGTTAATCCTTAAGACCGTAATTGAGTCCAGAACTGAGCAAGGAGAGAACCAATCGGGTGTCAACTTGTTTTGGCCATGAGCCAATCAGATCACGGTAGGATTCAGTGACTGAAGTCCTGTACTGAATGGTGTTATGTGATGGCTAACCAGTTGGTTGGGGTTTTTTGCTGTTCTTTCATTTAGTGAGCTTGTAAAACGTCATAAAATTAAAGTCATGGTGCAAAGAATTGACTGGTCACCCAGAAAGCGATGTAAAATAGAATTATTAAGTGAACAAAGCTACAGGTATAAAGAAATTAGAAGAAAAATGGGTGGAAACCTAACCAAAGGTGGCATTTCTACTGTACGCTTTTCCCAAAAGGGAATGCAAAGATTTATACTCCTTGCAGAAAAACTGGTCATTTGCCTTCTTTTAGAGAGTCATTGAGGCCACTTGGAGGTTTGTCTGTGTCCTCAGGATCACCTGAGTGGTGCAAATGGTTGTGGAGCCTCCTTGGGACTGTGGAAAGGACTGTGTTGTAGATTGGAGATAGTTGGTGTTGTATCTTTCCCGCTCTGTTGAGAGAGGACTGTTCAATTTGGACACAGATGGCCTCTTTGACCCCTCTTTCAAGCCAGCGGTCCTCTCTGTCCAAAATGTGGACTTTGCTATCTTCGAAAGAGCGACTTTTGTCTTTTAAGTAAGTTCATCAGATGTTGTCCTACCACCAAGTAAATTGCTTCTTAGTCTGAGGAGGCCTACATTATTTTTGCAGTATCTGAATCTTTTATCTATCTATAAATAAAAATGTAAATGTTCGTTTGTTCAAAATCTTAAGTCTCCGAAAGTTCTTCACCGATTGCTTTGACATTTTGACACAACGTTGCATTCGAATACACGCGTGTTTTTATCTTTTTATATACCTAACTATTATATAGATGTCACACCTGTGACAGGTAAAAACATGCTTTTTTTGAAAACCAGCGCCATCTGTTGGACGTAAAAGCAACACACGCTACGATTTCAGACAATCTCTATATCTGCACAGACAATGGAACAACCAAAAATATTGTATACCCACAAGCATTGTGAAATTAAACATATTACAAACGTGTGCTTTCTCTTTTATTTCTTTTCCACTTAACCAGACTGAGCCACAGCAACGCGTGGCTGGGTACAGCTAGTAATAAATATTCAGCTTTTTTTCCTTTTCTCTCCTTTCTTTCATTCTCCTGTTCCTTCCTTTTCTCCCTATCTTCCCCCCCCCCTTGGGACTGAGGGGTGGGAAGAGGTGTTTGTGTAAACTTCCTGTAATACCTGTAAAAAAGATGTTGAGACTCTAGAAAGAGTACAGAGAAGAGCAACAAAAATGATTAGAGGACCGGAGGCTAAAACATATAAGGAACGGTTGCTGGAATTGGGTATGTCTAGTTTAACGAAGAGAAGGACAAGGAGGGACATGATAGCAGTATTCCAATATCTCAAGGGCTGCCATAAAGAAGAGGGAGTCAAGCTATTTTCCAAAGCACCTGAAGGCAGGACAAGAAGCAACGGGTGGAAACTCATCAAGGAGAGAAGCAACCTAGAACTACGGAGAAACTTCCTGACAGTGAGAACAATTAATCAGTGGAACAGCCTGCCTCCAGAAGCAGTAAATGCTCCAACACTGGAAGTTTTTAAGAAGAGACTGGACAGCCATTTGTCCGAAATGGTGTAGGGTTTCCTGCCTGAGCAGGGGGTTGGACTAGATGACCTCCAAGGTCCCTTCCAACTTTACTACTATTACTATTACATTCTTTCCTGGATAAATCTTGGAATTTAAATCCAAGAAATCGATCTTGAATTCAGCGCAGTTACAGGTAATAAGTCAGCCCGCTGTAATGAATGCTTTAACCACATAGATGTATGTCTGGGGGGCTATCTCCGATAATACATTCCAATCCTGAACGAAAATATTTATTCTCGGTAAGACTTGAATTGATGTGGCCCGACTCGTTCCCAGGCAGTTCCTATCAACTTAGATTTTGAAAGCTTAATTTTGGAAATCTCTTGGCCCTCCGCCAACATGTGTGAACTTCCTGGACTCCTTGGTGCGAAATTAAAGCAGTGCCTGACAACCCATCACACCCTAATCCACGCAATTAGTATTAAATCTTGCAATGATAACTTTCCTAAGTTGAGTCGGGTCACAGTTGGGCCCTGTGCCAAGGCATTCCTGTTTATCAGGAGAATTATGTTGTGTCGGGAAATGGTAGAATCTGATTCTGATTTCTGATGTATGGTTAATAGGAGAGCCATGTCAGCAGAAATGATTGCGGAACAAAATTGGGCCACAATTATTGCTTGGTGCAATCTGGGGCAGCTTTGAAAGGTTGCTTATTTAGACTGTAATCATCTTTCCGAAAGAGTCTTTTGCAAAATATGTGGCATCGATTATTCCTCCATCTATTGCTTGTGTTGATTTTCACTCGGAGCGCATTGGTGTCTCTGGGCTTGTGTTTGAAGATAGCATGAATAAGGGAAGAACTCATGGTTGCCATTTGGAAGAGAGATCAGTGCGTGGGAGAAATTTAGATACTCACCTGGAAAGAGGAATCTGGGCAATTGAAAGTTTGAGGTAGATAAGTGTTGAATGTACGAGGGCAATTCGGGAATAAAGCCCTGTTTGGTTATCAATAACCGACACTTGCAGATAGATAGATAGATAGATAGATAGATAGATAGATAGATAGATAGATAGATAGATAGATAGATAGATAGATAGATGATAGATAGATGATAGATAGATAGATAGATAGATAGAGATAGATGATAGATAGATAGAGATAGATAGATGATAGATAGATAGATAGATAGATAGATGATAGATAGATAGATAGATAGATAGATAGATAGATAGATAGATAGATAGATGATAGATAAATAGACAGACAGACAGACAGACAGATAGATAGATAGATAGATAGATAGATAGATAGATAGATAGATAGATAGATAGATAGATAGATAGATAGATAGATAATCTTTATTGTCATTTTTTACTGTGGGCACAATGGCACACATTAAAAATGAAATTTGGTTGTTTGCTCTCAAAGTATACACATACATAACACACATTTAAAACATACTATATACAACATGTGTATAGACCTACACCCTTATAAGTAAGATATAAATATCCAACGGATGGAAACTAATCAAGGAGAGAAGCAGCCTAGAATTAAGGAGAAACTTCCTGACAGTTAGAACAATTAACCAGTGGAACCACCTGCCTCCAGAAGCGGTGAATGCTCCAACACTGGAACTTTTTAAGAAGAGACTGGACAGCCATTTGTCTGAAATGGTATAGAGTTTCCTGCCTGAGCAGGGGGTTGCACTAGATGACCTCCAAGGTCCTTTCCAACATCATCGTCATTATTATTATTATTATTATTATTATTATTATTATTATACTTAAGTGAATCACTGCAGTGGTTATTAACACGGTTGTTAAATAAATCTGGCTTCCCCCATTGACTCTGCTTGTCAGAAGGTCGCAAAAGGGGATCACGTGACCCCCCCAGGAAGACTGCAACCGTCGTAAGTATGAGCCCGTTGCCAAGTGTCCGAATTTTGATCCCCTGACCATGGGAATGCTACAACAGTTGTAAGTGTGAAAGATGGTCCTAAGTCTCTTTTTTTCAATACCATCGTAACTTCAAACGGTCACCAAATGAACTGTTGTAAGTCGAGGACTCCCTTTATATAAATCACTCTAGCTGTATTGATAGGCAAGGTTGCATTCATCGCTCTTTTAGGACACGGGCTCAGTATCCTATGCGCCTGTGTGAATCTGTCTGCAAACTAAACGAGGAATGGTAAAGCAAGCAAGCCAACAAAACATCTTTTTTTCATTTGTGTTCTCTCCGTGTTGGCATCCCCATAGATTTAATGCTACTTAAGGAGGACTCTTTAAGGACCACCAGTGGGGTTCAATCTATGCCTGCCTTTGAAAATAGAATTTCCATCCAGCAGACTCTCAGATGTAAACTCCCTCTTGCTTTCCGAGACTGTACGAGATTTCTTTTTCGTTTTGCAAAGCCCGAGAAGGGGAACAGTTTCTGACAAAGGATGTCACAAATTTAAAAAACTTGGAGGGAGTTAAATGTTTCCTGGCTTCTGGTTTGTTTTTGCTGTTTAATTAAACGAAGGTGTTTCAAATAATGCTGAAAGTAAACTTCTGGGGAAAAAAAAATTTACTCCAGCCAAACGCAAAACAAAGGCATGTGGGGATTTTAGCCATGGAAAATTCCACAGGGGAGGTGTGCCCTCTGAGCTTGGTTGTTTTCTTGCAGATGTTTCATGATCAAAACTAGGTAACATCACCAGTGCTAGAAAGGAAGATGAGGAGGAGAACTGTGGGGGTCCTTGGTGCCCTCTGAACTTGGTTGTTTTTTTTTTTGCAGACGTTTCATGACCCAACTAGGTAACATCATCAGTGGTACAAGGGAGAGGGGTTTGTAGAGTGGAAGAGGAGGAGGAGGAGGAGGATGACGAGAACTATGGGGTCCTTGGTGCCCTCTGAACTTGGTTGTTTTCTTGCAGACGTTTCATGACCCAACTAGGTAACATCATCCGTGCTAGAAAGGAAGGAGATTTTGCTCTCTGTTTATATACAAGTGGCTTGCCCTGTCAGTATTGGTGGGAATGCCCTTCATAATTTCTTTAGTCAGTTGTTTACTGCTTAATTGCTAGTTCCTCAGCTGGGGTATTGTTTTTGCTTTGTGATTGTGGGTCTAATATTAATCTTAATATCTTAATCTCTACTCATCTTGAGTGTCGATTGCTGGTGGGGAGGTGTTTTGGTCTCTCTCTTTCCTTTTTTGTTTCTTTTGAATGGTGTGCAGAGGTTGTTCATGTCTGTGTGCCTGTTGATGGCCGATTTGTCGGAGTGCCAGGCTCCCAGGAATTGTCTAGCCTTTCTGGATTTGCTTTAATCATCAGATGTTCACCGTTTCCCAGCTGAAACTGTGGTTAAGTCTGTGAGTTGTAAAATAAGGAATTTTCATGGTGTCTTCTCTCAGCCAAGTGGATGTTCCTGGATGCGCCGTGCTGGTTTTCTGCTTATCTGTCCTACATCGTGGCTGTTACAGTCCTTAACACTGTATGTGGCAGATTAGTGGTCCCCAACCTTTTGCACCAGTTGTGGAGCCCAGTTTTCTCCATGGGCTGGGGGGGGGAGCGCGCAACCTAATCTCTCGCATTTGCAGTTTACAACAGGCTTCACGCTCCTATGAGAATCTAATGCAGTGTTTCTCAACCTTGACAATTTTAAGGCATGTGGACTTCAACTCCCAGAATTCCACAGCCAGCATTGCTGGCTGTGGAATTCTGGGAGTTGAAATCCACATACCTTAAAATTGTCAAGGTTGAGAAACACTGATCTAATGCCTGACAATCTGAGGTGGAGGTAGCCCTGGGGAGCAGCTGCAAATACAGATAAAGCTTTCTTCGCTCGTCCGCCACTCACTTCTAGCTGTGTGGCCCGGTTCCTAACAGGACATGGACCGGTACTGGTTCCTGGCTGGATGGGAACCCTTGCTGCAGATGACTCCTGTGTGCTAGTGGGCCATATTTCTGGGTCCATGTGGGGCTGTGGCTCACAATTTTATTTTTTTTTCAGGCAGCAACCCTGTCTTATTGGGAGAAAAACGCATTGCTTCAGAGGTCAGCTCACATTTGGCATCCAAAAAACCCCCCACACCACCCCATCTATGGTGGGAAGGGCAGGAAGACACAGAGGCCGTTCTTTTTAATTTTGTGCAGCGTCCCTCTTGAAGCGATAACCCATCGTTGCCTTTGTGTCCTTCGAAAAGGCGGCCTGCTGAAAGATGGATGTTCTCCCATCAGCTCGGCGCTGATCCTGACGCTTCTGCTGAGCCCAGAAGAAGCGCCAATCAGCTGGAATGTTGCAGCCTCTCCAGGGTCTTGTGATTTACATTCAGATGCTTGGCAACTGCTTCATATTTATGACGGTCACAGTGTCCCAGGGTCATGCGAAGTGACCAAAACCTGCTGCAACCACCCAGCAGACGGGGGGGGGGTGGAATAAAAACCAAACCCCCCCCCCCGGGGCCACCCCAGTCCTTCTTTTCTCTAGACTAGCCAAACCCAAATCCTGCAACCGTTCTTCATAAGCTTTCGTCTCCAGGCCTTTAATCATTTATTTATTTATTTATGAGACTTATATACCGCTTTAAGTGCAAGCACTCTCTAAGCGGTGTACACCAGTAAGCAATGTATATATATATTTACATTGCCCCCAACAATCTGGGTCCTCATTTTACCTACCTCGGAAGGATGGAAGGCTGAGTCAACCTTGAGCCAGTGAGATTTGAACCGCTGACCTGCTGAACAGTCAGCTAAAGTGGCCTGCAGTACTGCACTCTAACTGCTGCACCACCTCGGCTCATCTTAGTTGCTCTTCTTTGCCCTTTTCCCCAAAGTCTTAACATCTTTTTTATAATGTGGGGATCAAAACCGGATGCAGTATAACCAGGTGTGGTCTTAACTAGGGTTTTATAAAGCGGCGCTAATACTTCGCGTGATCTTGATTCTGTGCCTCTGTTTATACAACCCAGGATTGTATTAGCTTTTTTGGGCTGCTGCTGCTGCTGCTGCACACGGCTGGCTCACTCACGGTCGAGGGATCGTCCGCTAGGACTCCAAGGCCCCTCTCACAGTTACTGTTTTAAAGCCAGCTCTCGCCTAATCTGTACTTGTACCTTTGATTTCTCCTGACTCATTGTAAAACTTTGCTTTTCTCCACTATTCAATGTCATGTGGTTGGATAGGGCCCAGTATTCAAGTCTATCAAGATCTTTTTGGGGTCCTGAGCTTGTCTTCTGGGGTGTTGGCTGTTCCTGCCAGCTTAGCGTCCTCTGCAAATTTGATGTGTTCTATTCTCTCCTCTAAGCCATTCATATAAGATATTGAAGAGTCCTGGGCGTAAGACGGAAACTTTGTGGAAGTACTGCTTACTTCCCTTCGTGTAAATCAGCGGTTCTCAACCTGTGGGTCGGGACCCCATTTGGGGTCGCACGACCATTTCACGGGGGTCGCCAAACAACGCAGTCCGCCATTTTTCCCCCCCTTTTCCTTAGCTGTGCTACTCCCTTTTATTCTATTGGCTTTTGAAAGCCAATAGAATAGACTCTCTTGAATAGAGTCTAATCCTATTGGCTTTCAAAAGCCAATAGGAATTGTCCAGGCTGTCTCTGCCCTGCTGAGCCCGCCCAAAGTCCCATTCTGCAAACGGTGCTGCACCAGTTGAGTAGTCCTCGACTTACGACCGGTTGAGTAGTCCTCGACTTACGAGCGGTTGGGGGTCGCGGCATTAAAAAGGTTGAGAACCACTGAATTAGATGTAGTACCGTTGAGTTTTGTTTTCTGTTCGGTTGACTTTCAGCAGATCCAGGGGAGGAATCGTTTTCACAGAAGAGTTTGTGCAAGTTTTTTTCCCAGGAGAGGGGGGGGGGGAGAACACTCACTTCTGAAAATGCATGGCTCCGAGCTTTTCTTCCTTCTAACAAGAAAAAGTAGTTAAGTTCTCAGCAGGTAGGGCTGGACTTTTAGCACTATCCGGAATGATTGGGTCACCACCCAGCTTCACGGGATCCTTCCAGAGAATGCGAGAAAGGAAAGCCAGCCTTTGAGTAAAGTGTTAGCTGTTCCGAGCCTGTAGGCCAGTGGTTCTCAACCTTTTTAATGCCGTGACCCCCAACCGGTTGTAAGTCGAGGACTACTCAACCGGTCGTAAGTCGAGGACTACTCAACTGGTGCAGCACCGTTTGCAGAATGGGACTTTGGGCGGGCTCAGCAGGGCAGAGACAGCCTGGACAATTCCTATTGGCTTTTGAAAGCCAATAGAATTAGACTCTATTCAAGAGAGTTTATTCTATTGGCTTTCAAAAGCCAATAGAATACAAGGGAGTAGCACAGCTAAGGAAAAGGGGGAAAAAAATGGCGGACTGCGTTGTTTGGCGGCCCCCGTGAAATGGTCGTTCGACCCCAAATGGGGTCCCGACCCACAGGTTGAGAACCACTGCTGTAGGCAATTTGTTTAATAATAATAATAATAATAATTGACGTTCCCTGCTTTTCCTATGAAATTGTTAGTGCCATCCAAAGAGAAACGAAAATGGATCTGATTTAGATTGATAACAGATTTCGGTTCTTAGATGCGCTACTAATGCATCTGGGTAGCCTTATTGTGGGAAAAAGGAGGAACAATTGGAATAGAAATACGTTAAAATTACACAAATGGGGGTGGTGGTGGTTTTAACCTTCTGCTTAGATTGGGTGTGGTTTTGAAAGTTAAAATCAGTTTGAATTGGGCCTATAATCGGAATGCTATGAGTTGAAGGTGATCCATTATAGAGGGATTGGCCAACCTCTGAGGGCTATGCAGTTATAAATTGATTGCCTTGTCTAAACTTTATTTTCGTGAAGTATCTGAGATCAGCCTGAGGGATACTAAAATATTGATATATTGCTTTTTTTGTGTGTGTGAAAGCACTTTTGGTGTCTTTTCCTTGAATTAAAGCCCTGAGAATTGGCAGGTTCCAGACATCATGGCCCCTGTAAAACTATTAGTGTTAAGCATTTAATTATGGCAACAAAGCATTTTGCATATCGGAGGTCTATTTGTTGACCAGATAGCTTACATATCTGCATCCGGGGGTGAAGAAACCTGGCCTACAGATCTCATCCACACACCAACATTTGTAAGCCCTGGTTGAATGTATAGAAGGCGGAGGAGATACGTTGTCCTCTGTAACCGCAATTATTTTGCTCATTGGCCTATAAAGCACATCCTCATCTCTCCATCCTTGTTCCTTCACATGTTACAGAACATGTGTTTCTAAGTCCACCATCCACAGTGCAATATGGCTAAGTCTTTTTCTAGATGCATCTTTAGTTTAGAGCAGGGGTCCCCAACCCACGGGCCATGGACCGGTACTGTGCCACAGCATGCCAGCAACCGGTCCGCACAAACAAGCAAAGCCCCATCCGTGGGATGCAGGCAGCACACAAATCCACGAACTCTCCAGTCCGTGGAAAAACCTTTCTCCACGGAACCGGTCCCTGGTGCCCAAAAGGTTGGGGACCTCTGGTTGAAAGAGAAACCACGGGTGTTTTTAA